>VDFB02058242.1:7537371-7641184 GCA_007258455.2 Sequoia sempervirens
GTGCCTTCAATCTTGAGTATTGTTGTGACTTTAGGGGTCAGCAAACATTCCTCTGACTACTCAAGTCTTACCAAGATGTTTCATTCAGTTTTCTTTCTGATCGCCGAGATATAATAGTTTCTTGCCGATGGAACTTCATTCAGCATGAGCTTCCTATCTCTCTCTGATGAAGCCTGTCTCACCGATGAATACTCCCTCCAAACATGCCACCAAAGTCTTTACCAATGCAACACTTGTTTGTTGTGACATAGGGGGTTAATTGCAGGACTCCATGAGCTCATCCAATGACGACGGAACCCACCTTTGCTTTATATGGGTAAAAATACATATGTGCTCACTATGACTTATCGATGATTGTTGTCTAGCCCGATGTAATGTCTATGTCTTCAATTGGTAAGACACAAATAGGCTCAATATGACTCACCCTGATGCATACTGTCTTGCTGATAAGATCTTTCTTTCACTGAGACTATGAATTGTGTCTGCCTGATGTGAATCCTCAACAAAAATCTCATCGGTAAGACATTCCCGATGTCTTGTCGATAGACTGAAAAAGACACACGTTAGTATAAAATGCTTCATGGATTGGTGAGACCTGTATCATCTCTTGCTGATATGATTTATACATTGAAATACTCAGGGTTAGATGAATTCTATGGGACCACATGACATAATATGGGAAAAAATGTTATGAAAAGAGGATTCCTCTGCTTATGGTATGGGCATTTTTAGGAAATTTATGGTACAACAGCCATGAAATTTTCAAAATTTTATAGTTCTAACGATTACAGAATTAATGTTAGGTCAAAAAGCTGAAAAACCCTAACTGTGTTGAAACAGTCACCTTAAATCACTCTACAAATCTCCACATTAAGATATTTTTCATCGATGTTTTCTCCAATGGTTTGAGCATGTCAAACTACATATGTAACTATGTGTTGAAGCCATCAACACCACATCTTTGGTAGGGGCTTGAGAATTTTCTGTTAAAACTCCCCTTGAGCCAAAGCTCTTCAACTAGTTTTTAGAGGAAACATCTGCACCAGGGGATGACACAGACTCATGCTTCACTTTGCTCTCTTCTTTCTTCTTCTATATCTTATTCATTTCCTTCTTCATCTCCATCGGATCCACATTCTTTGTTGGATCAACCTTCTTTTGTGAAACAGAGGGTTTCACATTCTTGCTTCTGCAAAGCTTTTCTATGTATCCTAGTTTGTTGCATTTGTGGCATGTGACACCTTTTGAACAAGCTTACTTCCACCCATTCTAAATCTACACTCATTAGCCTTATGCCTAAATTCATTGCATGCATTAAAGTATCCATTGAAAGATTGAAATATTATACTATTATTGTAACTAATCATCATCTGATTTTTGCATTCACTAGCTCCATGACAAAATCTATTGCATGCATAGCACTGACTGGGAAATTATTAAAGATTTTGATTCACTCTACTTCTACACTCTATAGCTCTATGTCCAAACTTATTGCAGTAATAACAATAACCATTAAAATATGGGTACCTTTGTGTATTTAGTTGTATAATAGGTGGTTTGTTGATGTCTTTCTTTTGGATCCAGACCTTTTTCACATTTTTCTTCTTATCATTCTTCTTTTCATCATTATTTAGAGTTTGATTACCTTTTAACTTTCACCTTTATCGAACCCTAATCCTTCTTTTTAGAAGCCTTCTAATTTGCAATCATCTCATCAAGCATTGCAAAGCTCTTTTTGAATTTGTCTTCTTGAATATTTTCTTTCTCTAGATCTAATCTTAGAGTCACAACCTCTTGTTCAAGCTTTGAACATTTGTTAGATTTTTATCTTAGTTTGGCATTCAGCTAGTCTTCAAGTCTTTTAACTTCTTTAACTTTCACTTTCAGGCTAATGATAGTCTCATTACATTTCTTAAGCTTCTCATTTGCTTCCTTGATTCTATATGTAGCTCTCTTGATTTTCTCTCTCAACTTCTTAATACACTCATTTGCATCGCCAAGATATTTTTCTAGATCTCTATTCTCAACTTCTACTTTATCCAAATCATCAAGAGCTTATTTGAGTTCTCCTTCCATGTCCACTATGTAATCTTGTTTAGTAAATCATTCAGGGATAATATCTTCTGGAGGAATAGGTCGATACTTCCCTATAGACATGTGTTCAACCCAAAGATCTACCTAAGCGATCAAGCAAATTGAAGGAACCAAGCTCTAATACCAATTGTTGAACACCTGGAATGTTGAGGAGGAGTGAATCAATATTCTTATTAACTTAAACATTCATTTAGTGTATCACATTAAACTTGTAGTAATGGAAAGGAACATAGAACGAATGCATCACATCAAAGAACAAAAGAACACTAGATTTATGTGGAAAACCCAAAAAGGGAAAAACCATGATGAGGATTAGCTCACAATATAGATATTGTAACTGGATACATAGTTCGATACAATTGGTGCACTCACTGTCCAAAAGAAGAAAGGCTCACTATTGATGGCTCATTGCCAAAGGGATCACTTCCTGGAATAGAAAGAGATAGAATAAATGGTGGCTCATTGCCAAATATGAACTACTAACAATGCATCTGACTTATGTTGAAGATATAGTTCCACTGAAGCTTAAAATATTGACTTAACACTCTTCATTCTTCACCTCAACTCCAATTAGCACTTCTCTACTCTAAATCTCTCACACACACTTAATTATCTTGCACCTATACTATTTCAGACAAGTAATAAATCTTGTATATTTATTGCAACCAACCAAAACATCAATTAAGTTGGACCAAAACATGTATCATGCAACACTTCATCCTATCAGCTCAAAACTCAATCCTACATGCCTTGTGGATGGAGACAAAGAATATAACATTAAGACAGGTCGACATGATCTATAATGATTCCCATAATTCCACATCAAACTCTACTCATCTCCACACAACCCAAAATACTTAGGTCGGCACCACTGGTGAAGTAACAATACAATGAACTATCTATTCACTCACAACTTGACACACGAACAACCAAAACACTTGCCACTTGGAGAAAACATACTATAGGAATCCTCAAACACTTCTTCAAAATTTCATACCAAAATTTTCATCTATGGTGGAATGCGAAGCATTCCAATCACACACTCTATCACAGTTACATTGGCATTTCCAGACAAATACTTTATCACTATTTCTTTGACTGTGGAAGACATCAGCTCATGAAACTTTGGATTTAGAGTCTTCCAGCACATACCAACATTACCCCACAATCACATAACCAAATTCTTCGTGGCAAAGCAATGCAAACCAAAAGACTAGTTCTCTGAACATTGGAACTACATTTCAGATAGGTAATTATCCAATCATCTAATCTTCATCAAACTAAAAATTCTGTATCTTTTCCATGTATTTCCATCAATAATGGGTTGCCATCAATGACAACACCATATACTATCATATGCTCATAAATCTCCATCAATCTCTCCATTCAATTCATTTTTCCATCACACAATCTTTAATGACAAACTTCCAACAATCTCTCCCAACAAGTCAGTTTTCCAACATGTATGTATGTATATACGTATGTGACCTAATGGCATGTTTTCAAGGGTTTACCAATTAATCATTTTTTATCCATATCACAAAAAATATTACACATAATTGTTTCATTAGAAATTGTTGATTTTTTTACCTAGTTAGTCCACTTATCTAATATAAGGGTATGTGTAGGATCATGATGGGCCAATAAGTGGCGATATGATGGGTATGTGTAGGGTATGTGGCTGATAACTTTTTTTAACCCAAAATTGATGAAACAAAAAGGGGTTTTAAAGGAGATTCTCAGCTACCAATATAAATTATTCTTTACTTTGAATTTAATAAATAATTATTATTCATTTCTATTTGAATACCAAAGTCTTGATTGATAGGCTAATTGAAAAACATCTATAGCTTTTAAAATCGACATCACATTTTTTGAATCAAGCGCCACATTCTATGCTTCACATACTATAGGATTAAAAATAATAATTTCATCAAGTTTTGACCAAGTTAAGGTGGTCCACATTACATTTTTTATATTTTTAAAATTTGTAATAAAAAATTCATAATTCATTATTTACTTGGAAAAAATTACAAAAATATGCATCACATCGGGACATGAGTCCTCTACTTATATCTAAAATCTTATAAAAATATTATCATTTTATTGTGGTTGGGTGGTCGAGAGACACCTACTTCTTATTTTTTTACCTAAAAATTTAAGTGCTACACATTGAATTTCAAATTTTCACCAAATAGATTTTTTTAAATAAACCTAGTAGTTTAGAAACTACATTCAATTTGCTACATATTCTATTCTTACATATTTTTGAAATAATATAGATAACTTATTCAAATTTTTACGTCAAGTTGCCTAAATCTATTTTTTTTTAATTTTATTGCCACTTAAGGGCCTATTTTTTCCATGATGATCCTGCACATACCCATAATTAGATATAATAATCTAATTTAGCTAAATTAGAACTAGTCTTGTTCCAATGTGTGATAAATCATAATTCCATGAAATATATTCCTAATATTATAATTTTAAAAATACATGTTTTTTAGCTCATATAAAATAACTTACCAATTTAGTTACTAGCTAGCATTAAAGAGTGCTTATGAATTATGTCTAATTTTATTTCACTTATCAGTTATTAGGATAATGATATCAATTTATTTTTCATTTCAATCAAGTTAAAATTGTTTTCCCTCTAGTTTTCATATCCAATTTCACAACCCTTCTCATTCCAATTTTATATTCTATATCATTATGCAATAATAGTTTGTTGTGCATATATAGGTTTAGGAACAACCATAAAATCTTAATATCTCTGACATATTCATGATATTACTCTTTTAAGGTGTTGATGAATCCTAAGTTACTAGTTTGAATACTTGAATCCACTAAACGTCCTTCATCTAAAGGGCTACCTACATGTCCATATTTATGGAATCAAGATTATGTAATCTCCCATTGTATATAAAATTTTGACTATTATAAGCTATATGGTTGTCTTTTACTATTATAAGTAGCTATCCTATTCACTCAAATTTTCACATTGACATATGATCTCCTACAACCCAAGAAGAAGGTTAGGCATATCAGAATATTATAGGGAGGAAGAAACTTCAAATCCTAAAGGAAAGGAAAAAAAGGTTGATGATGAAAGCACTAAAGAAAAAGCTATAACATCTCATAAGGATAAGGAAAAGGACAACAGGAAAGAAGATGAAAGAAATTCAAAAGTAACCCACTTCCCATATAAAAGTAGGTCACCAAGAGGGCCAAAAATATTAAGAAGGTAACATCTATAAAATATTCTCCTACTACTTGTTCCCCCACTCATAACATACCTTCACCTATCACCTCTTCCATTACATCTCAAATTCCCTCTACCTATGCCCCTTCTATTACTTAGGAAGTTGCTTTTGTTACCACAAGAACATCACCTAGCTTTGAGGTTTTCACCTTTGCTATCTCTTACAACTTACCACAATCTCTTCATCATTTCCAACCACTTCATCTTCTTCACTTATCTTCATCTCCTTACCATCCCAAACACTTTCTCAATAGAAAATACCAATCATTAATCCCATTGCCATCTCTACCATGTCCACCATTTATTCCACTTTTCCATCCCTTTTTCCACTCCCATTACCATGTCATCTTCTTTCATCTCCCAACTCACTTATGCTTTTCCTAAGGAGGTGGTAGCCAATGCACTTTCTAAGGTTAACAAAGAATTTTTTTCCTAGATAGGTGTCTTTTTGAAAGCTTCTCGATCTCATATAGATATGGGGACTTCATTTATAGAAGGTATTGATCAAGTGTACAAGGAGTTCAAAGCTCGGGAGTTTTCTAGTATGGGTGATAGTACACCTCCTCCCATGCAAAATCTAGATCACAATACTATTGATGAGATACTAAAAGATCAGTCCCCTAGTATTTTTAGGGAGTTGCAACATAAAATAGCCAATGAAATATCATTTGATGAGCAATCACCTACATATGAACCCCTTATTTTCAATTTTGATAAAGAGCCCAATCCAAAGGACCAAAGTTCAAATAGGGAAACCTTTAATGAGTGATTTGAATAGCAGGAGATTCCTCATTCCTCTCCACAACAATATCCAACTAATGACTCATGTACTCTAGAGTGGATATGATCTAGATTGAATAAAAATAAGCCTATTATTGAGAACCCTACATTGGACCTAGTTATATTTCTTAATAGGATTGAGAAACCCAAAGATAAGAAGAATGCTAGAGTGTAATCTCACATATCCAAAGATGCTACATGTTGCAAACTTTTACAAGTTGCAAATCTAGCAGTAGAAAAGGATAATAGAGATATGAGACCAAAATACTTTAATATTTACACAATAAATCTATGTCCAACTATGAAATTCTAGGAAATCGAAGAACTACAAGAATCTTTGAGCATAATTATCGAAAGAATGAATAAGGATGAGTTAACTAAAATTCAATTGAAGGAAAAAGTGATATAGGTACAAGATTATATCAAGCATCTAGTGGACCCTCTACAGAAGGATGATGGCATTGTAGTTCCTCCAATGATCTTATTTAAATAACAAGATGATGAAATTGAAAAATGAGGTATATGGTCCAAGCCACTCAATCATGGATAAACAATTTTTTTGATCAAGGTTGTCATAATATTGATGAGGAAATCCAGTCTTAGAAGGAATTCTTCTCTCTGGGGCAGGATATAAATATTCTCTTGGATGATTGCAATGGAAATGAAATTTCCATTTTTAAGTTTTTCCAAAGGTAGAGGCCATATGTAAGTTATCTCCTAAGGTTTTATTAAAAGAAAATATTTTGAGAAATGATAATTTAAAATAATCTTATTATTGGATAGAAACCATGAAATACAAAAGGGAAACAATTGGATGTATTTCATATGAAGTTGGAAGTGGATGAAATTTTGGATAACTGTGTTGACTTTTTAGTGCCTTGACTACACAAAATATTGATAAAGTTATTCCTTTCAATGTTGATTCTCTCAAGAAATAATGGGAATTATTGCTACATGAGAATCCTCAAGGGACACCTTTCAATAAAGATAATATGCATACAACTACCCTATTCCTATTTAAAATTAAGAACTTTAAATAAGGTACTCATGGTCAGAAGGTTTAATTTAACATTATTACAAAGGCTTGTGATACTCAATGCTTTAAAATGCATGTCAAAAAAGCATCCCCTCTAGAGGGCCTTACTCTTGTACTTAGTGATTTCATGGAATATGTAAATAAGGAGAAGGTAGAAGGTAGAATTATTAATGAAGATGATGTATCAACCCTTTGAGCCAATTTGTGCCTTCAATATTCTATAGATTAGTTCAAGAGATCCTTCAACTGGGGTGTTTTCTTGAAAGGTGTGTCATTTTGTTCCTATGCATCAAAGTTTCAAAAGGAAGTGTTTTGTCTTATTTGACTTACATGAAAATTGTGCAAACAATTGTCATTTGTTATGTTGACCATTGTTTTTTTTTTTTATCAAAAAGGGTGTTATTTTGTCTTTTTCTATAAAGAAAAGTGTAACTAAAGCTAGTTGGAGATAAATGATGAATTGTATTAAATATAGCTCCAACTATTAAAAGCTCATGGAATTTAGGTCATTGGTGTTGGATCAATCCTCACCACTCATTGTAAAATATTTTTTCTTGCCTTGTCTATAAAAACAATCATTCTCTCATGTAAATGTTAGATTTGAAATTGTTGAAACTTTGCTATTTTGAAATCAACACAAAAAAATCATTTTTTTGGTTCTATTTGTTGTGGTTTCAAATAGTTTACATAGTTCCTTTCCATTATTAGATAAAGTTCAGTTGCAATTATAATTAAATGCTTGGATATTTGATGGGTCTCTTGCTCATACCATTTACAATTTGTTGATTATAAGTTACTTTGTATGGTTAGTCAAAAAAAAATTGTTTGAGTTCAATTATGAATAGTCCATTAAGTTGCACCAAATCTAGGTGTTTAAGTGAATTTTCATGGTTTGAAAACCCTTATTTCCTATTAATATTGCACTATTTTTGTGTCATTGTGAGTTTCTTTGATTAAGCATAAATTATTTTATATGTGGGATATGTCTATTTGAAGCATTTGATTATTATTGTGATTGTCCTTATTATTTCTAAACCTTTCTTTATCTCTCCCATCTTTTGAAGTTTATTTCTATAAAATATAAAAATAAGGTAGGAAAAACATCAATTTCATTGCTAAATAATATGGTGTCTAGGTTTTTCATTTTTTTTTTGCAAGAGATCTTTTCAAAACCCTTAATAAATTTTTGGTTCATAAACATAAGACCCCTTGTTGTAACAACATAATACATTGAAAATTTTAGTTATCTTGTAAAGCCAAGACCTGGCTATAAAGACCTTGGGATAGTCATTTTCCATTTTTTAGGATTTGATTCCTATTAGGAGAGATAAAGTACTTAGTATTTTATCTAAGATGTTATGTGCAAAACACCCATAAACAGGATGGATAAGAAAAGATAGAAAAAGAAAAACCTATAGATGAAACCACCAAGGATTTTGAGGAAGAAGTTGAGGAGGAGAAATAATATATTGGTAAAAAAAATACTTTAAGAAGAAAATGTTTGTTGGGAACTATCAAGTAATTGCATGGAATCAATTGAATAAAATTAAGTAATTTTTGGCTCAATAAAAACAAAAAAAAACTAGTAGTTACTAGTGGGCCATGTATTATAACCACCACTATAGGGACATTAAATGGATTTATGGAAATTGAATTATCTTTAGAAACACAACTTGGTGGACATATTAGAGAATAGTTCCTACAAAGTTTGGATAGATACATGCATTAAGAGAAAATAAATAATGATGGAGATTCATACAAGAATAACAATGAAAAATTCACATATAATACTTGATCCTACATTAGGGATAGGAAAATAGTTGAAAAGAGTAGTACAAGTACCTCTTGATAGATATTAATTAGTTAAAATTAAGTAATGTATAGATCAAACAATAGTCCATCCAAGAACTTGAGGAAAATTTGATTAAAATTATGAAGATCTTGACACATAAAATAAGAGAGTTATTAGCTAAAATAAAGAAGTTGGAGATAAATTGCAACAAGGCATCATCTTTCTAATAGTATTCCTTAAGTTGGCCATTACCACCAAGGCTTAAAATATATAATAGGAAGTCTTCAAGAAATAATTGGCACAAATCTATGACTTTTATGACTACACACTATATATTGATGGATCACAAAAGAAGTAGATTGCTACCATATATGACCACAAGGTGAGTCCATGATACATGTCCCCCACCTAACACCTAATTAAGAAGGTGTCAATTTGGTAGTGCATAAATAAAAAGGTACTAATATAATATGGATGCAACTA
Organism: Sequoia sempervirens; assembly: GCA_007258455.2. Classification (NCBI taxonomy): domain Eukaryota; kingdom Viridiplantae; phylum Streptophyta; class Pinopsida; order Cupressales; family Cupressaceae; genus Sequoia; species Sequoia sempervirens. Next base: position 7,546,819 of record VDFB02058242.1, read on the forward strand.
TAACAAGAGATGTGACACCTTTTGTGGGTTCAAATAACATAAAAAAATATGTTACAAACACTTGTGATAAAGAATTATATATACAAAAGTAATTGTACCACACATTGATATATAATATGTTATAAAATATAGAGTATACTAATATTTGAGAGGATATAAAAGTATATCCAATTAATACGATAGATATCAAAGAGAATAAGAGATCATGAAGATAATGTATGTGATGAATGTATAAGAAATTGTATAAGCATATGATCTTGAGATAATATATGTAATTCTATCTCATTGAGATATATGTGTAAATTAGCATAAGTATATATTTTGTGTATTATTTTTAATTGATAAATTGATACATGCACATGCTAAGTTCATTCATTTTACTTCAAAAATTAAGATTACCATCCACCAAGCTTCCACTAAAAATATTAATAAAAAAATATCTTCCAAATAGATTTAATCAATTATATGATTCTAATACAAAATAAGAAAATAGATAAATGCTACACTAATCATATGAGAGAAGCAACTAAAATAAATTTATATCTTACACAATAATCAATATAAAAATAATGCATAACATAAGATATACCCTTAAAAATCTATGTGGGGAAAACCCAACCTTCAAAGCACATTCAATGTATAAATACTAGTTTAAGAAGATTACAATTCAATGTAAAGTTCTAGTGTTCTCAATAGGATATACATAAGATCTTCAACTTTTTGTTATGGTGTTAATTCAACAACATAACCTCACTCTAAAACTATCATCAAATAAAATTCATCTCAATCCTCCAATATATAAACCAAGGAGATCCTTAATGGTTTCTCAAAATCATGGACTCAAACCATGTGCCAAATCTTGGTCCAACTACTCCAAGTTGGACTAATATGCCCCTCCATATATGTGAGACCTCCAAACAAATAAAGTAATTCATGTTACATATGTTCTAATTATATGGCCAAGGGGGTCATTTGTAACTCCCAAGTACTCCATATTGACCCACTTATCATAGTTACAATACTCTTACACATGACTATTTTTAGTCAATCAAATATTTTTCTATTTAATCCACTATTTAACCCCTTTTTACATATCCTAATACACATCATAATATAAATACTAAATCATGCAACAAATCATCCTAAAAATATTGAAATTCCTTCCAAATATGATTTGACACTATTTTCTATACAAAGAAAGAATTCATATTCCTTACCACCAATTTATATGAATTTTATTATTGGTTGGGGAAAATTTTGGATTTCCTAGGCTATTTCATTCCTTGGTTTTGTCATACATTGTGTGTAATTAGTTGTCCTCCGTGTTATTTTATTTCCTTTCCTCCTTGATCAACCCAATTTTGACCAATTGATGAATTGTGAAGAAAAGGGGGAAGCTCTCATTTGTTCTTTTGGATAATTTTTCACATCTTTTCTATAACACCGACTTCATTTGTTTTCTTAAAACAGAGGTGGGAAAAAGTCATTTTTGTGTATTAAATAATAATATAAGATGGGGTCCACCTTCTTGGAAAAGGATTATATAAGAAAATAAATGCCCGCCCCGTTCCCTGCCTTCCACTCCAAGCTATTTATACCATCTTTTTGAAATTTGATCGAGATTTTGCATTAAATAATAATAAAAGTATCCTTCCTCCCTCCACCGACATAGCTCTGAAGTTATGGTAGAAAATGGCCACGTGGACACATCTGGTTGGTGGCATGTTATAACTGTGTGTGTTTTGTCTTGCTTGGAAGCTGCAGGGATGAGAAGAGCTTTAGATATGAAAGCATCTTCAAAGATGATGAATATTAAAATAACAAAGAATGAGAGGGTATGTGGATTTTTTTATTTTTTTTCAAAGGTTATTATATTAAAATTGAGTTGAATTATATGGTTATATCTTTAAATATATATATATATATATATATATATATATATATGGATAGTGTGAGATCATGTTTTAAAATTAAATTAGTAAAGTTATGGACAATTTGAATGGGTGAAAAAATAGAAATGTGGTGTATTAAGTCTAATATAAGAAGACTAAGAAGAAGACCATAGCCTAATAGTAGAAGAAGATCAAGACTATGGCTAACGGTGTCAAAAAATCAAGATTATGGTTTGTATGAAAGAAAACTGATATATGAAGAAATATTTGCTTGGTCAAATGGATAGATGCCATGTGTTGGTTTAGAGTAAACATCGATGTAGTTGTGGATTTAGTGGATTTGATTGCATTTGATCTTCTTGTCGTTGTGGTAGTAATAATAGTGGAGGTGATTAAGGTGTTGGTTGGAATGGAAATCTAGGAATTTATTGAAATTGTTATGGTTTGTAATTGACCTTCTAGAATGTCAAGTTGTTCAAAGAAAAGAGAAAGGAGGATAGGAGAAATCTTGTTCATTACTCTCTCAAAAGTTTTGGTCACAACATACGACATGTTAAATCATTTGTTTTTCTTCAAATGATTTGTTTGTGTGTTTGGTTGGTTGGTTGGTGTTTGGATATGTTTGTTATAAATGCTTGGTGCTTAAAAGTCTTGTTGTCAATTAAATGCTATGTAAATGCTTTAACTAATTAAAAATAAATAGTCAACTAAATATATCAAATCAATTGAATAAATTTAACTAATTCAATTTAATTAATTAATTAATTAAATTAACATTTAATATTTTCTAAAAAAATAATATTTAATGAAAAAAGGTTTTCAAAAAAATTAAATGCACAAGCAATATTTTTTTAGACAATTGAAAACACAATTGCTCTTTCTAATCAATCAAAATTAATTTACAAATTTATTCAAATAGTGAAATGATTTGTTTTTTTCATAGATTCTTACAGTGAAATCCATTGAATATCTTCCTAGTCTTTCTTTTAGAAACCTTTGAAATATTTTCAAATATTTATGAAGGAAACTCCATCAAGACACAAATATTTAAAATATTGTGTTTGAATGATGTAAATGAAAATATACATTCTTTCAAACATATATATTTTTATAAAACCTGTTTTTAATATTTTTTATTGCAATAAAGAGAAATGAATAAATAATAACTAAAATATAAATCTTATCTTAGTCTTTCCTACCTATGTTAATAAATAGACCTAAAACTAATAAAGCAATATTTTAAAATCAACTTTTCCTAAACTATCAAAGTAAAATATCAATCTAATAAAAATACCATGAATGAAGCTAGCTTGCTACAAGTATAAGGAAAATTCTAAAACTAGAAATTGAATCTTTAGTGATCCTTTCTTTGTTTACCTTCCTCTAGATAACTACATGTTAGTCACTCTAAAAGGTAGAGGGGGTGCAAGGTCAAAGAGATATGAACAATGGTCAAAGAGAGATGAACAATGGTGTATGTAAGCAATAATTAAACAATGGGCAAGATGTTCAAGCAAAAGAAATGATGTGAATTGTTTGCACTTATTTGTAAATTTAAGGACCTTTTGAATAAATTAAATTGAATATTTTGCAAGGAAAGCATTGACACACTCATTCACATGAATGTTGGATCTTAATTATGGCTAAGTAGATTAAAATCAAGTGAAAAAAAAAAAGGGAAACCAATGTTTCAAAATTAAATCACATGTAAGAAAAAATAGATGAATTCGCCACTTTCACTTAAATTTTCCACTTTTCCATTAAATCATTCAAAAGGGAAAACAATTGAATACTATAGTGAAAAACATATTACCACATAGAATGGTCCAAACACTATGATGAACACACAAAAAAATCATGGTAAATGATAAAATAATACGATAGGAAACAACTTTCCACAATGAACATGTATTTGCTATAACAAAATTATGTAAACACGTGTTGAATTTGTCAAAAAAGGGAGAAAATTTATTACTTAAATTAATATTAAAAAAATAGAGGGTAACACAATGTAGAAACAAAATATAAATTACTAACAAGCAAGACCTCACCTTGGAGACACATGCTATTTGTTGGAATTTTATTTATTAATTATATTCTTAGTCTTATTGAGATCTTACCATAATTGGACTTGCCATGTTAGTTTGTTCATCTTTGGACACTTACAAATTTCCCTCTTGAGAAAGGAATTCCATAATACTTGGTGGGTGCCACTTCTTAAAATATGGCATTGTGTTAGGATTAGGTGTGTCATTCACATTGCAAACCTTAAGTCTTGATTAATTTTAATTATCCACGTAGACAATTAATAATGCCCGATCTCTAAACATCATGGAGTGAGATAAGTGGGATGCCCATCTGAGGGTGGGAATGTCATTTATGTATTGTTTATTCTTTATAATAGTTGAAATGCTATGCATGAAGGCATTAAATAGGAAGGTTACTTAGAAAAAATTAAAATGGAGATTTATAGAGTGTCTTCCCAAGATAGATGTTATGTAAAGCAATGATTACCCTAATGGAGTGCCTAGGATTGAAAAACAGGCCAATATGATAGTTATGACAAAGTTTATGATGCATAAGAAATGTTAAGGGACTTACATTCTCTTCTAGTTTAAATTACCATAACCATCATGTTGCACAGATAGTTGTCGTTGCACCAAAAAATTGACCTGTTAATGCCCGATACAACTGCTAGAGTTAATGAATCCACAAGAGGCGGTTAAGTCATGTCATGAGCCTAAGTGCTGCATTTCACAACACAAGGATACCAAGGGTGCATACCTTGCAACAATCCCCCAAACCCAAGTGAGGGGTTCAAACCCATGACCCAGGCTCTGATACTAATTATTGAATGCATAAGACAACTGAGAGGGGAGGTGAATCAATTGTACATTAAAACTTAAAAACCCTCATTAACATTCAAATCCACATTAATTCAATAAACCCTTAATCTGCTATGATTAATTATCATGAAACGAAAATGACTGAAACTGAAACAACTAAACACCATACACAAGAGAACACCAGATTTACATGGAAAACCCGAGGGAAAAACCACAATGAGGATTAACTCACAATATAAGTAATATCAATACCGAATACAATAAGGCTCGCTGCTGAAGGGATCACTACCCAAAGAAAGAAAGGCTCACTACCAGAATAGAAAAGAAGATAAAGAAGAAATGTTACACAGATAAAACTATCTCAATGTAACAGAGAATCCACCACAATGTCACCAACACCTTCATAGCTTGATTGAATAATTATAGACACCTTCTTCTCACTACATCTAGTAATCTAACACATGAAAGCTCACACTGCACTTCTTAATTTCATACTCTATAACTCTGCAATTTGCATCATTTACACTTATCTTGTCTATCTCATCATCCCTCAACAACTCAACTCTCATTTATACCATCTTCAACCTTGAAACCCTTCTCCAAGGTCAGCTATGCACATCACCTAAGAAAATTAAAATTAGGTTGGCACCAAAACACTTCCATGGCAGATAGAAGTTAAAGTAGACCACATGACACCTTATTTGGGACCCAAATATATAATACCACACTATCACATGCTTCTATAAACATTAATTATTTAGTGTAATTAGTGTAAACACCACTGGGTCAATCATTACATGTGTAAACACCATTAAAAAAATTAAGTACACGCTTCCTTAAATCCAAGGATGAATTGTGAACCACACACCATTCCTGAACATGATCTAGAATATTCCTCAAACACTTTGAAATTAAGAAAACTCCTTTGCAACAACTTACACCTGAATAATGCACACACCCATTACATTCAGACAAATCTTCCATACATTGTTACTTAAGAAACTTACTTTCGAAGCACCAAACCTTGAACCACCTTGACTGAAAAAAGATACCAATACAATCAATATTCCTTCAAATCTGTAAGACCTAAAACATAACTATATAGAAATGTAGAGCAAAAAAAATTCTCCCAAACACCTCTACAATACATAGTTCTCACACTGGTGAACACAACTTCTTCTGAACAACAATCCAACATACCAAATTATGGATAACACCTTTGAACAACTATTACCAACATATCTAAAGCACATAGGAATATCTTCAACCTAGAAAAAATGTAGAGAAAAACCAGAACACATCCCTACAACACAGAACACCACAACAACACATTATTTCCTCTTTTTATCAAATTTTCTCAAAAGCAATTAGAAACCAAGCACTAGAGACACATCCTCATCATCTTCAACACTTACTCAACACAACTAAACCAACTGCAACATAGCAACTCAACCACATATCCATAGAAAAATATTATCAAAGAAACATTAGAGGTTGACACCAATAGCTTTACTAATGACAACATAATGCAACTAATCAAAGCATGGATAACATCAAATGCTCACACTCTTGCAAAAATCTCACAAAACAATAGACATTAATGACAACATAGGCTTGTTGGCATCAATGACAACACTAACTATTCATACTTGCAACAATCTCCCCCTTTGTCATTGATGACAACACATGATGTAAAAAACCATCAAAGACACAACATATCTGAATATCAACGTATTGACAACTCTTCACATTAGTTTTCCCCCTTACTCAACTAGCTCATTACTCTCTCCCTTAAAAAATTTATTTTTTAATATGATTCTCTCCCCCTATGTAGCTAGTATTTTTCACATGACTTTCTCTCCTTAATATCTTGTTCTTTTTCACATGACTTTCTCTCCCCCTTTGACATCAATAGAAAAGGGACTAAATATTTGCATTGTTTATTCTCTCCCTTTGACATCAATCAACCTACTTCGTACTGCTCTACAACTTCTTTCCTTTACTGCTCTGTATACTCCCCCTTAGGAGAACACACCAAATTGCACCAAATCAACAATCACTACACAATGACATCACACATTCTTCTAACTGCAACAACCAACAATGCTACTACCTACTCCCCTTGAGATTTAACATAGTCCATAATAAGAATGAATCTTGAGATCCACTAGACTGATGCATCTCCTTATGCATCTAGTTCAAGAAAGGAGGGGCAATAACCCCCAACTTCTCCCAGAGATACTCAAAAGTATCCTTAGGAAGAGCCTTAGTGAATATATCAACAATTTGATCCTTTGTAGGCACATATTCAAACTTTACTTCATTCTCTACAACCTTCTCTCTCAAAAAGTGATATCTAATTGAAATATGTTTTGTCCTTGAATGCATTATCAAGTTCTTTAAAATATTGATTACACTTGTGTTATCACAAAAGATAGAAATTGGTTCATCATACACCACTTTGATATCCTTTAATGTTTGCCTTATCCATAACACCTATGTGCAACAAGACTCTTCTGTAATGTACTCAGCCTCTGCATCAGATAAAGATATTGAATCTTGTTTCTTGCTTAGCCATGATACCAATCTACATATAAGAAAGAATGCACCACCACTTGTACTTTTCCTATCATCAACACAACCAACTCAATTTGCATCTATGTACAAGAACTTAGAGTAAAATCAATATCCTTTTGATATCACAAACCATGATCTAGAGTTCCCTTCAAGTATCTAAATATCCTCTTCATTGCTACAACATGCAACTCTCTAGGGTCTTCTTGAAATCTAGCCACAAGACAAACTACATGCATGATAACAACCAAAAACCACAAACTAGCAAATGATGCATACCATCCATATTAACAACCCTGCCTCTCCACCTATATATAGGAGAAGAAGCCAAGAACTCCTTTTTATAGCAGAACCAACTCTCCTACAAATACACACTCCACCTTAATAGGAGTGGTCTCCACCTCAAAAGGAGCAGCCTGAGAGAAGCCTCAACCCTAGAGCCATCCTTCACCTCAAGAGGTGAAGACACCACCTCAATAGGAGCAATATCCACCTCTATAGGAGACTCAATATCCAAAGAAAAGGCAAAAAATCCTACAAAAAATAAGAACATAGCTTCCAAAAGTAGCAATAACACTTGGGTCTTCAAGATAAATTTTGAATGCAACCCAACCAACATCAAAATAAAATAAATAAGAGCAACCAAAGTAACCGCATAAATCTTTTGCAATGACCTCAAGCCCAATCCACTTAGCTCCATCTCCACCTCTAAAGGAAATGACAACTGAGGAAGAGTTTGAGCATAGAACACTACTGAAGAAGAGGCATTTGAGGCAACCATAGCACCAAAACATCTAGGACATACAAATAAGATTTACACTTAACCTAGATAACAACACCCCACCAGAAACAGGGATAAAAAAAACTTATTTTTGCTCCATAAGAATCTTGAAATGGGATATAATACCTAGCTTAGCCAACAAAACAAACTTTGTGTGTAGCCAAAAAACAAATACACCTAGCAAGAAACAACCCTCAACAATAATAAAAATAATAAAGACCACAAGGGGTTCAAGAACACATAAAAGAGAAGAAGCACCAACCCAAAGTATGAGCAAAGTCCCGAAGGACCTTCCAAAACTAGGCAGACACCCACAACAACAACGAGGGAAATCCACTACTCCATCTTAGCCTCAAGCCCAGCTAAAACCCACATATCAAGAAAAAGGCCAACAACCGTTTCCTTCAGCTCCAAACTAAAGAGAGCGACAGAGAAATCTTTGAGGATAAAAGAACAAAGGCCAATGGGGAAACTTTCTACAACTAGGTAGATCACAACAACAACAAGGAGAGTCTCATTAGTAGAAAAAATGTTAGGCACAACCCTCTTGAGGCCCAATAAACCCACAAAGGAGAGCTACTTAGATACAGAGCTAGAGTAGAAAAGAAACCATCCATCCAACACTCTGAAACAAAAACCCCAAATAAAAAGAAACACCAAGGAAAAGACCCAAATAAACCCTGTAGGGCAACTCCAGTAGCCAGTTTCGAAACACAGCTCCCCAACAAGCTAACGACAACAACCAACACCAAACTACAACTTCTTAGAAGGATGAAAGCAACAAAAAGACCCACAACAGTGCATCCCAGGCCAAAGACAACAACCAACACCACTCCTCAACAACCTAACAAATCAACACCAGCATCCAACCCAATAGAAGTAAACCATCTGCCTCTATAGAAACATCTCCTTCCTCTCCAAAATCATCCCCAAATTTCAAAATCCCCCTTCGCTCCTCTTCCCACTCCCTCTCCACTCCATTTCCTAAAAAGTATTGTTATTGAGTTGTATGGTGGTCACACTTGTTAATTCCATAGCAAGGGTTGGACTTATTCACATGTTAAGTTTACTTAGGATATAATATTCTTTCTAGAAGTCTTAGTTGTATTTTCTAGAACTTATCTTATCTAGCTTTATTGCATGATTCCTAGGTAGTTAGTTTGTTAGTTGTCACATGTCATAGGATTAAGACATGTGTCAAAATCATGTTCAATCCTATTCCTCACCTTGATTATATAAGGAAGTTCATTGTACACGTATGTAATATACTTCATACCTCATCATCATTTTGATAGGTCTTAATATCAAGAAAACTCATATTCTTGCATACTCACTTGTAGAAGGTTTTCAATGTTTTTATAGGTGGTCTTGGGTGCTAAGCTAATCTTTAGCTCTTATAGTTTGATGATTTGGAATGATGATTGGGGAAAAGACCAAATGTGTATCTAGATCTTAAGATGTTATGATCAGGGGGTTGGATAATAATATTTAAGTTGTGAACTAGAGTTTTGAGTTCAAATTCAAAGGATAAATGGGGTGGAATATTCTAACTTAGAAGTAGTCAAATATTCTAAGCTAATCCACCCACAGATAGGCTAGTTTAATTCTTTAACTTGGAGAAGGAAAACTTCCAAGCCAAACACCAAACTAGGGATAGTGGGGGATATCAAAGATCTAGATAATTGTAATGAGTCTAATCCAAATGTGTGGATTATTATGTGGATGATGAAAAACTTGTCCTAAGTCCAAGTCTATGTGTGGTAGAAGATTGTGAATGAAGATTCAATGGGATATGTTCAAATCGCAGGTTTACCTATGTTATGCTAATCGATTTTGTTTGGCAAAGCTAGAGGACTTGGAAGAAATAAAAACCCTAATAATAGAAAAATTGCACCATAGGAGGGAATAGTTGTGTCATCGACAAATTCAATTGCGGTATTTTGGTTTTCAATGAATGATAGTTCTAGTTGTAGGAAATAATTGATGGTATGATAATCGTAAGCAAATGTGTTGCTCTGTCCAATAGATGCACCAATGTAAGCAATAATCATGCAACTTTGGGACACAATTGTTCCACTCCATAACAAAAATGCACACTTTTGTGCAACAGTTGCACCAAGTGTGATAGATGCACTAGATAGAGTGACAATTATGGAAAATCATGGAAATGTGATATAAAGGACAAATGCAAGATTCTAAGGTTTAGAGACAAGTTACAATTTAGTCCCAAGACAAAATTTATCTTCAATAGGAGATTACACCACTCTGTAAAATAAATGCACCAATGCAAACCATAGTTGTGCCTAGGTATGCCACAAATGCATCTATCTATGACACAAATGTGCCATAGAGAGGGACAAATACAAAATTTCTAAGACAATTGCAGCCAGGGATGACACTGATGCAAAATTCTAACCTAGGACTAATTTGTATAACTTTTGTTGGCATATGGATCAGAGAGATTATTGGTATGGCTTCTAGTGTTGTCATTGATGGAAACTAAAGTCACTATTGTGGTCCAAAGGTCCAAACCTGGTCATATCAGTAGCTAAAGTCAAGTACAGTGTATTACCAACAAAGAAATCAGATGAAAAAAGGAAGAAGGTATCCGATAAGATAACCCAATGCTCATAAGTTTAATGGTTACTACTTTGCTTGTAGTAAATTTGGTCATAGGGCTTCTTAGTGTAGAAGAAAAGTAAATTCAAGCAGTCCATCATTTCGTGGTCAGTGTTTTAGTTGTAATAAGTTTGGTCATAAGTCAATTGAATGTAGAAGTATGGTTGTCAGTATAAGGAGTGTAAAATGCTACTCCTGTGGAAGATTTGGACATGTTGCTAACCAGTGCAGATCAAGGGGAAATCAATGGAATGAATGGCCTAGACAAAGAAATCAAGTGTGTTACAATTGTAACAGATTTGGTCACATTGCAGGATTCTGTAGGAACAAGAACATGGATAGAAGAGGTCTGATATATCAAGAAAGAAATTCACAGAAAAATGACAAAGGAAAAGGAAAAGTGACTATGGAAGTGCAAATAAGAGATCAGATGAAGAAAACATGGATAAAGAAGAGTGAATTTGAAAATCCCATACCAGAAGCTTCCTTTGATAATCCTTCCAGTAATTCCTCTAGAAATTGATCTCAGTCCATCAGCCTAGGGGGAGTCTTTCAAGTAAAATCCTTTTCCCCCTGTCAGTAGTTGGCACCAGAACACAGGAAGTTGTAAGTAGTTGTGCCATCAGTCAACAAATGTATCCATGATCTCTTGTTCTATAAGTTGAGATCTTGAAGGTCCGCAAATGGATTCTTCTCTTGCTGTCTGAGAGTGCAGTGTAACCGAAACTCCTAGGGTAGAGCATTTATTGCAGCAAAAAGTTAGGTGCGTGAAGCTATAAAAGGATACTTGGAACCCTTATTTGTCACTTTGCATTGAAAAAGAATAGTGAAAGATCTTTTAGAGTAGAATTTTGAAGGATTCAAGTTGATTTGGCAGTGAATTCATCAGGTATTCCATTCACTTGTAGAACTTCTAAATTTGTGCTCAGTAGAAAAACCTTGTTTGGTACGGAAAATGAAGCAAATCAAGGGAATTGTGATTTTGGATGAATACAATAGCAGGAAGATAAGGGATGTAAGAGATATGTTGCCTGCCGGGAAATTGAAGTGGCTTGAAGGAGCGAAACATAGGAGTTTGGACATTTGGAACGAATTTCCTTATTTTGACAACACGGAAGTGGTTAGGTTCATCTTGAGAAGATTGAATGAAGATACTCTAAATTTGGACAAACCCTATCTTATTTCGAAGGAATTGATTAGAAATTTAACTGGGTTATGCAATGTTGGAGATATTCTGAAGAAGAAGTCGATTCAAAATAAGGAAGTCAAAACCCTAACCGATGTAACAGGAGATCAGAGGGCTCTGGTAACTTCAACAATCAAAGATCCATTGACAAGGTACATTACATATGGAATTTCATACAAAAATTTCTTTAGAAATAGGGAAGGATCAACCTCTGCAAGCACAATTTACATTTTGCATAAGATGATAATGGAGGACCAAGACTTTGACCTGTGCAATTTGTTGAAAGATAAACTGATGGAGAACATGCAATTGACAATGGATATAGAGTATCCTTTCAGGTTTGACACTTTGATCATATGTATCATGATGTATTTTCTAAATTGCTTGCTGCAGAATGATAACGTTGTATGGAAGGAGAGTGAACCGGTATGTAAGCAAATTTTTAAGCATTTCAATACTCTAGAAAATTGTGAGCAAGTTTATGCAAATTTATTTAGAGTTGTTAGGAAAATTTGGAGTAGTTCGTATTTCTCTTCCAGTAAAAACAACTGAAGTTGGATCATCTTTCGGTAAGACAGAGAGGAAGCAGAAAAGAGCAATAGAGTTTGCTGATGATACTCCTCCAATACTCAAGTCTCTTAAAACTGAAGGAAAAGGAAAAGAACAAATAATTGTGGATATACTTGATGAATACCCTAATGAATACACCCCAAGAGATGAATCAGAATCAGTTGAATCGAATGAAACAATGACTAAAGGAAATGAAGAAGAAGGAAATTTATTCAAAACAAAGATATTGTAGATAGTTCAGGAGAAAGATGGAATGCAAAAGATTGTTGAAATGTGGTTAGATCGACCCTCATATGAGTAGGATCTGATTGAGAGTACTCTAGGCAAATACTTTGTGTAGAATAACATTGAATTGGAGAGTTTGCAGAATGTATTCCCTGAAGAGTTGATTAGGTGTATTAAGGAAGTTGTGGCCTCTAACTCTCAGGATAAGAAAGAGGAGGAAATAATCCTACACTTGAAGGAGCAGTTCAAGCTATCCCTTACAAAACTGAAAAAGAAAAATAATGTGTTGAGACAGTGCATCAATTCAGCTAATGACATCTACAATTATTGTCTACGTTGGCCTCATGTTGTTGGAAAATACAAAGTCAAGCTAGAGAAAATTGAAAGTGAATTGAACAAAATTGGTCAGGACTACAACATGTTTCAGGACCAGGATGGAGTAGTAAAGAAAAGAATTCATGAGTTGCAGGTTGAGCACGCAAATATTCACTTTTCTAGAAAAAATCTTATGGACACCTTCTGGAAATTAAAGGATAAAAAAAAATGCAGATTGGAGTAGCTAATTGAAGTCCCGAGGAAAGGAGAGAAGTTGGAAGAAGCAATTACAATTATGGAATCCCTCATTCAGATCATTAACCAGACATCAAAAAATAGCAGTCTGATAATAATTATTGGGATTGTTGTAGATGCTTGGAAGAAATTCCTTCTGGAGATGAAAAATAAGTATAAAATATTTTTCTGATTTTTGCAACAGCCGTAGTTTTTCAAATTTTGATCAAATTTCTATTTAGCAAAGGGAGAGAGAGAGAGCAGAAAAATTTTGTTTTAGAAAATAAAAAGGAAGAAGTGTAGTAAGAATACTAGAAAAAGGGGAGAAAAACAATAAATTTTTGTCATTGATGTCAAAGGGGGAGAGAATGTAGTGAAAAAATCCTTGACATCCTAAGGGGGAGCAATTTTTTGTTGTGTTTTGAAATTTTGGAGTTTGGCAGCGTACCTCTAGTTTTGACACTTAGTCATTTTTCACTAAGTGTTGTCATCAATGCCAAAGGGGGAGATTGTTGGCATATGGATCGGGGAGATTATTGGTATGGCTTCTAGCATTTCCATTGATGGAAACTGAAGTCACTATTGTGGTTCACAGATCCAACTTGGTCATACCGACAACTAAAGTCAAGTACATTGTATTACCAGCAGAGAACATGATGAAAAGCGTATCCGGTTAGTATGTCAATCTATATGCTTCACTGAATCATCACCTTGTGTTTTGGATCCCCAAGACAAGTTATTAAGCATGTATGGCACCTTATTAGTAAGTTTTGTGATGTTGCATTAATCCGTGTATGAGTAAAGAGATCCGACAGAATGATCTTCTGTCTATTTGTTCATTATGGCCGACCTAATCAATGAAGTATGTTGCATATGTATAAGGGATGGTTGTTTAATTGTTTCTATGTCTGAGAATTTTGTTTTGGGTCCTAGCTATGGTTTGGCCAATGTGTGTGGGCACACATCAAAAATTATTTATGATTTGAAGCCGACATATAGAGAATATTATATTTTGTGTGAAGCTGACATATAGTGTTTGAATTCTTGATAGCGGGTATTTATGCGAGTTCAGGAAATTCATTTTGTGTGCATGAGATATATGAGAGCAGTTTTAGGGCAGAGAAGTTAGGTATGCAAATATTAGAAGATAAGTTGTGAGAATTTTGTTGATACAGAAGAGGATTTGGTGACAGAGCAGAAGCGAAGTGCAGAGTCTGACAGAAGCTTCATAACTTGATTTATGAGCTTCACCAGAACTGAAACCAAGAATTTGTAGATGCTATCTTCTCAGTTCAAACTTTTGTTGTAATCTCTAACATTTTGTAAGGTAGTGAGCCTTCCTTGTTTTGAGCAGTGAGCTCTAGGTAGTGTGCTTGAATGCATGTGCATTCCCTTTTCTTCATACTTTTAACAGAGTATATAAATTGTGGATTAATCTCCACTGTGGTTTTTCCCCTAGCAGGGTTTCCATGTAAAAATATTGGTGTTATGGTGTTTTGATTATCTTATTCATGTGCTTGCATCTTGATTTCTGTTTATGTGTTGTTAAAGGCTTAAGATCTAGATTTAAAGTTTAAATTTGTGGAACACTGATTCACCCCCCCTCTTAGTGTTCCTTGAGTCCAACAACTTCTAGATAGTGAATTAAGTGGATTGATAATCAATTGCATGCTAATATAGAAAAATGTGTAATTTTGAGTGTTTTGAACCTAATTTGATTATTTTGAGCAATTTTTGGCAAGAAAACACTTCAAACAATATACAACATATAGGACTAACCTGAAGGTAATAAGGATGATTTTGCAAGCCTTCTTCAACAAGATCTCACTATTAGGTGTCATGGTACCTATTGCACAATTGAAAACATGCCTACATTCACAACCTATCTAGTAGTAAAAGGTGTGTCAACTTAAAGTGGGTCCACCTGCCTTGAAAGGAAAATGTCCTACCAAGGAACAACAGTCACCTAAACAAGGGAAAGTACATGGTGAGTAACTTCACACATGCTACTATACATTTCACCACAATAAGCTAATAGCCAAAGGCTCATAGGCTTCTAAAAATAAATGTTCTTATTGGGGGAATACCATGAACATAGAGGTCATCTATAATAACCTGAGATTGGGAGGGTCTCTCTCACTCTCATCACCAAAGCAAGTCTTAGCAAATCGAGGGTCTCATGATTTGGCTTTGAATGATGTTATCCACTCTTCGGGGTACACATTTTTCTCCCCCCTTTCTGTACCTCACATGGAAACATGGTTGGGGTCAAACCCTGGGGTGATGAAATCCCTAGGCGGAATAAAGAGAGGCTATTGTGTGTTTCTCTTGCACTCAAGATCACACAAGTGCATGAGGGGAGATGATACACACACAATAACCTAGGTTGACATAAATATTCAAGCACACCAAATGCAAAAGATAATCATTCATTAACCTTAGGAAATTGAAATGTTTTCTACTCTACGAAAATATCAAACACACAAATTCCTACACTAGATAACGTTATTAGTTTTGTGTTTTAAGTCTTCAATCTAAAAAACACCACAATCTTCAACTAAATGATTAGTAACCAAAAACCCTAACAAACAAATGCATGAATCTAATAAAAAACTAAGAAAATAAGGTAGATTATACCTTTTGTCAATTGGAAGCTTTTGCATAGCAGATACATCAGTATATAGAGCAATTGTGCCAATCTATAAAGAAATTGTATACTTTTGCACAACAATTGTGCACTTCTACACAAAGATCAAAATATAGAGAAATCAAGGTAAATCCTAGTTTTTAGGGTCAAATAATCAATTTTTTATTATAAAACAACACAAATAGGTTAATTTATCAGATGCATAGCACTCAAAAAACATAAAACTCAAGAAAACCCTGCAAAAGTACTTACAAACTTTTGGGGCACAATCGTGCCACTCTACAACAAAACTACACACTTTTGCACAATAGATATGCCTAAAGGATCAACAGTTGCACCCAAATCTTTGATGGTTGCACCATTTTATTGACAGTTGTGTAAAATGATTCTATAACTGCAAAAACACCTTAAAAATCACAAAACAAAGTTAATTAGGGGTGAATGGTGTCCCACCGGGCGTACCAGAATGTATGACCTAAAAATCTGATTGCAAACCTAAATGAGAATCAACAATCATACCAATGAAACAATTGAATGAAGATCAAACAAAAAATGTATACCTTAACATTTGAGACCTTCAAGTTGAGCTACGTTGTTCTCCTCTATTTCACCCTTGGATAAATGGTATTGAAACCTTTGCTACCAGATTCAAAATAAGAACAATAGCAATAAAGCACTATCAAAATTTGAGCATAAGTTCGTTGCACGATCTAAGATGAGAAATGAAGGATAAAAGGGCTTGATTTATAAATTTTTGGTGATATCGATCAATTGTCGAGATCTGAGGAGAGACTAAATGATCTGTGGTGGAGAATCGATGAGAGGAATTGATGGCTTGTTGATTAGCTACATGATTTTAGACAATTGATTGCATGATTCAATCAAGGGAATTGATTGATGTGTTAAGTGATATTGATAGGTTGTTGATAGGATTGATTGATCAATTAACTAATTTGACAGGTTAGTGGACTCAAAGTGAGTGGGAGTGATACAAGATTGATGAATTAGTGAACTAGTTAGATTGATTAGTAGAGTGAGAGTAAGTCTCAATCAGGAGGTGAGGTGGAAATTGCATGGAAATTAATAATTAATTAATTATTAATGACATGTGCAAAATGGATTAAATAAATAAATTTATTTATTTATTCAAGGAGAATGGATAATGTATAATTAATTAAATAATAATAATTTATTTAATTAACTTAGATGAATAGGGATAATTAGTGACATAATTAAATAAATTAAATTTATTTAATTAATCCAAAAAGAATAATATTGTGAAGTAATTTTTCATAAAAAGAGGGTAAAAACTTTATTAATCAAAGAAAGCAGTACACGATAGAAACATACAAGCACTCCACAAGGGACCAAGATAATCCAAACAAGCACTCAAGTAGTACCTAGACAACATCTCATGTCTTCTGTGACCAAATCCTCCAACTCCTCAGCAAGATTCATAGGGAAACTGTCCCAATCATCCACAATCCAATTCCCCATTCTCTCTAAAGCCCACTTGGCCAACCCATCTACCACCTTATTCCATTCCCATGGGATATGGAAAAAGGTGAGAGAATCTAGAACTCTTCCAAGACAGATGATTTGCTTAACAACCGTAGGTAACTTCCACCTAACATCCTCTAATTAACTCTTGTTCAACAAGTCAATCACAATATGAGAATCAAACTCACAAATGACCCTTCTCCAACCAAGGGTACAACCCCGTTTCAAGGGAAAAAGAATAGCCAATGCCTCCATAAGGTTATTAGAATGTTTCCCCTTATACTAAGAGAAGAAAAAATCAACCACTCCATATCTATCCCTACCAACTCCACCAACCCTAGCATGCCCAAGATTGCCTCTAGAAGACCCATCAATGTCAATTTTTCAGAACTCCAGGGGGAGGGGGCATCCAATGTCCTCTCTAAAGATCTTTCCTCTAGTACTCTGACCCAAACTAGGCTTGGGCCTAGCCTTACTGCCAAACGCAATCCCTAGATTATGAACCACTCTTGTATCACTAGGTTCCAATGGAATCAATAGATCACACTTAGTAGCTAAAGTCTCCTGAAGAGCTCCCATAATTCACAGCCACACCTGACCCACCTAAAGCTTCTTATCCAAAAAAATCTTGCAGTTGTGCTTTGACCAAATGTGCTAGATGATCAAGATGGGACCAATAGACTAGACAATTTGTAAGAAGGAATTTTTAATAGGAAGGACTCCAAGACTCCACCAGAACTCTTCCAAGGAAGAGAAATGTCTGCATTATTGATTCCAAGCCTCCCACCAGAGATGCCAAATTGTCCTAGCATAGGGGAACTAAAAGAAGAGATGGGAGGTAGTATCATCATTACTCAAACACAAGAAGCACATTGAAGGACCCTAAAAACCATGCTTCCAAAGATTCTCCCAAGTCAACCATTTATTATAAACCACTGGCCAAAAGAAAAATTTGCACTTTAGCCAAGAGAATTTATTTCAAATCTGTCTCCACCACAAAACCCCAACACTTCCAAAAGCCTGCTTATCCAATATCCAATAGCCAAAGGAAACAAAGAATTTACCTCTTGGGTCATGACCCCAAGCAAGAACATCCCTCTCAAGGAGAGAACTGCACACCCTGGAAGCCAAAATAGAATCCAACTCCTGTCGATCCCCCACCAAACCCCTCGGTGACCACTCATGCAAGTCCTTCCACCCAAAACCATTAGCTTGCCCCAAAGCCTAAGGGGATTTAAAGTCCATCACTTTGCTCCATCTAGCCTCCAAAAAAATCCTACACAAGTCCTGTAAGTGAGGACGAGAAGAAATGATAGGAGGGAAGCTATCCCAAGAATCATACCAAAAAAGAGCATCTAAGCCTCTGTTGCAAATCTAGAAAAGACCTTGTTTAACCAACTTGGCACCTCTTTTGAGAGTACCCCAAATCATAGAACCATTCCCCATAAGACTAAATCTAGGCACCTCATCACCCTCCACATCCCCCAAATATTTAGAGGTAAGGATCTTGGCCCAACACTGATGTTGTTGAAAGCACCATCTCCAATAAAGTTTAGTTGCCAAGGCTTCTCCATTTTAATTAGCCCTTCGTAATCCTAGACCCCCTTCCTACTACAACCGACACACAACATCCCACTTAAACAAGCTCCACTTCCTCAAAAGAAGATTACCAAACCACAAAAACTGGTGACAAAGACTCTCAAAGTCTTTGATGAAACTAGCAGGGGTAGACAACAGAAAACACCTGTATATCAGAAGGGCTTGAACCACAAATTTTAAAATAATTACTCTACAAGCTATAAAAAGATACCTACAAGTCTAATGGAAAACCTTTTTGTGAAATTTATTGACCACATCCCACCAGTAACCCCTTGAAAGCATGTAGACAACAAGAGGAATACCAAGATAATTGATGGGAAGTGAACCAATTTGAAATCATAAAATCCTAGCAATTCTTTGTTGAATAAGTTTAGGGGTATTAAAGAAGAAAATACAAGACTTACTCTCATTGATGCTTTTCCCTGAAGTAGCCAAATAACAATCCAAGGTCTTCCTCAAGTTAACTGCTACATCCACACTAGCTAACCCCATCAAGGTGGTGTCATTCACAAATTGGAGATGAGACTGGGGAGGTAGATTGTTGCCCCACTTCCATCCTTGAATGAGCTCACACTCCACCTAAGATTTAATAAATCCCCAATCCCTCCACCATCAAAATGAAAAAGGGGATATGGGATCCCCCTGCTGAAGGGCCCTAGTCACCGCGAAAAGGTCAAAAGGCTCCCTATTGATAAGAACCAAGAAAGATGAGGAGGTAATCACAACTCATGACCCATTCAATCCATTCACTATCGAACCAGAAATCCCTTAAAATCTTGGATAAGAAAGACCATTTTACTCGATCATATGCTTTGGCCATCTCCAACTTAATAAACATAGCCTTCTCTTTGGAAGAAGCCATAGAATGAATAGTCTCAACTGCAATGACAACACCATCCAAGATCTGTCTACTAGCAATGAATCCACCTTGTTCCTCAAAATTCAACCTATTCAATCATCACTTCAGGCATTCAACATTCAACTTGGAAATTATTTTGTACACCACATTGCACAAAGAAATTGGTCTAAAAAGATCCAAAGAATCAACACCTTCCTATTTAGGGATAAGAGCAAGAAAAGTAGCATTCATGGCCCATAGTAATTGCTTATTCCTTTGAGACTCCTGGAAAACCTCAAGTAGGTCAAGATTGATCACCTCCCAAAACTCCTGAAAGAACTCAGCCGAAAAACCATCAAGACCTGGAGCCTTTCCTTTCTTCAACTGAAGCAAAAAATCCTCTAATTCCTTCAAGGTAATCGGCTTGATAAGAGAGTCAATCATATCCTTGGTCACCAGAGGAGGTATACAAGTCAATATAGTAGCTTCCTCCTCACAAGCAGGATTAGAATCTTCAATTTAAATGGAGCAATAAATAAATGAATAGACTCTCTTGAAATCTCAGAAGAGGAAGAGAGAACAACTCCCCCAAGAGAACGAAGAGAAGAAATGACATTACCTTGCCTTCTATATTTCACCGAGTTTTTGAAAAAAGAGGTATTCCTGTCACCTTCTTACAACCAATCATTGTGGGACTTATGTTTCCAAAAACATTCCTCTCTAAGCTCCCACTCCTCCACCTCTTTTACTGCAACAACTTATAACCAGCACACATCCTCTAAAAGTCCATGGTCCCTGATCTTTCGGGTGAGAGAATCCAAGTGTTCCTGGGCTACCCTTTTTGGTAGAAAGACATTTCCAAAGTGAGTTCTATTCCATCGTTTCAACTTGCATTTGATGTATTGGAGTATCTTCGCAAAGGAGTACATAGTCATGCCAAAAGTTGGCCTCCCTTCATCCCACCACCTAGGAATGAGATCACGGAGCCTCTAATCCCAAAGCCACATTAGCTAAAATTTAAAGGACTACTTATTAGAGAAATTATCTAGATGGGTAAAAAATTTAATCGGCTAGTGATTCGAGCCATGCCAATCCAAGATTTCAGAGCTTGTCATCCACCTGTTACCAACCCAAAATATGGACACCAGAAACCTATCTAGCCTTTCCAAAATGGCATCCTCACTGGTCCTCCTATTGTTCCAAGTAAAAACACCATTTGATGGCTTGATATCCACCAATCGTAAACGAGTCGTATTGCCCCTTATGAGATCAGAGGAAGGGTCTAATCAAACAATACCACCCTTTTCTCCTCAAGGGAGGAAATGTCATTAAAGTCACCTGCCATAATTCAGGGAAGAAAAGGATCCAGGGATCGTAGATAACTAACATGAGACCACAAAAGCACCTTACTAGGGATGTCAAAAGGAGCATAGATGTTAGAGAAGAGGATTCTTTCCCTCGTCTCCAAGCTAGTCGCAACAAGAGAAATGGAGTATCTGCAAGAGAACCACTAAATGGGGGTAACCTACCGAGGATCCCATAAGCGAACAAGATCACTAGAGCTACCTTGCACACCCATGCATTGGCATAGCCCTCTATTCCAAATCCTAGAAGCACATTGCATCATAACATCAATCGACAACTTGGTCTCTTGGAGGAAGACCATATCCGGGGAGTGAACATGAACCAAATCACGAATAGCCTTTTGTCTAGGGATGCTATTCATACCCCTTACATTCTAGGATATCACGAAGGGTGGGAGAAATGAGAATCCAACGTCCTCACTGAACCAGACTCAACCAACGTCTCACCAACCAACTTTACCTTTTCCTGATCCTTCTTTCTACCTACCTTCAGAGGATTTTTGAAGCACCCTTCTTCAAGGGTTTTTGTTGCAAACCCAAAATAGGAGAAGAAGAGGAAGATTTATTTTAACAGTTTCTTCAAAACTTGTCCCACTTGCAAGACTAACACCTAAAACCTCCACCAGCACACCAAAATCCCTAGGCACAACAACAGGGGAGACAACACTAGAAACCATCAACACCCCAGGATCTTCCACACAAGCCAAAGATGAGGTTATGACTAGTTGAGAGGAAATATACTGCTCAACTAAGGGAGCAACCTCAACTTGCATATCAAGGGAAACACCCTCCTCATGGACTAATTCATACATAGCATCAAATCTATTAAACGTCTCATCTTCCTACCTATCTCTGAGATTCATCTTTTGACCTCGATTTTTATTACATGACTTAACTAGCACAAACCCATCTTTATCTGTCACCACCCCTTGCATAGGAACCTTACCCTTGTTAGCCATAGAAGAAGAATGGGGAGGAGCAAAACCAGAACTATAAGAATTTGCAACTTTGGGGTACTTTCATTGAAGGTGACCATATTCATGGCATAAAAAACAATGAAATGGAAAAGTCTCATAATCCAGCTACTGAGTCCAAGAAGTTATCCCGATGCTCATATCAGTTGAATCCAACAACGGATTGTTCAAGTCAATCTCAACACACACATGCATAAGAAAGAAATCATTTTGTCAAGGTATGCTGGGAAGGTCCAATAGGCTTGCTGATCAAAAGCCCTATCATCTACAAAATATCACTTCGCCAACATTCTGGTGGCAGACGAGGAAGGTGAACCCAAACTAGAACCCTAGAAAGAAGTTCCTCAGTAGAATTGAACCCCCACATGCCACGGTTTGTTAAATAGGCCTACCTAATTATAGGAATAAGGACCACCTTCAAAGGCCTGATTCCTATCCGCTACGCATGAAAACACCACCAAAAAAGAATTATTGGCAACTAGCATTATGTCAAAATCCCTCTCCGAGTTCTAGGTCTTGCGAATCCACGAGTCCAAAAATGGAAGCAAAATATACATGCCCATAAACTTACAAATTAGAACATGATTACTATAATAACTCACATCTTCAGCAATGGATTCCAGTTGTACTACCTGTTACCATATTTTAGCCTACAGGCTCAATCAGGATGAGCTACCTATGTTTCAAAATGAATGGTACATTTTAGACCTTCTATGTTACATTCAATTATACAAATGAAACAACTTTACAAGATTACAAGAAAAAGTATTACATTTATACCACTGAATGAGACATAAATATTTTACAATCTTTTTTGAAAATGTAATCTTTATTGAATGTAAGTAGGCACATGTGTCTCACACAATGAAGCCGTGAGACTGACTTACTCATTTGATACAAATAGAAACCAAAATATGCATAAATGAGTAAATGATGGAAGAAACTAAACATGCTAAAAGGTAACCAGTCATTGCCTGAATGACTGATACTGCAACTGGATCTGCTCCCTTTTGTTTTCCTTGCTCCTTGTAGTTCCTTGGTCCCTAATTGCCTGGTGTCTGCTTTCTTGCATTGAGTAAAGAGATGGATTATAACAATAAGTTCTAAGCAATGAAGGGTTATGTTCTGAACATGCACATTTACCCATTCATACATATATTGATTCCCACGTGCATCAAATGTAAATCCCTGTCATAGGTTTCCATGTAGGCCAAAATAGAGGAACATTACACACACTTATGAAGAGTATTTTATTTCTAACTTGTTTGTTCCATGTGCAGCTACACGTGCAATTATTTTCAGTTCAAATGAGTGGAGATTGTAGACACCTAAAAATGACCTAGGCCTACAAGCTCTTTTTTTACCACTTTCATCCTAGCATAATTATGACATTTAATTATGTCCTTGGTCCACATTCGACTATTCATTAAATAATTCATGTCCTTTTATTCTTCATGATTATTAAATAAATAAATTCTATTTATTTATTAAATACGTCAATAATTGTCTAAGTCTTCCCTTAATTAAATAAATTGCTTAATTTATTTAATCACCCTTCTTTAGTCATTTCTTCCTGATTATTAAATAAATAAGTTTTATTTATTTATTTAATATGTCACTAACTGTCATAATTAAATAAATTAATTAATTAATTTAATTATTAGTCTTATCTGCTAAATTAAATAATTATCTTTAATTATTTAATTTCCTAAATTAATATTCTTCTCATTTTAAATAAATGAAATTATTTAAAATGTCATCTCAATCTTAACTAATAGTCCATTTTGGTAAATAATCTGAAAATCGATTATTTATTATTTCACAAAATTCACATTTGGAATTAATTTAGTTCCAAATTGGTAACTTTCCTCCAGAAATCAAGTGATCGGGAAGATTCTTGATTTTTCCAAATCTGATCTTCAGTCTGGTCTTTATCTTCTTCATTTTCAAAAATCTTTAATTTTGAATTAATTTCCTCATTTATTCTCCATTGCTGATTTGATCTTCTAAGATGATATCTTGACCGCTCGATTAATGATCCTGCCCTAACCCTAATTAGGGATTATCATATTTAATATGGGCCTCTTATTTTAGGTTTTCGTCAGAAGTCAATCTCATCCATCCATTCAAAATGGAATTTTCTATAAAATGCCATTTTCCTCTCATTTTTCCATTACACAGACATATTACACACAGAGACACTACGCACATAGATTACAATATTCTGGCATATTAATACTTAGATTAATTTGGCATTTTAGAGTCATTTTGTCATAGACATAGGCATAGGCATTTAGATTCAAATCCTTCAAATCTTGTGTAGGACTTAGGCTTTATTTTCAGATTGCTCGCACGTCGAATCTGAGGGCAACACAAATCAGCAAGTTAGAAGGTGTTACAAAGGTGAATCATGGAGGCTTCAGCAACTATCTGGTATACTTGTTTCATTTACGTTTGCTTCCTTTGTTCTTTGTAATTGCTTTGGGTTTTAGTCATTCACTGATTTGTTAACACTCTAAACTAATCCTAAATTTAACCCTTAGTTATAGAGATAAATGTGGCTCCCACAAGGGTTGAGCCCAACTCATATGCACAATCTTTAGGTACTTGGTGCATTCAAACAAATTGCCATGTCAGGGATCTTATTAATAACAACTTTTGAGATGTAAACTGAAAGTACAATATATAGAGACAGTCATTTAAAGAGGCACATGAGTTATTCAAAGTAATCAATGTCTCCAAGATACTTTCAACATATAGGGACAGTCAATGCAAAATTTTTAAATCAACTGTCATTTCAAAAGCTGCAATTTACATAAAGAGTTTATTGCATTTGATATTAAGAATTTTGTTTTGCTTTATGCTCAGAGGTCACTCTATCTAAGACAAACAGGCCGATTTGACTCATTCTCTACAGAGATGATACACATTGTTGCACAATTGAGAATTTGAAGTAAATTGTTAATCCTCATCAGACACAACTTTATTCAAAAGCATTAAGAGCTGAGCAAGAACAATTTACTATATATCAACAAAAGGATGTGAACAAAATGAAAGCTTTAGATAATGTCATTTTAGGAAATGTCATCTGTTTGAGTTTCAAAAACAACAATATTATTTATTGTGCAAATTTAGAATGAGGAAAATACCACAAAGCATTGTATATTATGAGTAAAACAAAATGCAGTCATGGTTTTGATCTAAAAGGAGACAATACAAAATGACAGTTAAATTCACATATTGTTTGCAAGATTAGGAATACAAAATGATGGCAACCAAGCAAAATTCTGTGATAAAGTAAAATAATGTCGTTTCTTTTCCTTCAAGAAAATATAAAGCTGCAGGAAGTGAAGTCATGTGAGGACCGTTCAAGCAAAATAGTGTCATTTTATGATAACAGTTATATGCATGATTGATGTCAAGAGATGGTCCTTAGTAACTTTGGGATAGAAAATCGTGACTTTGTCACAAGTTAATCATCATAAAACAATATTGAAGTCACTACTCATGTTCCATGTCTTCAGGCTTTAGCCAAGAAATACAATAAAGTTGCAACATAAATTGCAATCTGGTGGAATCATCCAAGTGAGGAGGTGGTCTGAAATACATTAGATGGCATCCTGAGAGCAAGATAAGAATCAGTATGATAGGGTATTGTTACACAAAACGATGGGCTTATAATGTTGTATGGTGAGAAGGTTATGAATCATCTTGAATAGCCAAAACACGAAGTTTTAGTATTGATGGTGATCAATATGGCTCTCTATACAGAGGTTTTTCTTGTGGATGAAATTGTTTGTGTGGCTCGTTCTCTATTATCTACTCATCTTGCTGAGGACTTAAACCTAGACCTGAAGCCAGGATGGAGGCATTATAGTAGCAGGGCGTGAGGATAAATACCAAAGACGAAAATATAGTTGATGCAATTAAGAATAATGAGATGCTCGCAGTTAATAAATTTTGTGCTAAGAGCAGAGCTTCGAGCTAGTAAAAGGTAGTGTTCTGAAAAAATCACAGTCTAAAGATATTTTATTAGTAGAACACAAAACTCAGAATGATGGATTTTACAGTGAAACCCTCAAAGAGGCATTATACAGAATAAGAGCAAGGGGTTGAATAAAAAAGGAATGGAAGATGCTATAGGCCGAGTCGTGGCTTGTTCAAAGAAGAATGGAGCATTTATGATCTGCAGATATAAAACCTTGGCGTCATGAACAAAGATGCTTATAACTTTTAAAAAATCAACAAGAAAATAGTATGAATAAATGACAAAATTGTTGAGTATTACAGTAAACGTAAAGCTACAACCATTGTTTTCAAATGTCCCTATGCTTTGCATAGAAATACCAGGGGAAATTCAAAGATATGCAGATTTCATACAAGGAAAATGAGCACAAAATGGAGTGACTTACCAGTGCTTCTCTGAAAAAATACCATAAAAAATGCAGTGGAATGCTTTTATATGGCCATGAAATCCTTATGATGGCGTGGCTAGATCAAGAGAAAAGCAACAGAAATAAAATCAGTGAAGAAATCTGTAAAGGCCGTGGCCAAAAGGGCCCTATATAAGTAAAAGATAATTATATTTCCTTATGTTTTCACTAAAAACGTACCTTCCAGTGCTGTCAATGAAAAAATCAATGAAATTTATAGAGGAAGTGCTTTTTCTGTACAAGATCTGCTATTGAAATGCTCAGAAAGTATTAAGAATTGCGTACAAGTTTCTCCAGAAACCCTATGGCATGTTAGCGGTGGCTTCATCCATAAGCTTTGAGAAAAAGAATAAAAGGTAAATGACTTGTTTTCACATGGTTAGGGTTATTCTTACCCTAAAATGCCGATAGCAGATGTGATTTTTATCACATTATTTACAAAAATATATATATATATATCATGTGAAACTAATGAGACCTCGCGGTGAAATATAATTCCATAGGTATTATTCATACCTTGTAATACCTTATGACTTATGCCTTTTAATTGCTTCTTTTGTAACTTACGTAGGAAACTTCAAGACTTGGTCTTTATTTACACTCATGGTCGAATGCTTGTATGCATTCCTTTTTGCATTCAATTTTAATGTAAAGAATTTATTCTAGTGATAACTTATAAATCACTTTAATATTTGCTATATACTTGCAAGATGGGATACGTTGGTTCTTTATGAATAAGTCATGAAGGAATGGAGGATATTCTTCTATTTATGATTGAGAGAACATATTGGGAAGTTATTTATAGTTTTCAAACATTAGGAAGGTATCTAGGGGTTGTTTGAAGTCAGTTTGAGGACAATTGGAGCATATTTAGGGACCTTTTATGATTTGATAAGATCAACTTGACTTTTTCAACTATTATGAGCTATTTTGGTGAAGATTCAGGTCCTAGATTTTAGGCTTTAGAAGTGCTTACGAAAATGAGGTTTTCTAGAACCTTGTTTGGTGGAGCAACTTGGAGCTTGGCTACTTAGCCATTTTTGTAACTCATTTGAAATCAGTTCTGATAATGCATTTTGGAGGAGTTAGTGATTTCTCAGCAATCCTTTGTCAACTTATGTATGTTTTGTAACTCATTTGGGAATATGGAGTACAAAAATTACCTTGGAATCCAGTGTTAGTTTCATCTTGCCTTCATTCTTCTTTTGAATTATGCAGATTGTGAACTGTGCTTATTAGTTTTGCATTTTTTATTTTTTTTAAAGTTGTGGAATTCATATTTCCTTGAAAATACAGTAAAATCAAGCCTTTTCATGAAGTCTTTATGCATAAGCCTTACAAAAATTTATGTTGTGTAAATGCAAGAAACTATCATCAGTTTTCTAGTGTGTGTTTTTCTTTTGTTTCATAATTCCTGTCAGTTAGGTGTATCACCACAAGGAATACCAGTTACCAGTTTTAATTTTAATTGTTTTCATTAGTAATCTTCCTCCATTTTCCTTCAAAATCAATATTTTAGGTGATATTATGAGCAAAGGAAGCTGGCCTTTCCTGGAGGTTTGATCTTGTTCAAATTTCATACCTTTTAAGATCATTCCCATGTTACACTAGATTGTTGAATTCCACATTCAACAGGGTGCAAAAAATCCAAGTGTTAACAATTTTGGCACGCCCAGTGGGATTAGTTCCTCATCATTTTGTTGGTTTGGTATGTAACCAACAAGTTTTAGACTTTGCATAAGTTATTTTAGCATACTTGGCGACTCCGTGAAGTGAAAGAACAATAGAATTAGTGTTTTCACAGCTTATGAGAAGAGTACAAACATGAAGTTCCAGAGAATTCAAATTTTTGTAGCTGTCACCACCCAGAAGACAAGGAAGAATAGAAAAAAGAGTACCTCCTTCTAAGAGAGTACAGTCTACACCACCTGATGTTAGACCAAAAACTATATTTTCACCAGCAAGGAGGAGAGGAAGACCATCTAAGAGGCAAAGTGGGAATCATTCAGCCTCACCAAGCCTTAGAATAGCAAGGTCTCCTTTAAGTAGTCCAACTGCATTTACTACTAGTCATATAAGTTTTGCAACTTTTCCTTCTTCAAGTTCTGCTGCTGCAACAAGTTCATCAACTATTGTTTTTACATATTTGAATCCACCTCATCCACCTCTAATGGCTGCTCCCAGAAATCAGCCTTTTGTGCCATTTAATGGAGGCAGTCCATTAAATTTTGCACAACATAATGATATACCAGTGGCAGCTTTGAAGATCTTGCCAATCTTTACTAGTGAAGACCAAACAACTCCAATTGAGCACATAAGGGATGTTGCTTCCTTATGTGGTGTTCATCATATTACACAAGAAGACGTAGCTGTAAGGCTACTTGCAACATCTTTTAAAGGAAGAGCATTACAGTGGTTCAGGAGTCTTGGAGTAGGTTCAATTGCAACATGGGATGAGTTGGGTGACAAATTACACAAGCAGTTTCAGGACAGGTCTGATAACTTGTCTCTATTGGAGCAATTGACTACAATTAAGAGGGCTCCTCAGGAGCAAATGAATGATATTAATTTTAGGTTTTAGAGGACTTGGGATAGAATCCTTGGAACAGTGAGACCACCTCCAAAATATGCATTTTTGTACTATTTAAAAGCTCTTAACAGTGATATAGCTATTATGATACAGTTAATGGGAGGTGTTTCTCTACCTGATGCTTTTGAGACAACAATTAGAGCAGAAAATTGCTTAATACAGGAAGGAAAGATTGCTCCTAGGCCACCAATGCCTATTTTTCCAGAGATACAGCCAAATATACCACTTTACATTCCACCATTTGCACAATTACCTACTGTATCAGCATTACCAGCTGCTAGTAAACAAGAATCTGTTGTTTTCCAGTACAGTCCCAGGAGTTGCAAGAAATAAAAGAGAGTCAACAAAAGATTGAAAACATTTTGCAGACTTTTGGTAACAAGTTGGTGAATTTAGAAAAGCAACAATCTTATACCAGGCCTTATCAACAGTAGAATCAAACTTCAAATCAACCATTTCAAGGTAATAGGCAACAGTACCAAGGAAATTTCCAAGGTCCAAGACAAAATGTGAATCAAAGGCCTTTTCAGACATATAATCCAGCACCTATTACTGCAACTAGGGACCTTGTCCCTGTTCAGAATAACTTGGTTGTTGATTATGAGTGGTGCTACCCATGCAACCAACTACATAATCAAGCTACATGCTCCAATGGAGTTATTAATCAAGCACTTATGGTACAAAATGCTTCAAGTTCACAATAGAATGCACTCAATGATGCACCTCCACAACACCAAGATCAACTTACAAATGAAACTACCTTACTTAATTGGAAAGGTGAAGAATTATGTGGACTAAATGTAGATAATTCTCCAATTGCACCTAACACAAGGGAAAAGAAAATAGCTTTTGAAATTGATCAAGTAGCTGACAAAGGAAAAGTAGCAAGTGCAGAATCATCTACACCTCAAGTAACTCGTGTTTTGCAAAGAAAATCAGCAACTCCCAATCAAGGAGCAGCCACACTTGCAAGCTGATCATGCTGGCGTAAAGGTACATCATAAAGCAAACTTAGTTGTACCTTATAATATTATTGATAATATGAAAAATATGAACGTAACGATGTCTATGTGGGATTCATTAGCTATCCCAGGTCAAAAAGACATGTTACAGTCAGCCTTGTTAAATCTAAAAGTGTTTGATGAGTCTGAGTCTCCAAAAGGTCAAGTTAGAGTTGTGTTGACAAATGATCCTCAAGAAAATGATAAACAACCCAGCAAAGAGGCAGGGAGAAACATTAAACCACCTCCATTTTATGTGTCTGTAATCATAGGTGATAAGTTAGTCCGCAACTGTATGGTAGATAGTGGAGCTAGCAACTTTGTAATGCCAAAACAAATTGCTGATAAACTTGGACTAAAATATCAGCCTTTAGAGAAAGGAGTGATTCAATTGGATGGTACCTCTGTTAATACATTGGGTGTTATTAAAGGTTTGATTCTTACTCTTCATGCTTGTCCAAAATTTTTAGTTCCTCAAGACATATGTGTTATAGATCTCCCACCTTTCTTTGCCTTGTGTCTCTCAAGAGACTTTACAGCTAAGATAGGAGGTTATGTGTCAGCTGACTGGTCACATATACTGTTTAGAACAAGATATGGAACCAAAGTTACCATTAAATCTAAAAAATTTTCCAAAGATCACATTGAGCCATATAATCCAAGTCCTATCAACATTGTTCCCACTGCTGCAGATAAAATTGTGTCATTTTTACTGACAGTGAGTTGGCTGCCGCTCAAGAACTACAAGCAAAAGTTGTTCCTGATGTACTGTTACATGAATGGGCAGCTGAAAATGTGTTAGATAGTCTTGAAGACCTTATTCAGGATACTGGTATGGGAAATTATGTGATGCTTGAACCTGATGCAGAGGTTCCAAATCTTGAAAAAGGTGCAGATCAGCTGTTGTTACAACAAGATGAGCTATGGGAGATGTATTTTGACGGTTCCAGAAGTAAGAATGAAGTAGGTGGAGGTGCAATGCTCGTGTCCCCACAAGGTGACAAATATTTTTCTTCTTTTCATTTTGCTTTTGTGTGCTCAAATAATACTGTTGAGTATGAAGGACTTATTCAAGGTCTTGAATGGGAAAGAAAAAGAGGGATTAACTATTTAAAAGTCTATGGAGACAGTGAATTGATAGTTAATCAAGTTAGAGGCTTGAATGTTTCCAAGAATGATGCCTTTAAGTCTTACAGAAACAGAGTATGGAACATAATTGAAGAATTTAACGCCTTCAATCTGATTTCTATTCCACGAAATTAGAATAAGCATGCTGATAGACTTGCAGCAATTGGAGCACAGTTTGATATCCCAAATGATATCAAAAAAGATAAAATACAGTAGTATGTTAAGGTTATAATCAGGCCATCAATTCCTGATAACAACATCAACTGGCAGGTATTTGAAAGTGACGAACATATTTTAACCTTTTTGCTTCAAGAAGATCAATTTTTTGTAGTAAAGTGGGAAAAGATTAAACAACAGTATGATGATCAAGTGATACAGCTGAAGACAAACAAACTTCCCAAAGGACTGGTTACCTTGGAGTCCATATTCAATACTGATGATCAGCTTAAGAAAAGAAAATTCAACATTCAAGTGAAGGAAGATCATTATGAGGAAGTGAAAAATTTTAAAGGTAAGCTTCTCAAATTAGGCAAAATTTGTTTAGTTGAAGATAGAAAATCTTTTATTGCTTTATGCCAAGAGTATCATGATGTTTTTGCTTGGAAATATTCTAATTTAAAAGGGTTTGATCCTCATATTGCACAACATACAGTTGAGTTAGAGCCTGGTGCCAAACCTGTTAGACAAAAACAAAGACCTGTGAACCCCAAGCTTGAACCTTTAATGATCAAAGAGTTGACCAAGTTAGTTGAGGGGGGTATTGTATTTCTGATTAAACACATGTCCTGGGTTTCTAACCTTGTTTTGGTTAGAAAAAAGAATGGGGAGATAAGATTATGTGTAGATTTTAGAGACCTTAACAAAGCGTCTTTAAAAGACCATTACCCCTTACCCTCTATGGAACAGATTCTTCAAGTTATTGCTGGTTCAAAGAGATTTTCTCTTTTAGATGGGTATTTTGGTTATAATCAGATCTTAGTTAAAGAAGATGATCAATACAAAACAACATTTACAACAAAGTGGGGCACTATGTCCTACAAGAGAATGCCTTTTGGCCTATCTAATGTTGGTGTCACCTTTTAGCGTGCCATGGATATGGCGTTTCAAAATTTAATTCAAATTTTTTTGCTTGTTTACTTAGATGACATAATAGTTTATTCCAAGAAAACAGATGAACACTTGTCACATCTCAAGCAAGTTTTTGAAAAATGTAGAGAGTATGAAATATCTCTCAATCCGAAAAAGAGTATCTTTGCAGTTCATGAGGGTAAACTGTTAGGTCACATAGTGTCAAAAGACAGAGTTACCATTGATCCTGAAAAGAGTCAAAGCTATACTCGAACTGCCATTACCAAGACACAAGAAAGGATTGCAGAGCTTTTTAGGGAGAATCAACTTTTTAAGGAGATTCATTCCTGATATTGCAAATTTATTACAACCTTTGACCACCATGCTTAAAAAGAATGTAGTTTTCAGTTGGACTAGAGAAGCCAAACGTAGTTTTGAAGAAATCAAGGAAGCTTTAGCGTCAGCACCAACACTGGTAAATCCAGATTTCTCTAAGGATTTCATCTTGTATGCTTTTGGCAGCATGAGTTCAATTTCTACTATGCTGGTTCAGAAAAATAGTGATAATTTAGAACAGTCGATAGCTTTCTTTAGTCAAGGACTTGCTGATTATGAGCAGAAATATACATTTGTTGAGAAACATGTTCTCGCTATGATTAGAAGCTTAAAGAAGTTTAAACCTCTAGTTTCCAACAATAAAATTCATCTTTTAGTCGCACACCCAAGTGTGAAAGAATTTATGTTGAATAAAGATCTTAGTGAGAAAAGAGCAAGATGGATTACAAAAGTAATGGAGTTTGATGTTGATATCAAGATTACAAAATTTGTTAGGGGTAGAGGACTTTGTGAGAAACTTGCCTCAACCCCTGAAGATCCAGAGAAATCAGAAATTGGTGTTGTTTTAGCTAATACAGATGAGCCTCAGAATGCTCAAGGTGTTGCACCTGCATTAGCAGCAAGTTGGGTTCAAGAAATGACCCACTTTCTTCAAACTGGTGAATGTCCACCAGGTCTAGACAGAGCAAAACAAAGATACTTCATATTGCAATCAATTCCTTATGTCCTCATTGACAATATTCTTTTCAGGAAAGATCTGAATGGCGTCTTATTAAGGTGTGTTGACACTAATCAAACAGAAAAGGTACTTCTAGAATTTCATGATGGAGTTTCGGGAGGTCACTTTGCTCCAAGGACAACTGCTTGGAAAATCATGAGAGCTGGTTACTACTGGCCCAACTTATTTAAGGATGCATATGCATGGTCAAGAATGTGTGTTAAATGTGCTTTATTTGCAGGAAAAGAAAAGCTACCTGCTATGCCTTTACATCCAATCCAGGTAGAGCAACCCTTCATGATATGGGACATTGACTTCATTGAACCTATTAATCCACCTTCCAGTGCTGGTCACAAGTGGGTGCTTACAGCCACAGACTATTTTACACGGTGGACACAAGCAGTAGCTTTGAAAGAAGCTAATGAATCTTCTGTTCTGAGCTTTTATGAGGATATAGTCACCAAATTTGGAGTCCCTAACTCCATCATTTTAGATAATTCTCTTGCTTTTGTTGGATTGAGAGTTATAGATTGGGCTGTTAAATATGGAATTCATTTGAATACCTCCTCAAATTATTACCCACAAGGTAATGGCTTAGCTGAAAGTATAAATAAAAATCTGATCAGAATTATCAAGAGAACTATGGAGGAGAATCAAAGGGTATGGCATACCACATTGAAATCTGCACTTTGGGAAGATAGAATAACCCCTAAGAGATCAGTTGGTAATTCACCATATGTACTTGTGTATGGAAAAGAGGCCAGATTACCTCTATCTGTAGAGCTTCCAGCTCTAGATATTGCTTACCAGTTGGAGATGTTTGAAGAACAGGATCCAATGTTCGTGAGATATACAGAGCTCATGGAGCTTGAAGAAATCAAAAACAAAGCAATGAAAACTTTGGAGTATCGTCAACTCCAAACAAAGAAAACATTTGATAAGAAAGCTACAGCCAAAGTTTTTAGAGAAGGTGATCTTGTTCTTAAGTGGGATGTGCTTAAAAGTGGACCAGGAAAGCATACAAAATTTGACCATTTCTGGACAGGCCCATTTATTATCACTGAATGTAAAGAGCATAACACATTCTAGCTTTCAAACATGGATGGAGAAGTGTTACCAATCTCAGTCAATGGGATTCACCTCAAACGCTGTTTTGAGGTATGATTTATCATTGTACATATTAGGTTAGGTTTTATGCTTTCAATAAGTGCCACTGCACTCCGGTTTAGTTGTTGTTTCATTCCCTAAGTGCTGTTCCAGCACAGTAAATAGTTGTACTTCAGTATTTTTCTTGTTTTCAATAAATTTCCAAGTGAGCTTCAGCCTTGAGAAAGTTTTTTTAGGTCTGTTTCTGAGTTTTCCTAATGACTCCATGCCCAATGGACAAGTCTAGGCTACTAGTTGTATGTTTAGCAGGCAAACATCCAACAAATGTCGCCAAAATGTTACCAGATTTTCACCTATAGGCTTAATCAGGATGAGCTACCTATGTTTTAAAATGAATGGTACATTTTAAACCTTCTATGTTACATTCAATTATACAAATGAAACAACTTTACAAGATTACAAGAAAAAGTATTACATTTATACCACTGAATGAGACATAAAGATTTTACAATCTTTTTTGAAAATGTAATCTTTATTGAATGTAATTAGGCACATGTGTCTCACATAATGAAGCCGTGAGACTGACTTACTCATTTGATACAAATAGAAACCAAAATATGCATAAATGAGTAAATTTTGGAAGAAACTAAACATGCTAAAAGGTAACCAGTCATTTCCTGAATGATTGATACTGCAACTAGATCTGCTCCCTTTTGTTTTTCCTTGCTCCTTGTAGTTCCTTGGTCCCTAAGTGCCTGGTGTCTGCTTTCCTGCATTGAGTAAAGAGATGGATTAGAACAATAAGTTCTAAGCAATGAAGGATAACGTTCTGAACATGCACATTTACCCATTCATACATATATTGATTCCCACGTGCATCAAATGTAAATCCCCGTGATAGGTGTCCATGAAGGTCAAAATAGAGGAACATTACACACACTTATAAAGAGTATTTTATTTCCAACTTGTTTGTTCCATGTGCAGCTACAGGTGCAATTATTTTCAGTTCAAATGAGTGGAGATGAATGTGGCTCCCACAAGGGTTGAGCCCAACTCATATGCACAATCTTTAGGTACTTGGTACATTCAAACAGATTGCCATGTCAGGGATCTTATTAATAACAACTTTTGAGATGTAAACTGAAAGTACATTATATAGTGATAGTCATTTAAAGAGGCACATGAGTTATTCAAAGTAATCAATGTCTCAAAGATACTTTCAACATATAGGGACAGTCAATGCAAAAGTTTTAAATCAACTGTCATTTCAAAAGCTACAATTTACAGGAGTTTATTACATTTGATATAAAGAATTTTGTTTTGCTTTCTGCTCAGAGGTCACTCTATATAAGACAAACAGGCCGATTTGACTCTGTTGATGAGTTTTTTATGCACTTCTCAACACAGGCAGTGCGTAGGTGCACTACCTCTCTTGAAAGACAATCTTCCACAATTAAATTGCAGAACACTATCTCAAGGTCTCTAATGTGAGGTCTTGACAGTGCTTGGAATACCTTAGTTGTTTGATGTGATTTGTTGGATTCACAAGGCAAACTTACAAATGAGTTACAAAGTGTGGGAAGTCAGGTTTGCAAATGCAGTTTCAAAGTGCTGGAAGTGAATGAACAGTGGTTGTACACTCAAAACAGCAAGCTGAAACTCATCAAGTTCATTTGATTTAGCTTCACAGTGATGCTTGAGATCCTACTCTAACCAAAGACTAAAAGAAATAGCAAAAGGAGAAGGGTTAAGAGAGCTTTTCTAATCCTAAGCTATGAATGAACAACAACAATGGTGGTTGCTACAGTAGACAGGCTTCCTAAATTGAGTTTT
Organism: Sequoia sempervirens; assembly: GCA_007258455.2. NCBI lineage: Eukaryota > Viridiplantae > Streptophyta > Pinopsida > Cupressales > Cupressaceae > Sequoia > Sequoia sempervirens. The sequence goes on from VDFB02058242.1 coordinate 7,583,197, forward strand.
GCTTGACCAAGAGAAACCTACGACTACACAAAACCAGTGCAATCTTCTAAGGTCTGATGATTTTCAAATTACACATACACATCATGAACATGTAATTAAACTAGGTTGCAGCAATGACATAAAGAAGCCCAGGCTAACTTTGCACAACAAATTGTCATCAACAAGTGCTAAAAGTATGGGCTGAAAGCTCATCAAATACTATAACAACAACACCATCATGACAACCATTCAAGAAACTAATACTAAAACTAACATGGAAGGTAGAACCATGCATGCAAGATGAGCAAAATCAAAGAGAACATCCATAAAATCATGCAATGTTGTCTTCTATTGCTGCAAAATGCCTTTTACAACAACTCTCCAACCCTTACAAATGAGGGGCAAGCCCCTATTTATAGTTTTCCAAAGCTCGAATGAATGGCTAGGATTGAATTACATTGTGTGGACCAGATTTGATTACATTAGGGTTTCACCTACCCCCCATTATCCAACAATTTAAAAATACATTCCTTGTATTTTCTCTATTTTGTCCTCTAGTGCTAGTCACTGTAGTTGTTTTGTCATTTAGCTTATTACCCTTTTACTATAACAAAAACTGCCTAAAAGCTTCCTTCTTACTTGATGTGTTTGCAGTTTTTTTTTTTGGATCAAACGAGCCTGTCGATGATTGGCATCAATGGATTGGTTGCCCCTGATTCGGGCAGACAACTCCCTTATGCTTTCTTCAAGGCCACCCCCTTGCATTTTTTTCATTGACTTCCTTGGCACATGGCTTCTTCTAATGTTGACCCTGTTAGTGGGTGCTAGGGGGAGAGGCGACATGAAATGAATGGTGATAGGAGCGATGCGCTTCTCGTTGTTTAGCTTTCTCAATGGGTCTCCTCGACAAACTCGTAGTAGGCTTCTTGAATCCTGCATACATGAAATGTCGTAAGTGATTTCATACACAAATCGAGGAAAACGTTAGTCAAATCTTGCAAAATCCTTGTTAGATCCATCCATGCATCATCAAAAGATTATAATATTCATATTTGGAGCTTATTTGGACCATAAACATTAATGCGGGCCCAAGAGGGCGGGCAGTGAACAAGGGACAACAAACCGGAAGGGAAGTTCCCGAACCCCAGAAAACAGAGCAAAACCAATATTTTTCAATTACAGCGCATGGGAAAAGGGGAAGGAAGAGTGCCCAAAAAAACTTCCTTAAGATTGGACTCATTTGACAAAAAATGGAAGCTCAAAACGACCACGGAGGGACGGAGTCCCGGAAACGGCCACGAAGGGGCCGGGCTCCGGAGGCCGGGTCACCGGGGCTCCACGGATGTTCAAAATGGCCATGGAGGGACGAAGTCTCAGAAACGGCCACGGAGGGGCCGGGTGGCTGGGGCTCCACGAATGTTCTAAAACATCCAAAGGGGGACGAAGCTCTGAAACCACCGAAACTTAACGGAATGTTGACGAAACCTTGGCAGTTCACTTAGGCACCACAAACATATCCCAAATCCACCAAAAAGTTACCCCCAAAGTCAAGAATGTGGAAACCAGACCGGTGGGGGTCCACGGATGTTTAAAACGGCCACAGAGGGGCCGGGCTCCGAAGGCCAGGTCGCCAGGGTTCCACAGATGTTCAAAATGACCACGGAGGGACGGAGTCTCAGAAACGGCCACGGAGGGGCCAGGCTCCGAAGGTCGGGTTGCCAGGGCTCCACAAATGTTCTAAAACAACCAAAGGGGGACGAAGCTCTGAAACCATCGAAACTTAACAGAACGTTGACAAAACCTTGGCAGTTCACTTAAGCACCACAAACACATCCCAAATCCACCAAAAAGTTTCCCCCAAAGTAAAAAATGTGGAAACCGGACCGGCAAGGGTCCACTGATGTTTCCAAAACAACCAAAGAGGAAGGGAGTTTCAGAGGGAAAGTTCTGAAATAACCGAAACTTAACAGAACATTGACGAAACTTTGGCAGTTCACTTAAGCACTACAAACACATCCCAAATCCATCAAAATGTTGGCCCCAAAGTCAAAAATGTGGAAACTGAACCAGTAGGGGTCCACAGATGTTTCCAAAACAGCCAAAGAGGAAGGGAGTTCCAGAGGGAAAGTTCTGAAACAACCAAAACTTAACGAAATGTTGACGAAACTTTGGAAATTCACTTAAGCACCACAAACACATCCCAAATCTATCAAAAGGTTGGCCCCAAAGTCAAAAATGTGGAAACCGGACCGGTAGGGGTTCATGGATGTTTCCAAAATAGCCAAAGAGGAAGGGAGTTCCGGAGGGAAAGTTTTGAAACCACCAAAACTTAACGGAACGTTGACGAAACTTTGGAAGTTCACTTAAGCACCACAAACACATCCCAAATCCACCAAAAAGTTGCCCCCAAAGTCAAAAATGTGGAAATTGGACCGACAGGGGTCCATGAATGTTTCCAAAATAGCTAAAGAGGAAGGGAGTTCCAGAGGGAAAGTTCTGAAACCACCAAAACTTAATGGAACGTTGACAAAACCTTGGCAGTTCACTTAGGCACCACAAACACATCCCAAATCCACCAAAAAGTTGGCCCCAAAGTCAAAAATGTGGAAACCAGACCAGCAGGGGTCCACAGATGTTTCCAAAACAGCCAAAGAGGGAGGGAGTTCCGGAGGGAAAGTTCCTAAACCACTGAAACTTAACGGAACGTTGAAAAAACCTTGGCAGTTCACATAGGCACCACAAACACATTCCAAATCCACCAAAAAGTTATCCCCAAAGTCAAAAATGTAAAAAAAAAGCGAAGCAAGCGATCAAGTACCAAGTCAACAAGAACAAGATAAAAGGCAGAAAAGGGACGGGGGACTTTATTTCTCCTCAGATTTGAATACCCCAAGTAGGTGAATTTGGTAAGGGGAATTTGATCGTTTGAAGGCACATGACCAATTTGGGTTTGGAAAATGGGGCACGTAAAACAAGACATGAGCAAAACAGCCTATCAAGAGCGAAAAAAAGGGGGTCCCTGCCTATGGCAGAGCGTGTGTGCAAAACATGCACAACAAATGGCAACTCGTTGGGGAAATGCTCCAAAGCATTTTGATGAGAAATTGGAATCACGAACCCAAAATCTCTGGTTTTGACCTTCACGCTAGGGAAAAAAAACTAGATGCTCAACTAAAGGATCAAAACCACTAGCCAACCAACCTTCAGTATGCTGAAAATCCAAGTCTGTGCAATTGCGTTAATTCCATCCTTCAGTTGCTACAGGAACCCAATCTCCGTTAAGTTAAGCTACGTAATTTATTCTAACTCCAAAAGCATCTGGGACATTGCCTCGCTGCCAGTCAAGCATCCATAGCCCCGATGAGGTTATCGTTGTGATTCCCCTAAACATTGCTCTACTGCCGGCCGAGCATCCATAGCCCCGGTAGAGTTGCTCGGATACCCCTGAAAAGTTGAATTTTCTCTTTCTTTTAATTTTCAATGTTTTATTTCTTTCTTTCTTTTCTCTTTTCAGCTCTTTTATTTCAACCCGCAAGCATTGAAGCTCACGCTCAAGGCTGGGAATCACAGTGGCGCTGGAGTAGAATTTTAAATTTTTCACTTAACTAGACTTCACAAAAGGCCCTACAGTGACTGTCAGATTCTTAAGATGTGTAAGAGCTGTAAGATTTCATAATATGTCAGGGTCGGACTAAACCAACAACTTATCCTCTTTGAATCAAACACCCAGATCACTTGACACTAACAGAAGACCTTCACCATCCACTATGAAGACTTGATTAGAGTTTGACAAAGAAATACATAGAACAACCCTAGACAATAAGTATGGTTGTTGTGCGCACAGATGTGCCCAACTAAAAGTAGAGGGACCCCAAGCAAAGCAGCAACAAAGCAAAAGAAAACAAAAAAAAAACAACCTACAAAGCGAGCAACCTACATCAAACCAACTAACCTAAGGAAAGCAGAAAAGCGGAGTATTTACAGGAAACCTATACTACTCAAAACAGGCTATGTACAAAGATATTTACAAAGCACTATGTTTAGGCAAGGCAAGCCAACATTAACGTTCATTGGATTTCGTAATGCATGCACAAGAAAACAGGCGATCGTTGTCGTTCTTAACCATGCAAACTTATCTTTATATTCAGAAAAAGGAAGTTCAACATTGCAACACTCAAGTTCAATCACGTCATCATGAAAAATCAGCAATTGAGGAGGCTCGTTGAACCCATGGTTAATCCATAAACATGTTCGTTTTCCCTCATTCCCATAATCAAAATAATAAGTGTTGTTATGAGAAATAATAGGGGCAAGGAAGGATAGAACCTATATGTCATCACATGGGGGTGGCAGTGTTAGATAGTCAAGGGCGAGCATTGCATTGTCGATAGGTGCATTGGCAGCCTCGGGCAGGTGCGGTGGATGGTGCGGCACTTCCACATTAAGCTTGCATAAGGCTGGAAGGACGGGGCAACAAACAACTCTTCCAATCTTCATGTGGAATCCACAACCCTGGTTGGTAGTTCTTCAAAAAGAAATACTTCTCCACATTGATCATCTGCAAACTTGGGATCCACTTGGTTGTTGTCCTCAAATGGCAGTATGATGTCTCGTCTCCTTCCCCAAGTATCAACCTCCTTTTTATGATGTTCAATGTCATGGGATAATGACATGGACAAGTTTTTCCTATTGCAGCTCCCTGAATGTGAAGGAGGATCAACAACGATCATGGCAGAAGGGCTCCAAGTTACATATTGTAGTTGGTCAATTCTGTCATACTTGTTGGAAGCCATCAAAACACCCCCACCTTTGTCTTCTTCCCTTTGCTGTTCATGCGTCTCATTATGACGCTCACTTGTTTCCTCATGCTCACTATCACTGTAAATGGAAAATGAGCTCCTCTCCCAATCTGGAAACTCTAGTGCATCACTGTTCGGGGGCTCAAGGAGTATGTATTCATCACTACCGTCTTCTGGGATGTGCTCTTCCTTGACATGAGCATACCTCCGTAGTGCAGCTCCTAATGGAAAGAATTCATTAATTGATGGCACCTCATCAAGGGGACCAAATTCTACTTCACAATTTCCCTCCAAGGGCTCAGCATAAAGCCTATCGTTCATGGTGTGCAAATGCTCTTCAAGAGGAAGAACTTCTTGGTGACTGGTGGACAACATTCTCACTTGATCTACTTCATCGCTCGGAAGTTCGAGATTGTATTGTTGTCCTTCTTCTATTGCTGTCTCAACATCCTCTTGAGGTCCGCCTTTAGCTGAGCCATCACTTGATCTAGGCTTTTGGTCTTCTTCTTCGATATGCGCATCAAGTAGAGGAGGTTGGGTTCTTGGCTGCTCCACTTGTCCTCTAACTTGTTTGATAGCCTCTTGGCACAGTTCACATGTGAACTCCGAGTGTGATGAATCATGAAGTCTACACCAATTCGGCAATAGTAGCACCTCCAAATCCACTTGGTATTTCAGCTCTGACCAATCCTTTTCTAACTTGGAGATGAGCTGGTCATATCTTTCCGCCATTAGGTCCTCATCATCACTTGAAAAAGAAGCTTGATAGTAAATAGCCATGGCGAGTGGTTGTTCCCACTCCTCCAAACTTTCATTTTCAGATTCTCGATCACTATCATTGGTGAAGGGGAGGCTTTCTAATCTAATTTCACTTATACCTTCGTCATCATTTTCTGCTACTCTAATGTTGTCAACCTTTTCTTCTTCCTGTTCTTCAGCATCTTCGTTGGCTGTCCCAGCATGCACGACTGCAAACTTCATTGGTTCATCGTCACCTACCAATTGCTCTTCTTCTGGAGTGGAGGACTACCTTCGATTGGTGGAGGGAAGGCCTTCTAAATTAGTTTCAATCATATTTTCACCAAGGCACCTTGTTGTCCTAGTGAAATCTGCTTCTTCCTCCTGGTTTTCAACATCAATGTCTACTGCTCCAATATCAACTTGTATCAAATTTCTTGGTTCATCCTTACCTTGCTGTCCTCCAGATGCTGACAACTCTTTTTCCTCATGGGATAACTTCTCTTCATTGGGAGTTGGCTGCTCCAACTTGTTTGAACAACCCTTGGCTTGAGCGATGATGTTGTCACATGATGGACACGTAAATTCTGAATGTGGTGCATTGTGAAATCTACACCAACTTTCCATTAGTACTTCCTCCAATCTTGGTCCATCCTTGCTACTCAAATGTTCTTGGATCAGCTCCTTGAATGCTTTGGCTGCCATGGTTGTCAACTCTTCCTTTGGGTCTTCAGGAGCCAAGGGCTGGTATATTTCCCAAAAGGGAATTTCTCCCTGCAAGATCCTTTTGATTCTGCTCAAGAAAGTCAAACACCCCAACTCGTTGTGCCTACGAGTGCAATGGATCCGATATCTATCCGGCAACGTGAATTGCTACAATGGCTTCTTCAGTCTCTTATTCAAATCTGCATGCAGCTGAGTGATATCAATTTGTGCATGCTACTCCATTTTGACTCAGCTTCTACTTGCCTTTAGAATTTTCTGATTTTTAGCATTAAAAAAGATCTCCCTATCTCATATTTCTTGAAAGTGCTCTTTTCGAAGTGCCAACTTTCAGCTTTGTAGCCCCAACATGTCATGCCCTCCTTCTAGCGCCAGTTCTGTTGATGTTTTTTTTATGCACTTCTCAACACAGGCAATGCGTAGGTGCACTACCTCTCTTGAAAGACAATCTTCCACAATCAAATTGCAGAACACTATCCCAAGGTCTCTAATGTCATGTCTTGACAGTGCTTGGAATACCTTAGTTGTTTGATGTGATTTGTTGGAATCACAAGGCAGACTTACAAATGAGTTACAAAGTGTGGGAAGTCGGGTTTGCAAATGCAGTTTCAAAGTGCTAGAAGTGAATGAACAGTGGCTGTCCACTCAAAACAGCAAGCTGAAACTCATCAAGTTCATCTGATTTAGCTTCATGGTGATGCTTGAGATCCTACTCTAACCAAGGACTAAAAGAAATAGCAAAAGGAGAAGGGTTAAGAGAGTTGTTATAATCCTAAGCTATGAATGAACAACAACAATGGTGGCTGCTACAATAGACAGGCTTCCCAAACTGAGTTTTGCTTGACCAAGAGAAACCTACAACTACACAAAACCAGTGCAATCTTCTAAGGTCTGATGATTTTCAAATTACACATACACATCATGAACATGCAATTGAACTAGGTTGCAACAATGAGATAAAGAAGCTCAGGCTAACTTTGCACAGCAGCTTGTCATCAACAAGTGCTAAAAGTATGGGTTGAAAGCTCATCAAATACTATAATAACAACACCATCATGACAACCATTCAAGAAACTAATACTAAAACTAACATGGAAGGTAGAACCATGCATGCAAGATGAGCAAAATCAAAGAGAACATCTATAAAATCATGCAATGTTGTCTTCTATTGCTGCAAAATATCTTTTACAACAGCTCTCCAACCCTTACAAATGAGGGGCAAGCCCCTATTTATAGTTTTCCAAAGCCTGAATGAATGGCTAGGATTGAATTACATTTTGTGGCCCAGATTTTATTACATTAGGGTTTCACCTACCCCCATTATCCAACAATTTAAAAATACATTCATTTTTCTCTGTTTTGTCATCTAGTGCTAGTCACTGTAGCAGTTTTGTCACTTAGCTGATTGCCCTTTTATTGTAGCAGAAACTGCTTGAAAGCTTCCTTCTTACTTGATGTGTTTGCAGTTTTCTTCCTTGGATCAAATGAGCCTGTCGATGATTGGCATCAATGGATTGGTTGCCCCTGATTCGGGCGGACAACTCCTTTATGCTTTCTTCAAGGCCACCCCCTTGCATTTTTGTCATTGACTTCCTTGGCACATGGCTTCTTCTAATATTGACCCTGTTGGTGGATGATAGGGGGAGAGGTGAACATGAAATGAATGGTGATATGAGCGATGCGCTTCTCGTTGTTCAGCTTTCTCAATGGGTCTCCTCGACAGACCCACAGTAAGCTTCTTGAATCCTGCATACATGAAATGTCGTAAGTGCTTTCATACACAAATTGAGGAAAACGTTAGTCAAATCTTGAAAAATCCTTATTAGATCCATCCATGCATCATCAAAAGATCATAATATTCATATTTGGAGCTTATTTGGACCATAAACATTAATGCGGGCCCAAGAGGGCGAGTAGTGAACGAGGGACAACAAACCTGAAGGGAAGTTCCTGGACCCCACAAAACATAGCAAAACCAAGATTTTTCAATTATAGCGCATGGGAAAAGGGGAAGGAAGAGTGCCCAAAAAAACTTCCTTAAGATTGGACTCATTTGACAAAAATTGGAAGCTCAAAACGGCCACGGAGGGGCCGGGCTCTGGAGGCCAGGTTGCCGGGGCTCCACGGATGTTCAAAATGGCCATAGAGGGACAGAGTCCCGGAAATGGCCACGGAGGGGCCGGGCTCCGAAGGCCGGGTTGCTAGGGCTCCACGGATGTTCTAAAACAACCAAAGGGGGACGAAGCTCCGAAACCACTGAAACTTAATGGAATATTGACGAAACCTTGGCAATTCACTTAGGCACCACAAACACATCCCAAATCCACCAAAAAGTTGCCCCCAAAGTCAAGAATGTGGAAACCGGACCAGTGGGGGTCCACGATTGTTTAAAATGACCATGGAATGACGAAGTCCCAGAAAAGGCCACGGAGGGGCAGAGTCTCGGAAACGGCCACAAAGGGGCCGGGCTCCGGAGGTTGAGTTGTCGGGGCTCCACAGATGTTCTAAAACAACCAAAGGGGGACGAAGCTCCGAAACCACCGAAACTTAACAGATTGTTGACGAAACCTTGGCAGTTCACTTAAGCACCACAAACACATCCCAAATCCACCAAAAATTTTCCTCCAAAGTCAAAAATGTGGAAATCGGACCGGCAGGGGTCCACAGATGTTTCCAAAATAGCCAAAGAGGAAGGGAGTTCCAGAGGGAAAGTTTTGAAACAACCGAAACTTAATGGAATGTTGACGAAACTTTGGCAGTTCACTTAAGCACCACAAACACATCCCAAATCCATCAAAAGGTTGGCCCCAAAGTCAAAAATGTGGAAACTGGACCGGCAGGGGTCCACAGATATTTCCAAAATAGCCAAAGAGGAAGGGAGTTCCGGAGGGAAAGTTCTGAAACCACCAAAACTTAACGGAACGTTGACAAAAATTTGGAAGTTCACTTAAGCACCATAAACACATCCCAAATCCACCAAAAAGTTGGCCCCAAAGTCAAAAATGTGGAAATCGGACCAGCAGGGGTCCACAAATGTTTCCAAAACAGCCAAAGAGGAAGGGAGTTCTGGAGGGAAAGTTCCGAAACCACCAAAACTTAACAGAATGTTGACAAACCTTAGCAAACACAAACACATCCCAAATCCACCAAAAAGTTGGCCCCAAAGTCAAAAATGTGGAAACCGGACCGGCAGGGGTCCACGAATGTTTCCAAAACAACCAAAGAGGGAGGGAGTTCCAGAGGGAAAGTTCCAAAACCACCGAAACTTAACGAAACATTGACGAAACCTTGGCAGTTCACATAGGCACCACAAATGCATCCCAAATCCACCAAAAAGTTATCTCCAAAGTCAAAAATATAAAAAAAAAAGTGAGTCAAGCGATCAAGGACCAAGTCAACAAGAACAAGACAAAAGACAGAAAATGGACGGGGGACTTTATTTCTCCTCGGATTTGAATACCCCAAGTAGGTGAATTTGGTAAGGGGAATTTGATCGTTTTAAGGCACATGACCAATTTGGGCTTGGAGAATGGGGCACGTAAAACAAGACAGGAGCAAAGCAGCCTATCGGGAGCAAAAAAAAAGGGGGTCCCTACCTACGGCGGGGCATGTGTGCAAAATATGCACAACAAACTCATTTTCTACAGAGATGATACACATTGTTGCAGAATTGAGAATTTGAAGTAAATTGATAATCCTCATCAAACACAACTTTATTCAAAAGCATTAAGAGATGAGCAAGAAAAATTTACTATATATCAACAAAAGGATGTGAACAAAATGAAAGCTTCAGAGAATGTCATTTTAGGAAATGTCATCTGCTTGAGTTTCAGAAACAACAATATTATTTATTGTGCGAATTCAAAATGAGGAAAATACCACAAAGCATTGTATATTGTGAGTAAAACAAAATGTAGTCATGGTTTTGATCTAAAAGGAGACAATACAAAATGATAGTTACATTCACATATTGTTTGCAAGATTAGGAATACAAAATGATGGCAAGCAAGCAGAATTTTGTGATAAAGTAAAATAATGTCGTTTCTTTTCCTTCAAGAAAATCTGAAGCTGCGGGAAGTGAAGTCATGTGAGGACCTTTCAAGCAAAATAGTGTCATTTGATGATAACAGTTATATGCATGATTGACATCAAGAGATGGTCCTTAGTAACTGTGGGACAAAAAATAGTGACTTTGTCACAAGTTAATCATCATAAAACAATATTGAAGTCACTGCTCATGTTCTGTGTCTTCAGGCTTTGGCCAAGAAATACAGTAAAGTTGCAACATAAATTGCAATCTGGTGGAATCATCCAAGTGAGGAGGTGGTCTGAAATACATCATATGGAATCCTGAGAGCAAGATAAGAATTGGTATGATAGGGTATTGTTACACAAAATGATGGGCTTATAATGTTGTATGGTGAGAAGGTTATGAATCATCTTGAATAGCTAGAACATGAAGTTTTAGTATTGATGGTGATCAATATGGCTCTCTATACAGAGGTTTTTCCTGTGGATGAAATTGTTTGTGTGGCTCGTTCTCTATTATCTGCTCGTCTTGCTAACGACTTAAACCTAGACCTGAAGCCAGGATGGAGGCAGTATAGTAGCAAGGCATGAGGATAAATACCAAAGATGAAAATATAGTTGATGCAATTAAGAATAATGAGATGCTCGCAGTTGATAAATTTTGTGCTAAGAGCAGAGCTTTGAGCTAGTGAAAGGCAGTGTTCTAAAAAAATCACAGTCTAAAGATATTTTATTAGTAGAACACAAAACTCAGAATGATGGATTTTACAGTGAAACCCTCAAAGAGGCATTATACAGAATAAGAGCAAGGGGTTGAATAAAAAAGGAATGGAAGATGCTATAGGCCGAGTCGTGGCTTGTTCAAAGAAGAATGGAGCATTTATGATCTGCAGATATAAAACCTTGGCGTCATGAACAAAGATGCTTATAACTTTTAAAAAATCAATAGGAAAATAGTATGAATAAATGACAAAATGGCTGAGTATTATAGTAAACGTAAAGCTGCATCCATTGTTTTCAAATGTCCTTATGCTTTGCATAGAAATACCAGGGGAAATTCAAAGATATGCAAATTTCATACAAGGAAAATGAGCATGAAATGGAGTGACTTACCAGTGCTTCTCTGAAAAAATACCGCAAAAAATGCAGTGGAATGCCTTTATATGGCCATGAAATCCTTATGATGGCGTGGCTAGATCAAGAGAAAAGCAACAAAAATAAAATCAGTGAAGAAATCTGTAAAGGTCGTGGCCAAAAGGGCCCTGTACAAGTAAAAGATAATGATATTTCCTTATGTTTTTGCTAAAAACATACCTTCCAGTGTTGTCAATGAAAAAATCAATGAAATTTATAGAGGAAGTGCTTTTTCTGTACAAGATTTGCTATTGAATTGCTCAGAAAGTATTAAGAATCGCGTATAAGTTTCTCCAGAAACCCTATGGCATGTTAGCGGTGGCTTCATCCATAAGCTTTGAGCAAAAGAATAAAAGGTAAATGACTTGTTTTCACATGGTTAGGGTTATTCTTACCCTAAAATGCCGATAGCAAATGTGATTTTTATCACATTATTTACAAAAAAATATATATATATCATGTGAAACTAATAAGACCTCGCGGTGAAATATAATTCCATAGGTATTATTCATACCTTGTAATACCTTATGACTTATGCCTTTTAATTGCTTCTTTTGTAACTTACGTAGGAAACTTCAAGACTTGGTCTTTATTTACACTCATGGTCGAATGCTTGTATGCATTCCTTTTTGCATTCAATTTTAGTATAAAGCATTTATTCTAGTGATAACTTATAAATCACTTTAATATTTGCTATATACTTGCAAGATGGGATACGTTGGTTCTTTATGACTAAGTCATGAAGGAATGGAGGATATGCTTCTATTTATGATTGAGAGAACATATTGGGAAGTTATTTACAGTTTTCAAACATTAGGAAGGTATCTAGGGGTTGTTTGAAGTCAGTTTGAGGACAATTGGAGCATATTTAGGGACCTTTTATGATTTGATAAGATCAACTTGACTTTTTCAACTATTATGAGCTATTTTGGTGAAGATTCAAGTCCTAGATTTTAGGCTTTAGAAGTGCTTACGAAAATGAGGTTTTCTAGAACCTTGTTTGGTGGAGCAACTTGGAGCTTGGCTACTTAGCCATTTTTGTAACTCATTTGAAATTAGTTCTGATAATGCATTTTGGAGGAGTTAGTGATTTCTCAACAATCCTTTCTCAACTTATGTATGTTTTGTAACTCATTTGGGAATATGGAGTACAAAAATTACCTTGGAATCCAGTGTTAGTTTCATATTGCCTTCATTCTTCTTTTGAATTATGCAGATTGTGAACTTTGCTTATTAGTTTTGCATTTAATTTTTTTTTTAAAGTTGTGGAATTCATCTTTCCTTCTTGAAAATACAACAAAATCAAGCCTTTTCATGAAGTCTTTATGCATAAGCCTTACAAAAATTTATGTTGTGTAAATGCAAGAAACTATCATCAGTTTTCTAGTGTGTGTTTTTCTTTTGTTTCATAATTCCTGTCAGTTAGGTGTATCACCACAAGGAATACCAGTTACCAGTTTTAATTTTAATTGTTTTCATTAGTAATCTTCCTCCTTTTTCCTTCAAAATAAGTAGTTTAGGTGATATTACCAACAAATGAAGCTAGCCTTTCCTAGAGGTTTGATCTTGTTCAAATTTCATACCTTTTAAGATCATTCCCATGTTACACTGGATTGTTTAATTCCACATTCAACAAGGTGCAAAAAATCCAAGTGTTAACACTACTAACACTGGCCGATCTTGTGATCTCTCCAAAAACCCATTAATTTTCTTGAAATGAAGTCCACTAGTTCGAGACACACCCACATAAAGGTTATCCAAATTAGAGGAAGAAGGACCTCTCTTTGGCAAAGAAGAAACAAGCTTCTGTGAGTCAAAATATGTTTGCAGCGCCATCCTCAAGAAAATGAATGCACTCCAATCAACCAATAGCAAGACACACTACGAAAAAGCAACCAAAACACTTTTGAAAAGAGATTCCTGACATAAGGCAACACAACAACCAAAGGGGACAATGTCCGTCCACACACTACAACGCCCAATGCACAACTCCAAGCATAGAGACTATATGCAGCAACCAATGAAGAGGAAACAGACCTGCAAAGAGATCACCAATGGAAATAACCCCCCTCCCACCCCCCTGCAAGCATAGACCACCCCGCCAAGCAGGAAATCACTCAAAACCATCAATCATAATAAAGCCAAATGCATGCACAAGGAGACGAAGGCATGCAACCACGACCTCATAGGGCACAACCAACCATGCCCGCACACAAACCTTTTCCAACGCCCAACATCATTCTTTTTCTTTTTAGACTACAAGAATTGGTCGAGTACCCATTCCCCTATAAACAACAGTGCGCTTGGTAAAATATTTTCATGTGACATGCCTTCCTGTAACATGGGTTTGGGAGGAAGACTAGACCTCGTGTCCTCTACTTGCAATAGGATGCTTTACATTCTCCCTTATATTTATTGTGTCTAATATTGTGAATTAATTAAATAATACAAAATTATTTAATTAATAGGGGAAAGCAAAATTAAATAATAATTAAATAATTACTAATTATTTAACTATAAGAGATGATATAAGATTAATTAAATAATAAAATTATTTAATTAAAGTCGAAAGAATAATTAGTGTGATGTAATGTTAGGAAATGTTAGTTGAATTTTAAGTGTCTATAGAGTTCATGGAAGAACTTTAAAAGTTTTTAACCATGGGATTTTTGAAGCTAAGTAGGAAACTCAAAAAAAGAGATTTAGAGCATAAAAAGACAAGAAATAGTGAATCAATTGTATTCCTAGGGAAAATAACAACAGCTCAAGATTTAAAGGTTGAGTGTCAAGATCCAAAACAAGCTTCCCCTCAGAAGTTTGCAAGAAGAACAAGCTAAATGGGTTGTCTTAGAGTCCAATATAGAGAAGATCAACCTAACTATTGAAGGATGTTTTTAGAGCCTCTAGAAGGTTGAAGAATATGAAATGAATAGAATTGTGAAAGCTACTCAACTTCATACACGGATCATGGAAATAATCGACTTCATAAAGTAAACTAAAGCAGAGATCTTGGTGAAGGATCAATGGATCCAACAACTACAATTAGAACTATAGACCACCAACTATATACCAATAATTAAATAGATATATGTATCTTATTGGAATATGATAGATTTGAGTGAAACTAAGCTCAAGAAAACTTTGAAGTTAATATTTGTTGCTCAGGTGTTGAATGCACAAGTGAGAATTGAGATTTATCAAACTCAATTGATGCTCTCTCTAAAAATTTACCAGGCTTGTGCCTTGGTAGAGAAGCTATATAACTCACTAGATGAAGTTCTTCTTTTTGTAGGATTCAATAATAGAAGAGAAACCATTATGAAGGTCAATGAGTTGATGAACCTTAATAAGGTCATGCTTTAAAGAACAAAACCTAACCGGTCACTTTAGGGTAGGTTGTGAAGGAAATGAGGGGACACATTGATTATTTTTTCCAATAAGGACTTCTCTCCCTGCTTCTTAAAAATGACATTGTTTTGTAAGAATAAGAGTTTAAAATAATGCTCACAAAGAAGGTAAGAAGATTGGACATATTCTTAGAGCTAGGAATAAACACCAAGCATTACCAAAGCAGAATTAGTTCTTACCTTTATTGCAATTAGAATTTCAGCTTAACACTATGGTAGAGAAATTGAAGAGTATATCCCATAAGGAGATCAAATACTTAGAAAAGGATTATGAAGCCTTAAAGTGGAATGGGTATCCTACAAATGCTAAGTGGCTGCTATTACAAGCTACCCTAGAGAAACTATAAGTTTACTCTTACATGTTTTGAAAATTTGAGATTTTGTGATTTTAGTTCCCAAATAGATGTTTGGATTCTTCATTGCAAGGAAAATACCTCATAGAGGTCACTATAACTATAGACTGTTGCTCTCTATTTGTCCTTTGAGTAGGTTTTTGCTAGTAGTTTTGTTATTCTAATATTGCAGGTACCATTCTTTTTGCATGGTTAATGGGAGGTGTATAGGTGTCATTACCTCTCAATTCCTCAAAATTGTTAGTCTAATAAATTTTCCTATTGCACCATTGGTGATTTTACGGACAAGATGGAAGTAATGGGGCTATATTTCTAAAGGAAAGAAAAATCATTGATTATTTCTCAAATATCAACAACTTGTGCAATATATGAAAGTTTTTAGTCGAACAACTTCAGTTTGTTATGACATTTGTCAAAAGTGTCCAAGTCATCATCAATAGGGGCCCATATAGAGATCATGGATAATAAAGTCCCATTGCCACAAAACAATTCAATGTTTCTCAAAAGGTATGGAAGAGCATATAGTTTTTCTTGTTGCACCATTGGTGGTAACAAAAGAAGATATAGAATAGAAAGGACACTATATCTATTGGGCATTTTGGTCTACTAGTTGCAAACTTTAGTTGCTATAAGAACCAACATTTTGAGCTCTTTAGCAAGGAAATTAACACCCCATCACTTCTTGACTATGGAATTTCTAACATTTAAGGGTTTTGATTTTTCACCATTCCCAAGAGAAAAGGCTATAAATATTTAAAGGTTTCTAGCTATCCACATCTTTTTGGATATAATAGGAATTGATTGACAAGAAAATGTTGTAAAAGACTCAAGCCTTGAAGACACTATTAGTAGTTTTAATTAGTTGGTGGTTGTTCCAAGTAGCCTTTTATGTATTATATTCATTCAATACTAATTAAATATGCTCTCTTCTGCAATTCTTTGTGTCATAATATATTCATTTCAATTGTTGTGTTATAGTCATAGTCTTTATTTGTAATAATGCATCAATAATTCATAAATGGTTGTGTAGAATATACCCTTCATTTTTAATACAATTATGATTGTACAAATGCTAGTAAATTATGTGCTTTATAAGATATCTCTTTCTTATGCATCATCTTAAATTAGGTTTGAATTTTGTATCTCTTTCCCTTTTCTATTTCATGATTAGGAGAGTATATTGCACAATTATATGAAGAGCCAACTTGTAAAATCCTGGAGGTTATTTCATGGGTTCAAGTCCCACACTTGTGGAATTTCCATGTCGGTACAAATTTATACATTAGGTGTAAATTTGAATATCAAGACAAACAACATAAGTTTGAGGATTCACTTGTAGATTATTATTTTTTGTTTGTATGAGCTCTTTTTAGTCCACTTGTACAATATAATATTCATCTAATTCAATATGACTTATTCCCCTCCTCAACATGGATTTCAATTATTTCCTTTATTTACTATGTAGCACTTCACCATCAATTATATAATGATCAAGCCCTTGTCTAGCATCATTAGTCCTTGACAAAGGCTAATCATGGTAATATGTACTAGCCTCACCCAAGCCATTACCAACATGGTTGTGTTCAAATAATTACCCTTTATTATACTCCAATTTATCAAATTTCATGTTCTCTCCATTCCTTCCAACATATTTTGTGATCTTTAGTGTTCTACTATCTACATGAATTAACTCTACGTGTCCATGAGAAAGATCCTAGTGCATTATCTCTTGGTAATTCCTCACCTAAATTAAAACTTCATTGTGTTACATAAAACCCTATTTGATGCTCTTGATCAATGGAGAAAGCATTTAATTACTAGGCTCATAGTTTTCATTTCATAACTCTATGATTCATAGTTTGTTGAAAAAAGTTATTAATAATTTTCTATTTATGACTTTTGTTGGGAGATATAAAACTCTTCCATCTAAAAAGACAACCAAAAATAAGGAAGTTCATGGGATTTGTCAATCCTTTAAAGGGAAGTTTTGAATTATAGATGGATCTAAAATATTGGAGACACGTAGAAACACAGGTTGCAACCCATAAATTTATTTGAAAAAATATATGACAACCCAATGACCATAAGTTCATTTTTGTTACCAAAAAAGATCTTGGAAATACAAATATTGCATCATGTATGATTCATAAGAAACAAGCTTAAAAATTGGAGTCATCATTTGATAAACTCTAATTTAATAACTAATATAACTGATAAATATTTCAAAATTTACAAAAGAAAACTCCTTAATAGTTCCACTTTTTGATCCCTCCTCATATTCTTTCAATTTAAAATACCAAACTGTATTTTCTTATCTAATTTACCAATAAACATCCATATAACTTTATAAATTACAACATAGTTTCTTAATAATCCTAACTTTTAAATGTTGATCATCTTCAAATACCTTTGGTTCAGTCCTTTTCTTTTAAAGGGAACATTCCTTTTAGCCCAGGAATGGTTCAAAGTCCTCTATTCACTTAGCCTTGTTTGTTTTCATATACAACACATCGATCAAATGCACTTATCCCTCTTAAATTTAAATTTTTAGATGTGCGCCTATCTCTGCCAGCCTTTATTCTCACATCTATGCTATAGGATATCACTATCCTACAAAGCAGAGATAATATAATACAAAATTAGCATTTTTTTTCTATACATAAACGTTTTTGACTGAAACTATAAACTGAAAGAAGGTTTTGAATCTTTCAAAGAATGTTAATTCTACATAAAAATCTTATTCATTTGGTAGTGGATTGATGATATCATTCCATAATTAACCCTAACAAACCATGACTTGGTACCTACATGGTTACCATGTCTTACTACACATCTACGAATGAAAACAAAAAATATGAGATATCTGATTTCGTAATGCTGCAACACCGTGCTGACTAAAAGTTCCAGTCAATCTCTCTAAAACTCCATTCAATGGTTCTCAGTGAACATATTTTCATAAACATTCACTTTCTGAAAGTGATCTTTACCAACATGTTTTATTTGCCAATAAAGTTGCCATTCAAAACAAACTTTGAAAATAGGATTATATTTCAAATAAAAAACTGTTTCTTGCAAGCATTGCTCACTATAACAGAGGTCAAAAGCTAACAATTTTCAATCAATAAAATCCAATAATTAATTACTTGAGAAGTTCATATTGTTGTCAAAACACTAAATACTTTATCCACAATTCCTCATTTCTAGAATATCTTGTTATGAATATTATATAAAAATAAAAAGAGAAACAAATTTTTCTTTGATTGACCTAAGCATGAGTCACATCTTGATGACAAGATTCTGGTTAGAAAAAAAACAAAAAACAAAATTCCTGAATACTTTTATTTTTAAAATCCCATTAAAATTCAGTCAAAATCAAAGAAATACAAATAGGTATCAATTTATAAAAAGCAGTTAGATAAATTTTGTAGCTATTCAAAGCTCCAATGACCACTATCAATAGGTGCTCTAAAACATGTTTGACAGCAACTGAAAGGTACAGATGCTGTGAAGATTTAAAAGACACTCTGGGTAAACTATCACCTTTCTCTACAACATGCTCCATTTGGCAAATTTCATCCAAGTCTTTCTTTAAAATGTTTGGAGCTTCTTGAAAACGATTCTCCAGATTTTCAATAACTTGATATGAATCCAAAAGTATCTCAAACTCCTAAGTACTAAACCTGAAGACTGGCCTAAAACGGAGTAGAAACCAACCACACCATGCTATATCAATGAAACAATAAGTACAACTTAAGGTTTGAGTATCCTATTCAATGGAATTAGTTATTCAAATAAAAGAAACAAAGGGAAATATAAAAATATTCACAAGGAAAGTGGCATGTATTGTTGCTTGTTTAAACTAAAAATATGACAATTCAAGAATTTCGTAACATTAATTTTTTTGATGAATATCTAGAAATTATGTTGAATAAATTATTTAATCTTATAACAAATGTAAATTAAGTGTACTTTCACAACATTCAATGCTAAGACTCATTTAGCAAATCTTTGAAAAATGATGGGTATCACTCAACTTTTATGTAATTGTAAGCGGTTCAAATTACACAAGCCGGCATAATAGTTTGATGATGATTTGTCATTCTACAACATAACCCATGTGATGTGAATTACACATCTTTTTAGCATTTTCCAACTTTATCACAATGTCCTTGTATTTCTTTTCCCCTTATCAACCTCATTTAGCCTCTATATTAAGTTTTAGGTAGTAGCACGACCCCAAAATACTTTTGCAGACCTTCAAATAAAGGATTTCTCAAGAAACTATATAGTCATCCTAGCATCCTATCTCATGTTGTAGAGTCATCCAAGTGACTTGCCTTAGCAAAAGGGGTAACCCTTTCATGTTTGGTAGAAGCATAATTACTTTAGTTCTAGCTTTTTTCCATCATTTCTACTTGTGATTGAGAGTTCTTTCTAGACCTAACTAAGCCATCTCTTCTCTTGATTGATTCTCCTCTCCCATTCACTCTCAATCAATTCTTCATTCATCTACCCATCAACTCTCTAGTCTACTCCCAATTACTTTCCCATAATTGAGAAGCTTCAAGCCTATAAATATTCACCTTACCTTTGTCATTGGGGAAAGGTTGATGTTTTTGTATTTTGTCAAGATTCTTACTAGAATATTTGCATTCACTATACCCTTGATTCTAACACAAGGATAACAAATCTTCTTAAGGAATTGAGCTTTTTACATTGTAGCTTCCACGCATAGAATTCTTTTGCAGTAGCATAGGACTTTATGAGCCTTTTCCTTCGTTCATTGAAGCTTCAAAGCTTCCTATATCTTCCAAGTAATCTCCAACTTCTAGATCCAAAGCTTCCCTACCCCTATCGTCATCAAGAGAAGGTTTCAATTATTGTAGAGGACTATCCAAAATAAGAATGGCTCTTCAAAGACACAAACCACCACCAATAGCACCAAAAGCTTCTATAAATCTTCTTGATATTATAGGTTCTTTATTTATTTATAAATATTTCATTTAGTAATTAGAAAATTAAAACTTATCTTTGTGTTACCATTTATTGGTTAGAATAGTAATCTTTTGTTTTCAATAAAAGGCCATAGCCTAACTATTTATATTAATAATATGAAATATAGAGATTACATATAATCATAATTATAGTACTGATTATGAGAATTATAGTATGATTAAAAAAAATTGTGACATATACAATCAACACTTGCTTCCTTACTAGAATAGTAATCTTTGTTTGTTTATTAGAATAGATTAAATTTATTTTCCTTAGATAAAGTAGATTTATTTTCTTTTTTCCTTACAAAATCCCTTGATCACGACACAAGGCATTGATTAAATTCTTTGCTTTCAAATTTAAAGCTAGAAAATGAGATATCCCAACACTCTCACCAAAATTGAAAATTCTCAAAATTGCATAAGATAATTTAGATTATTTTGAAAATTACAAATAGAATATTATTTATTTTCAAGAAAAGAAAAAATTAAAATTGTGTCACACTTCAAACAAACTTATCAACACAAGTGAATTTAAGCATTTCAAACTAAAAGTCAACTTTGGTCAAACATATGGTCTAGTTGGATTCATTCTAACGAAATTAGATATGGGCCACAACTTCTCTAACTAGTAATGCCCACTAAATATATATGTAATATCACTTTGGTGTCAATTTATCAAAAAAATATTTTAAAAAAATCAACATTTTCACAACTCCTACTGATGTAAATAGCATTTTTAATTGTTTAGTTATGATTTTTTTTTTATATATATTTTTACTAAAAGTAGGTCATCAACACCAAAATATAAGGTTGATTGTCTTGTCAAGGAAAAGACTGAATTTTATTAATACACACACACATGATGCACTAGAGAAGAGATTCCATGTCAAGGTAATATTTTTTTATTTTGGATAAATAGTTAAGAGAAAAAACGACATCCAATTAAAACAATTTTCTTTCTAATACACACAAATTTTAAGATCTATTTAAAAATCTATATTTACCAAACTGGGGGAAAAATTAATCCATGCATTAAAATTTTAAATTATAAATACATAAAAAATATTCAAAGAAAAAAAATATTATATAAAGAGTGACATCCCACTTAACCTCATTATTTAAAATTGTGACAACAACTAAGTTATAGTATCAATTTTACAAAAAAATGCATTCAAATAATTTTTTAATATTACTCAAAAAATGCAAACATAAAATACTCTAAAAAGACTGCATTTAATTATTTTATATCATATTGAAATTCAAAAGATATATGTCACTTTCTAGTGATTCATGTTAAAACGTTACATCAATATTGATTATTTCATTTATTAAAGTGTGACACAACTTTGAATTTTCATCCTCATATGTACATTTAATCTCATTAAAATTTTAAAAAATAAAAATAAGTAGAGGCCCTAAAATTTTCCAAGAGGCATTCAATAGACTTGCAAACAACAAAAACATACATGCCCCTCTCTTCAATATTTTTTCCTCCTCACTTGACTCGTACACTCAATATATATTGGACTAAAAGAAGATTGGATAGAACCAATCTTTAAATAAATTTAGAGAGAGTTTTCCAATTTAGGTAACTCCAACCAAAGAACAATCCCAAGAATAAACTAAAATCTTAAGGCTAACTCAATAAGAAAACAAGTAAACATGTCAAAGGGGGAAGTTTTGAGCACTTGGAAACTTGCTCTTCTAGAGCAATTAATTGAGTTTGAAATGATGTTTGAACATGTTTCACCTTTTTGCAACTAATGAGTCACACTAAATCAAAGTGGCCCTCTTGGTCAGGTATAAGAATAACTACAACTCCAATACAACACTTCAACCATCAACATCAAATAACATTATAGAAAAAACCAACTAAAAAAACCAAACCATCCACAATCATACCATTCAAACACATAATAAAACCTAATAGACCACAATAACAAATCTATTTGCCATCAATGATGTTCTACTTTAATGTGAAGTGAATAATCCCTTAGTTTGACCCCCACTTGATTTGATTTTTACATGAGAGAATGAGTGACTTGGTGGGTTCCTCTTAGCAATAATTAAGTGCATGTGCTATCTAGTTCTAACTCATTCATTTTTTCTTGGTTTGATTCTAACCATCACATATTTTGGTGAACTTGACATGAATTATAAATTATTTTGAGTGACCTAGCTCATGTTTTCTAATTCTCTTCCTTATCCTTTCATTTATCTCTCTTTGTGGAAATTCCATTATTTTATAGTAATTTTGGACCCCTATAATATATTAGAATCATATAGGGTTCAAGGGAAAGTGCTCTCTAATGAGCCTCTCATCTCCACATTTGATAGGTATCTTCTACTAAACTCTATGGAATCAATCTCCAATTTCTATGGTTTTAAAATATTAATTCAAATGATAGAAGATAAAAATAACTTAACTTTATAACCTTCAACAACTCAACTTGGATTAGAGCTACCATTCTTCATCCAAATCAAAATCAAGGTAGAGTGATGGACACCAAGTGCATGCTCAATCCAAAATCTACCAATAATATTTCCCTATAACAAGTTACAAAGACATGGACACCCTGTAGTACCCCTCCATTTATGCTTATGTTTTCTGTTAGCATGTTTTCATACTGTTAGACTTTGGTACTTTGGTTTGGATATTTTGATAGCTGATTTTAAGCGACAATGGATTCACTTTGTGATATGATGATACATTGTATGGTGATAATTGATTTCTGACATGCTTTGTGATAGCGTAGATATTTCCTTCAGATGTTATTGCTATGTATATGTTTTTGATGGACTAACTGTTATTTAATTTGTCAGTCTGATGTGACGTGTATTGGTGTGGAGAATGGAGTTGCATCACTCACTTGCGAGTGCCCTGTGATTTCCGTAATTTTCTCCGCACGGTGTGCTTGTACAATGGATTATATATATATGCATGTTATTTGTTTGGTTGCAGGATTGCAGGTACATGACACCGACTCCACCTGGTTACTCAGGTCTGAGCGTGTCAAGACTCAACGGAAATGTTGATTGGGAGGTAGTGACATGGTTTATCCTAGTCTAGTCTTAAACCCAGTCACAGTACATTGTCAGTTTTTAGTTTGGAGTTTTTGGTGGTCTTGTTTATCCCTGATTGGATCAATTGCTTGAAAGGAAAATTTTGTCAATTTAATGATAGTTTGTTATTCTTTAATAAATTGTTTATTTAAATTAATTTTTAAATGTTAAAGAAATAGGTTTTACATTTATTTAATTAATTAATTAGTTTATTTGGTTAAGTAATTTGATCATTGTGATTAAATTATTTAATTAATTAAATTAAAATTGCTTTATTATGTGGAAATGGTATTTTAGTTGATAAATAAATTAAATAAAGAAAAGGGAAATTTGTATTTTTGAAAATTAAAATTTTAAATTATTTAAAAAAAGGCATGCAAATTTTAAAAAAGAGGAAAGAAAGAATTACCCGTAAGTGGTTGGAAGATATTTTCTTCTCGACATGTGTGCTAGTGAATTTATTGCTTTTTGGTTGAGGATTTCCTCAGATATTATCTGGGATTTGGGGAAATACAGAGGATTACCTTTTCTTCACAGGAAATGAAAAAAATAGTTTGCTGTTAAAATTGTTTTTGGAAATATTTGTGATTGCTTTGGGGATTATTATATATTTCTGAAAGATCTCTTTGGATTTGGTGTTTTGGAAAAGCTTTGGAGGATTGCACACTACAGGCAGAAGATTCTCTCCAAACAACTAAGATCTTCAAACCATAGGAAATAGGTATTTCCCTTGTGTTTTTTTAATTTGTTTGCTTTTGAAAGTAAATTTTTGTTGAAATCCTTCTTCTTGGCAAATTTTTTGTAGAAAATCTTTCTGTTGATATTTGATATTCTTCTGCAAGAATTTTCAAGAAAGTAAAGTTTTATAAAAATTTATAGAACAACCTCAAGAATATTGTTAAACAGAAGAAGTGATTCAAAACAAGTTTAAAAGAAACCTCTGTGACAATTGTAGAAAAGAAATTGGAGATTTAATTTTGTGTGAAATGTTTATTGATGCAAAATTGAAATCCCAAAATTGAGAATTTCTGTGTTATTTGATCAAATCTGTTTGAAGAAAAAATTTATTTACAAATGCTCTTTTTGAGCAATTAGTTTTGTTTTATAAAAAATGTTTAATATATATATGCAGTGCTGTATAAATTATGCAATCTGAACATGAACATATATTTCAAATAAATTTTAATTTTAACAGGGGTTATTATTAAAAATCGCTGTACGGGCGAAATGGGGGTTTGAAAAATTATTTTCTTAAAAAAAAATGCTTAAATTTCCGCATAGGACAATGGGAAATTATTAAAAAAACAAAATCCAAAATTTAAATTCGGATTAGATTTATCTATTTGAATATATTATTAAGCAGGGAGGGGCTACGGTTATCCCCAACCTCGTCGCTCCCACTGTGGGGTGCGGCCGCTGTGAGGCAGCACCCACCACAATTTTGTGGGGAGCAGCTGCCATGAGGCAGCATCCTCCACAAATCTGTGGAGGAGACGTTGTCCCACAGGCAGCGTGCCCTCCACAGTGGAGGCTGCCTGGTGCGGCCGAGTATTGTTTTAAAATTTCGTTTCTTTTGTTTAAAACAAAAATTCGTATGGTTTCAATTTAATTTTGATTTAGTAAAAACAAATCAAATATATATAATATATATTATATGTGTTATATATATTATATATTATTAATAATATATAATATATATAATATATATATACATATATATATATACTATTTATATTGGTTGATTTTGGTAATTTTGTATTTGTTAAAGTTAATTTATAATTAACTAGGTTTTGAGGAAATAAAACATTTAAGTGAATAAGAAGAGGATATTATATTGATTTATTGTAATAGGGAGTTGAATTTTATTAATAAGCATGATTGTGGAAATTGGAATGAAATAATTAGTTCTACTTTATTATTGCAAATTGAATCTTATTTATTTCGAGTAGTTGCATAAGATGAGTGATTGTAATAAATGGATTTAGGAAATCCAAACGATAGTTTGTTTGTTTGTCTGTAATGATTTTTGAGTTATGTATACCCCTATTACGTCAGTTGTAAAAGATTGGGATAACTGTGATAGTAAGTCTTCCAGACATAGTTACTTTGAAGGAGTTGTTTTCTTAATGATTTCATTTTTTTGAGTATACTAGGGTAGTGCACATGACTATGTGTGGTGATTAGACACCTATTTTTATGAACAAAGATTTGATGTCCGTTATGATACGTTTGGTCTTATATGTTGATTTTGGATATATGTGCACCTTGCCTACCTTAGTCAGGAAAACTTAGATTCCTTTGTTATGTTTAGGGGAGTGGCTCTGTGTGAGGGCCGACACACAAAGTGGTGTCAGGGTAACTTACAAAGAGTTAGTAAGTCAGTGATAACTAAACAACACAGTAGTTAGATTAAAATCTTTAATAAGATTATTATGCCTCGCTTATAGACTCTAGAGCTAGTTCAGTCTTGAGTATAAGTTGAGAAGGCATGGAATGGAAAATCGATATCTTGTTACTTTAAAAGATATTCGATTCCGCAATAGTTTGCAAATGGGGCCGGGTTTCGTAAGAGGTTACCAGGGTAACCCAAGTTGGGGGCCGGAACCTAGGAAGAAACACCAGGGTAACCTTTGCAATGTTGTGATGACACTCCACCTAAAATAACAGTTTATCTTGTGTACTTAGCACATTTGATTTGTCTTAACTCTGGAAGCAATGTAACCATCAGTTAGTTATGTACTTGTGTCTAGGGTGAATAGGTTATGTCTAGGTAACCATATTACTATCTCCTAGCACGGGGGGTGGACCTACGGGTACCATATGGTTGGGTGGAACGTGCACCTTACTCCGTTGGGTCCCCAGTTTATGATCATGGCAACAAGAGATTCATGGATGGAGAGCTCGTACTTGGATTTATATGTACTTTCTTTATTGCATTATTGGAAATCTTGTATTTGAAACATCCCTCAATTGTTTATGAAGTGAACATTTGTAAAATGTAATTGTAACTATTATTGATCTACCTCATCAAATGAATGAGTATTGTAATATTATTTCAAATGCAATGTAAGAATCATATTTGTACTTTATACTTTCATGAATGGAATTCAAATGTTGTACAATGTTTACTTTTAAGTTTATGATTAATTAAATATATGCAATGCGAAATACTAAAGTCGTCTATGGAATCTCAAGTAGTGTGACATCGCGTAACTTAATGAATGTATGCAACTAATTAAGTTAATATTATTAATTTTTTAAAAAAAATTATTTCACTTTTATACACAATTGCAACATTCCTTAGGTTATAAGACGGGGCATTACAGATTGGTATCAGAGCAAAGGTTTCTAACACTGGACGCTCTGGGTAATCGTGAGCCCATTAGGTTGACCTAGTACGTAGTGTCGCTATCTGTTAGCCTTGGTTGATTAGTATCTAAGACTCGTTATTGTTCATGTGTAGGATCATGCCTAGACGACGTGGTAGAGGTCGTGGTAGAGGTCGAGGTGGAGGCCGAGGGCCAATCCCTCGGGTTACTCCCCCTCTAAGCCCTCATCAGAGTGATCAGGCAGAGCAGTTGGATCAGAGAAATGAGGGACAGAATCCTGAACAGTCAGGAGTAGAGGGTTCACAAATACGTCCTTTATTAGAGGAGGTCTTAGCTCAACTTGGACCTAGACATGAAGTTGAGCAGGAGGTTGTTAGAGAGCGTGATAGATCTCCAAGGAGAGTAGATGATACAGTGCATCAGGATGCTATTACTACAGGACACATGCGGGATTTATTGAGGGCATGCCCTCCTACTTTTGATGGTACAGGAGGTGGTTTAGAGGCAAAGACCTAGCTTTTGGACTTGGGTAGATGTTTCGCCATGCACCCTTACGGTAGCAATACCCGAGCGAGATGTGCTATCATGCATCTGAGAGGATTCGCCTCTACTTGGTGGCGCCTGGAGGAGCATAAGCTCCACTTAGATATTAGGTCAGTGTCTTGGGAGATGTTTCTAGAGAGGTTTAGAGCACGGTTCCTATCGGAACATTGGAGGCAACAACGGGCTGACAAGTTCCATGATCTACGTCAGTTGGCTCTATCTGTTGAGCAATATGAACGTAGATTCTATGAACTCAAGCAATATGCAGGTATTGGCGGTGATGAGCCTATGTTGGTACAACACTTCATCAGGGGTTTAAATGCCCGCATTAGTGGAGTCAGAGTCTTTGAGCCAAAGACTATGGAAGTTGCCGTGGAGAAGGCTCGAATAGTGGAAGAAAATCTTGTTATGGTGTTAGGTGGTCACACAGGAGTACAGATTGGCAGTGCTCCTGCCGCAGGTTTTAGTCCACGGGGTGGACAGGCATAGATAGGGGGTTCCTCTAGGAACCAACAGACACCCTCAAAGGGTGGGCAGCAGCAATAACGTACACCTCACAAGAATAATAATCCACAACCACAACAAGGTAATAGCCCACAGTCAGGAAAGAACCGCAAATGGTGGCGCAACAAGCGTAATAGGCAGGATCAGCCTGCTCAGAGTGCTTAGTCTACCGTCAATAGAGGTAGTTTCCAGCAATCCAATGCACCTTCGGGTGGTAGAGGATTCGGTAGAGGCACAGGTTGTTACTCGTGTGGACAACAGGGACACATTGCTAGGCAGTGTCCGATGAGAGGTTCTTCTGGTTTTGGGCCTCAACCTACAGTTTTAGAGCCTACAGTGGGTGATGCAGGACGATCACATACAGTTTATGCTACAGTTAATGACCGCCAAGCCGATCACCAGAACACAGTGGTCGAGACTTCAGGTAAGTTACATGGTGTTAGTGTTTCCATTCTTTTCGATTCCGGAGCCATCGACTCCTTTATTTCACCTACCATCGTTGAGCGATGTGGTCTTGTGGCGGTAAAGCAAGGCGGTAAGTGGCAAGTAGAATTCGCCTCTGGGGTGAAAGTAGTAGTAGAGAACCTTGTACATAATTGTGAACTTAGAATTGGTACGTTAACTACCTTAGTAGATTTACATGTTACACCTTTAGGATCGTATGACATAGTTTTAGGTATGGATTGGTTAGCATCTCATCATGCTGTGATTGACTGTCGACTTAAGACAGTTAGTTGCATTAATGATTTAGGTGTGAAAGTGGAAATTATAGGTATACAAAGACCTATCTCTTTGCGGATGATATTGCTATGCAATTAAAGAGATGTCTTCGTCAGGGTTGTCAACCGTTTGCAACAACGGTTACTGATTTGGAAGAAGGTGAGAGTTGAGAGATATCTCTTGATGATCATCCTATTCTTAGGGAATTCGTAGACGTGTTTCCTGATGATATACCTGGAATGCCATCGAAGAGAGATATTGATTTTAGAGTTGACCTAGTTCCTGGAGCTGAGCCTATATCTAGAGCTCCATATAGAATGACGACTCAGGAGTTAGAGGAACTTCGTATCCAGTTAGAGGAACTATTAGAAAAGGGTTTTATTTGTCCTAGTGTTTCCCCTTGGGGAGCACCTGTCATCTTCATAAAGAAGAAGGATGGGTCACTTAGATTGTGCATTGACTATCGTCAATTGAACAAGGTTACGATTAAGAATCGTTATCCATTGCCTAGAATCGATGATCTTTTCGATCACATCAAGGGAGCTAATGTGTTCTCTAAAATCGATTTGAAATTTGGATACCATTAATTACGAATTGTTGAAGCTGACATTCATAAAACTGCATTTCGAACTCGTTATGGGCACTACGAATTCACAGTAGTACCGTTTGGGTTAACGAACGCACCATTAGTGTTTATGAGTTTAATGAATGGTGTTTTTCATACATACCTTGATTGCTTTGTCCTGGTATTTCTCGATGATATTTTGATCTATTCGAGAAACATGAAGGAGCATGAAGAACACTTGAGACAGGTATTGCAATGTTTAAGGGAAAATCAATTGTATGCAAACCTGAAGAAGTGTGACTTCTTTCAAACTAAGGTGAAATACCTTGGACATGTGATATCTGGAAAAGGTATTGCTGTGGATCCTTCAAAGATTCAAGCTATTGTAGATTGACTGTGCCTACTAATGTAGGTGAAGTTCGTAGTTTTATGGGTCTAGCTGGTTATTATAGGCAGTTTGTTGAGGGATTTTCTAGAATTGGTCATCCTATTACTTCTCTTCAGAGAAAAGGGAAGAAGTTTGTTTGGACAAAGCAGTGTCAGTTGGCTTTTCAGACTCTTAAAGAGAAGTTGACTAATGCGCCTATATTGATTGTTCCTGATCCTACTAAGGATTTTGTAGTTTGCACTGATGTATCCTTAGAGGGTTTGGGAGCAATTTTGATGCAAGATGGGCGTGTGATTGCTTATGAGTCTCGCAAACTCAAGGATCACGAATTAAACTATCCCACTCATGATTTGGAACTTGTTGCACTAGTGCATGCATTAGTTCGATGGAGGAATTTCTAATTAGGTCACCGTTTCGAACTTCATACTGATCACTGTAGTCTACAATACATTTTTACGCAACCTAACTTGAATGCTAGACAAAGACGGTGGATGGAGTTCTTGTGTGAGCATGATTTTGAAATAAGATATGTTCAAGGAAAAGAGAATGTAGTGGTGGATGCTCTTAGTTGTCGTCGACATGAGATCTCTGCTACTACTCTTGAAGTAGATTTGAGAGGTCAAATATTAGCAGCACTTCCTATTGATAGATTGTATCAGGAAGTGAGGTCGGAGATTGAATCTGGTAGACCTTTAGAAGGTCGATTTACAGGGTATGTCCTTGAACTGGATGGTATATTATGGCATATAGGTCGTATTTATGTACCACATTTTGAGGGTCTTCGTACATTGATTATGACTGAAGCTCATCGAGCTCCATACTCAACTCATCCAGGTGTTAAGAAAATGCATGCGGATCTTCGGCAATTATATTTCTGGCTTGGTATGAAATGTGATATTGCTGACTATGTATCGAGATGTCTTGAATGCTAGCAAGTCAAAGCTAAGCATCAACATCCCGCTGGATTATTGCAGCCACATCTCATTCCTGAATGGAAATGGGATATTATATCTATTGACTTTATTGTTGGGTTACCTACGTCGTCACGTCGACATGATGCCATTATGGTAACTGTTGACCAATTGACTAAGGTAGCTCATTTTTCACCAATACGATCATCATATAATGCTTCATCCGTAGCTATGATATTCATGGAGGACATAGTTAGATTGCATGGAATTCCTCATAGGATTATTTCTGATAGAGATCTCGTATTTACTTCAGCCTTATGGACTTCATTACAACATGCTCTAGGTACACAGTTGAACTTTAGTTCAGCGTATCATCCTCAAACCGATGGACAAATGGAGAGAGTTAATCAAATATTAGAGGATATGCTTAGAATGTACGTAATGGACCAACAATCATGTTGGGAGGATTATCTGTACTTAGTAGAATTTGCTTACAATAATGGATATCAGAGTTCCATAGGTATGCCACCATTTCAGGCATTATACGGTTGTCCTTGTCGAACTCC
This sequence comes from Sequoia sempervirens, assembly GCA_007258455.2. Taxonomy (NCBI): domain Eukaryota; kingdom Viridiplantae; phylum Streptophyta; class Pinopsida; order Cupressales; family Cupressaceae; genus Sequoia; species Sequoia sempervirens. The sequence continues at coordinate 7,613,945 of VDFB02058242.1, forward strand.
TTTGAGTTGGGATCGACTTGAGGATAGAGTGTTACTTGGTCCTGAGATGCTTTGAGACATGGAGCAACAGGTTGACCGTATTAGAGAACATTTGATAGCAGCACAGGATAGGAAAAAGAAGTATGCCGATGCACATAGAATAGACCGATAGTTTGCAATTGGTGATAGAGTGTTTCTTCGAGTGCGACCGCGAAAGAGTCCAATCCGTTATGGAAAAGGCTCTAAGCTTGCGCCTCGTTTCGTTGGGCCATTTGAGATCATAGAGAGGATTGGTCCTGTGGCGTATTGACTCGCCTTACCACCCAGTTTGTCTCGTATTCATGATGTCTTTCATGTATCAGTTCTTAGACCATATCATCCCGACATTTCTCATGTACTTGATTAGAATGTGTTACAGGTAGAGGACAGGTAGCTGGCTTTGGAGCCCGTGGCCATTCTACAGCGCCGGAAGCTCGGTCTCAGGGGTCAAGACATTGACCAGGTGAGGGTCCAATGGGATCCTAGCCATGAGGCTTCTGCTACTTGGGAGGATGCGACACGCATGAGGGAACCTTATCCCTATCTGTTCGCAGGCTTTCAGGAGCAAGCCTGATCCTAGGGGGGAGGATGTAGTACCCCTCCATTTATGCTTATGTTTTTTGTTAGCATGTTTTCATACTGTTAGACTTTGGTACTTTGGTTTGGATATTTTGATCGCTGATTTTAAGCTACAATGGATTCACTTTGTGATATGATGATACATTGTATGGTGATAATTGATTTCTGACATGCTTTGTGATAGCATAGATATTTCCTTCAGATGTTATTGCTATGTATATGTTTATGATGGACTAACTGTTATTTAATTTTTTAGTCTGATGTGACGTGTATTGGTGTGGAGAACAGAGCTTGTGAGTGCCCTGTGATTTCCGTAATTTTCTTCGCACGGTGTGCTTGTACAATGGATTATATATATATGCATGTTATTTGTTTGGTTGCAGGATTTCAGGTACATGACACCGACTCCATCTGGTTACTCAGGTCTGAGTGCGTCAAGACTCAACGAAAATGTTGATTGGGAGGTAGTAACATGGTTTATCCTAGTCTAGTCTTAAACCCAGTCATAATACGTCGTTAGTTTTTGGTGGTCTTGTTTGTCCCTGATTGGATCAATTGCTTGAAAGGAAAAAAATTTCAATTTAATGATAGTTTGTTATTCTTTAATAAATTTTTTATTTAAATTAATTTTTAAATGTTAAAGAAATAAGTTTTACATTTATTTAATTAATTAATTAGTTTGTTTGGTTAAGTAATTTGATCATTGTGATTAAATTATTTAATTAATTAAATTAAAATTGCTTTATTATGTGGAAATGGTATTTTAGTTGATAAATAAATTAAATAAAGAAAAGGGAAATTTGTATTTTTGAAAATTAAAATTTTAAATTATTTAAAAAAAGGCATGCAAATTTTTAAAAAGAGGAAATAAAGAATTACTCGTACGTGGTTGGAAGATATTTTCTTCTTGACATGTGTGCCAGTGAATTTATTACTTTTTGGTTGAGGATTTCCTCATATATTATCTGGGATTTGGGGAAATACAGAGGATTACCTTTTCTTCACAGGAAATGAAAAAAATAGTTTGCTGTTAAAATTGTTTTTGGAAATATTTGTGATTGCTTTGGGGATTATTGTATATTTCTGGAAAATCTCTTTGGATTTGGTGTTTTGGAAAAGCTTTAGAGGATTGCACACTACAGGTAGAAGATTCTCTCCAAACAACTAATATCTTCAAACCACAGGAAATAGGTATTTCCCTTGTGTTTTTTTAATTTGTTTGCTTTTGAAAGTAAATTTTTGTTTAAATCCTTCTTCTTGGCAAATTTTTTGTAGAAAATCTTTCTGTTGATATTTGATATTCTTCTGCAAGAATTTTCAAGAAAGTAAGGTTTTATAAAAATTTATAGAACAACCTCAAGAATATTGTTAAACAGAAGAAGTGATTCAAAACAAGTTTAAAAGAAACCTCTGTGACAATTGTAGAAAAGAAATTGGGGATTTTAACAGGGGTTATTATTAAAAATCGCCGTACGGGCGAAATGGGATTTCAAAATTTATTTTCTTAAAAAAAAATGTTTAAATTTCCACATAGGACAATGGGAAATTATTAAAAAAACAAAATAAAAAATTTAAATTCGGATTAGATTTATCTATTTGAATATATTATTAAGCAGGGAGGGGCTACGATTATCCCCAACCCCGTCGCTCCCACTGTGGGGTGCGGCCGCTGTGAGGCAGCGCCCACCATAGTTCTGTGGGGAGCGGCTACCATGAGGCAGCGTCCTCCACAGATCTGTGGAGGAGACGCTATCCCACAGGCAACGTTCCCTCCACAGTGGAGGCTGCCTGGTGCGGCCGAGTATTGTTTTAAAATTTCGTTTCTTTTGTTTAAAACAAAAATTCGTATGGTTTCAATTTAATTTCAATTTAGTAAAAACAAATCAAATATATATAATATATATTATATGTGTTATATATATTATATATTATTAATAATATATAGTATATATATAATATATATATATATATATACTATTTATATCGGTTGATTTTGGTAATTTTGTATTTGTTAAAGTTAATTTATAATTAACTAGGTTTTGAGGAAATAAAATATTTAAGTGAATAAGAAGAGGATATTATATTGATTTATTGTAATAGGGAGTTGAATTTTATTAATAAGCATGATTGTGGAAATTGGAATGAAATAATTAGTTCTACTTTATTATTGCAAATTGAATCTTATTTATTTCGAGTAGTTGCATAAGATGAGTGATTGTAATAAATGGATTTAGAAAATCCAAATGATAGTTTGTTTGTTTGTCTATAATGATTTTTGAGTTATGTATACCCCTATTATGTCAGTTGTAAAAGATTGGGATAACTGTGATAGTAAGTCTTCCAGACATAGTTACTTTGAAGGAGTTGTTTTCTTAATGATTTCATAATTTTGAGTATACTAGGGTAGTGCACATGACTATGTGTGGTGATTAGACACCTGTTTTTATGAACAAAGATTTGATGTCCGTTATGATACGTTTGGTCTTATATGTTGATTTTGGATATATGTGCACCTTGCCTACCTTAGTCAGGAAAACTTAGATTCCTTTGTTATGTTTAGGGGAGTGGCTCTGTGTGAGGGCCGACACACAAAGTGGTGTCAGGGTAACTTACAAAGAGTTAGTAAGTCAGTGATAACTAAACAACACAATAGTTAGATTAAAATCTTTAATAAGATTATTATGCCTCGCTTATAGACTCTAGAGCTAGTTTAGTCTTGAGTATAAGTTGAGAAGGCCTAGAATGGCAAATCGATATCTTGTTACTTTAAAAGATATTTGATTCCGCAATAGTTTGCAAATGGGGCCGGGTTTCGTAAGAGGTTACCAGGGTAACCCAAGTTGGGGGTTGGAACCTAGGAAGAAACACTAGGGTAACCTTTGCAATGTTGTGATGACACTCCACCTAAAATAACAGTTTACCTTGTGTACTTAGCACATTTGATTTGTCTTAACTCTGGAAGCAATGTAACCATCAGTTAGTTATGTACTTGTGTCTAGGGTGAATAGGTTATGTCTAGGTAACCATATTACTATCTCCTAGCATGGGGGGTGGACCTACGGGTACCACATGGTTGGGTGGAACGTGCACCTTACTCCGTTGGGTCCCCAGTTTATGATCATGGCAACGAGAGCTTCATGGATGGATAGCTCGTACTTGGATTTATATGTACTTTCTTTATATCATTATTGGAAATCTTGTATTTGAAACATCCCTCAATTGTTTATGAAGTGAACATTTGTAAAATGTAATTGTAACTATTATTGATCTACCTCATCAGATGAATGAGTATTGTAATATTATTTCAAATGCAATGTAAGAATCATATTTGTACTTTATACTTTCATGAATGGAATTCAAATGTTGTATAATGGTTACTTTTAAGTTTATGATTAATTAAATATATGCAATGCGAAATACTAAAGTCGTCTATGGAATCTCAAGTAGTGTGACGTCGCGTAACTTAATGAATGTATGCAACTAATTAAGTTAATATTATTACTTTTTTAAAAAAAAATATTTCACTTTTATACACAATTGCAACATTCCTTAGGTTATAAGACGGGGCATTACACACCCAATTGGATAATGCAGTGGATTTATCTTCATGTTGTCTACACGGTTGAATGAGCCACTCAAATAGTTATAAATAGGGCCACTCAAAGACCATCACAAGACAACACACCTCAAGGTGGCAAAAATAAAAATTGGAGATTACAACACCCACAAACCTTGTTTCCACCTTGGTCTAATATCATTGAGGTAGCAACCACATACTAATCCTTTAATTTTAACTAGAGTTAATCAAATCTATGTTGCAACACAATCACCCCTTACTAGAATTTGTACTCTCAAAATATAACTAACGAGGCATTTATACTTTCCCAACAACAAGTTTACAACATACAACCTAGCAGGATTCTTATAGTGAAAAATTACATGGTGAGACTAGGATCTCAACCAATAAAGACATCAAAATATTATCTAATCATACCTAGATGCAAATTCAGTGCTCAATTTCAAGCTCAACCTAGAGTTAAAAATTTCGTCCCATGGGGATCATGTTTACAAGAGAGATGCCTACTATATAAAGCACCTTCTCATGAACTTATATTGAATAGTTAAAAGAACCCCTAGAATTCAACATTTATAGTGTCTTATTGTCACATCCCCTCCCAAAATCTACCATAATCCAAGGGGGAGGGATAGCCATTCTTGCACATTAAAGCATACACAAAAATAGTAAAGAAAATCCTCCCCTAAGATGGAGTTGTCACCAGAATATTTCCAAAGAACCTCAAGGGGGTCACTTTGGATTGGTACTATCACTTCCATGAGGATTTGATACATTGTTTTTGTAATTCATTAGTGATTTTTTCATGGAATTTGATACAATCAAACTAGTAAGAACATGAATCCAAGAATTATTAAGAGTGAAGCAACATACTAATGAGTTTATAGTGCACTTCATCACATGTTGGAGGAAATTCCTTTATTCATTGGAAAGTACACCTAACATGAACCATAAATAACTATTTGACCTCTTTCTACATGCCTCAATAGGGATACAAGAGAGAAAGTTAAAACTTTTTATACAAAACCTACAAATAAGCCTTAGAAAGTGCAAGAATCAACTAAGACACCTTGATAGTGGGTGAATAAATTATAGTGAGTAGCATATTCTCCTAGAAACTTTTGACTCCTACTCCCCAGTCCTCGCTAAGCCCTCCTAGTCAATTTCTCTTCCACCTTCAGTGGAAATTGGTAGGCTTATTATATGGTTGTCATTCGAACTAGACTTAATTCCTCTCAGATGTTGGTTCCAAGACCATTAATATATTGTGCCACCTTATCCCTTCTGAATTCATTGTGATTGGTTCATATGATCATTTTGTAGAACTCTTTAGTGTATTATTTGACTGTCTTTTCCCTCTACCTCAAGTTTTGAAGTTTCTTTAGCATCACTAGCTCATAATCTGTAGGTATAAATTGGTTCTTCAATTTCACAACCATCTTTTCCCATTTTTTGATCCTCTCCTTTCCCCTTCAATTTCTCTCCAGTTGAACTTCTTTCCACCAAATGGCAACATGCCTCTTCAATTTGGTTTTCACAAACCTAAGTCTTTATGGATCTTCAACTTTCTCATATTCAAAGTATTCTTCCATCTTATTTATCCAATCAATCAACTCCTCTAGATTTAGGCTACTGACATAACTATGAATCTCTATTCTTGGTCGCTTACTAATCTTGGTGATGGATTTCATCATCTTGATTTGGTCTGACTCCTCTTCTTCGCTCTCCTCGTTTTGCTCTAGAGTTGGCTCCTCCTCATCGCTCTCTTCTTCTGGTCTATGGTTTAGGCCCTTTCACATATCTTCTCTATAACAACCAACCAATTATGCATTTCCCTCATCTCACCTTGTATTTCCTCCATGTTTTTGACAACATTGGAAATCACATGTATCCTCCATGGTGGCATCTTCCCTTTAGATCAGGTGTGACTGGCTCAAGTCAATAGTATGGCTATAGGGTTGGAAATGCCTCAAAATTCGGTGCTCTGCTAACAACACTTGTAGCCTTCTTTAGGTCAACGATCTATCCAGACAAGAGTCTTCTAGAATATGTGCTCCCAAAAAATTTGAACCTTGATTTGATACCACTTGATGTAGTCAAGGATGGAGGGTTTGGAATGGTTTGTCTAGCCTTGCAGTAAAACTCAACACAACACAGATAGCTGAAATTAACAAGCAACTTTATTGATTTAAAACACAAACATACATGCCCACAAGTCTTCTCAATTTTAGAATATAATAGGCTCCATGGGCCACACCTATTGGCTCATAGGCCGCCATAGGCTTAATTACTACTATATACAAAATTAGTTTCAGAACCTAATGCACTAACTTCTAACTCCATATCATCCTTAGCTACCCTCCTACTTAATTTAGAGATTGATTATACACTAGCTCCTAGCGTTAAGAATGATCTATGTCAACCTAAATTAGATCTTGAGTTTGATATCTAATGAAATGTGTATGTTGGCCCTAAGGAATTGAAGAGGCATTAAACGTGGGTGTGGATGGGTGTGAACCTAATTGGGATTGTTCATTTCCTATATCCATCTTGTGATGAGCCATGAAGGCTCTGCAAGATACAAGGAGGTTCCAAACATTTCCTCCAATAGGTTTGGTATCCAAGTTGCTCGTTAGGGTGATCTTTTGGTTTAGGGTTCTTTCATATCGTAATGTTGCAGGGACCATCACCTAGGTATGTTGTCATAGACTTCCCACTCTACCTTTGTTCCAATCCGCAAGGGAAAACTAGCTATTGCAGTAAGATGCGATATGAATCTCCGATATGCTCCTACATCAACATCTCAAATTTGTACTCATTTCTTAATCTTGTTTTTCCATCTATGTGATCATTCATTTTTTCAGATTATGGCTTGTATCAATTAGATCAATCAAATAACACATGCAAAATATCCCCTCTTTGCAATAAAGGAACAAAACCCAGGCAAATTGGCTCTCCTTTGAGGTAGCTAGCCAATCATAAAACCCTAATTGGTTTGTGTTCCAATTTTAAGCAAAGAAAAGAAAAATCGAACCTAATTTACTTTTTAGATCTAGGATCTATTTTCCCACTTAACACCACCACATTATCATGTCCTTTTTCTTAGGTGATCTCATAGTCAAACCCCAACATTTTGGTGACTCACTTTTTTTGTTCTAAAGAGGATATTCACTGATCCAAAACATATGTGAAACTATGACCTGATTCGTTTAAATGTACAAGTATTTCCATATCGTACATATACATCTTTTTTTGATAGCATACAAAATGGATAGCATCTCCTTATAATAAGTGGAATGTTTGAGATCTTTTCCAATTAGAGATTTATTAGTAAAGTCAAGGGGTCACCCTTCTTTCACAAGAACGAAAACCAATATACAATAAAAAGCATCAATTTCAATTATTAATGTTTTGGAGAAATATGAAATAGCAAGAACTATTGTGGTGCACATAACTTCCTTAACTAGAGAAAATATTTATTTTATAGTTGTAAACCATTACAAATAATATTTTTTCAACATGGCTATGAAAGGAGTGGCAATATTCCCATAAAATTTGAAAAAGCGGTGATAATATCCTATAAGGCCTAATAATCCATGAAAGACCTTATATATTTTTGGTTAAGTACACTTCTAGATGGTAGTATTTTTTGTTGGTTCCACCTAAATGTTATCTTTCAAAAGAATGTGTCCCAAATATTTAATATTTTTTTGGCCAAAATAACATTTGGAGTGTTTGGCACATAAGTTATTAGTTTATAGGATTTGAAGAGATTGTTCCAAGTGTAAAGTTGTTCTACCCATGCATATTATTGTAAATAAGAATGTTAGCAAAGAAGACCAAGACGAACTTCAACAAAAAAGGATGATTTTTTTATTCATCAAGCTATACAAGATAGATGACACATTGGTAAGTTCAAATGGCATGAACAAAAACTCATAGTGACTATATGAGTGTAGAATGTTATTTTGGAATTTCCTCTTTGATGCATATATGATGGTAGTTGGATCATAAACCCATCTTGGAGAAGAATCTAGCTATAAGGAGTTCATGTAATAGCTCATCAACCACCAAAATTGGAAAATCATGCTTGATGGTGAGTATTTTTAGCTCACAAAAATTAATGCAAAAGTTCAAGGCCCATAGTTTTTATATACCAATAGGATTGGAGAGGAATAAGGACTAGTGCTAAGCCTAATAACCCCTTGGTGTAGCAATTCCTTAGTTAATTTATCTATCTTAGTATTTTGAAAAACAATACCTATAAGGGATAATATTTGAAGGTGTGCTTCTAAGTAGTAGCTAGATGGTAGGATCTTTGCTGGCGTGTAGAGGTAAGATAGTAGGTTCTAGGAATAATTTGAATGGTGGAGTAAAATATCTTAAAGATTTGTGGTTGGTTTGAGGAAAAATATTCAACAACCTAGATAGTAGAAATTTGTGCAATAATTTTGAGTCCCCCTTTTTAGTAAATTTTCTATGTGATGAGAGCTAATGAGATTAACAAATACAAGGGTGAGGCCTCACAAGGTGTGCTTTATATCATTCGGATAAGATGCATCTAGAGTTCATAAATTTCTCACAAGATAGGACCAATAGTGTGGAGCCATTAAGCTCCCAACACAATGTCACATGCACCCAAGGGAAGGGAAAACATAATAGACTTGAGAGTGTAGTCCCCCATATAAAAATCACAACACTTACCCTAAAAAATTAATGATTCTACGATAACAATCATGAATTCAAATATTATAATAGGTGTAGATAAAACAATATACTTTTTTATCCAATTCTTGTACCAATAATATTATGTGCTTCTAGAATCAATGAAAATTATGAGAGCACGTTTCTTAAGGAAGCATTTGACCTTCATTATCCGAGGGGTTTAAATATTGGTCACTACATTGTGTATAGAAATTTTAAGAGCAATGCCAACATTTGATTCATTAATCAATGGTGACTCCTCTTCCTAGGATTCTTTAGCATCTTCATATTCCTTATTTTCTGGTGGAGATTACACATCAATTAAATACAATTCTTATTCCATATAATGATAGCCTACTATAAATTTCTCATCACAATTATAAGATAGCCCCTTTTCTTGATGAGATCATATCTTTTCTTCTATGAGACATTTGAAAGTGTGGTGTGATTATTAGGAGTAGAGTTAGGATGAGACAACATAGTGTTCTTATATTGGGTGAACTTGGACAATTGATGCTAAGTTGTGAGCTTATCTTCTACAAGTTTTCCAAACCTATGGTGACCATGATATCCTTGGGTTTGAACATTTTGGATTTAATTCAAAATTCTCCTTTAGTCCACTAATGAAATAACTAATAAAGAATTCATGTGTGATACCTTTAGTTTGGTTGGCAAGTTTCTCAATTTGATTTGATAATCATGAACATAACCAAGATGTCACAATTTGATTAAGAAAAGCTTTAGTAAAATATCCATAAGTAGTAGTATTGAATTTTACTAAGAGAAGCTCTACAAAATTAGTCCAATTATATTCCAAATGGGACTTCCTATACCATTTGTATCATTGGGCATATCATTTGCAGATGCATCACATATATGGTGGATAGTTGATGGCTTCTTAGGACTAGGCTTTAAGAAATATTAAGAGGTCTTTTGATATATCCAAGGGTACATGGAAGAAAAATTTCATATACAAACATTTCCTAATAGTATGGTTTAGGAGGGAAAACCCTTTGACCTTCACTAGAACCTATATGGGGAATCCAACTTTGCCTAGAACAATAATTCTTCTATGATTTAAAAAAAAACTCCAATACATGGTTTCTATCCTAAAAATTAGAAAAACTATTAATATAAAAAGAAGTATTTTTTAAGGTAAAAACTTGATGTTACTATTATAACCACTCTCTAGTCAACAAAATCCTAAAATAAAGTGAGAGCATATGGTAGATAGTTGTATAAGTCTTGAAATAAAAAATTTGCAACAACAAATGTGGCCTTGAAAATAGATTTGATACTAAAGATATGATTCTTCGTACAAAAAGATTATTCTAATAACAAAAATATAGAAATTTAACATGCTATAAATATAAACACAAGGATATACTGCACTAGAGATTTATAGTCATATTGTTGCAAGCCTCTTTAAGGAGGAACTTCCTAGAGAACTTCTCAATATAATATAATTCATGTATATCTATTGTACTTGCAAAACCCTATACTTATACCAATTATACCAAACAAAACTATTACCTTCCAAACATGTGAGATAAACTAAGAAAAGGAATGGCTTATAAAACATATGAGTCTAATTTCTTTTTATTACATGTATCTTAACACAAAAGTAATTAATTAAGAAAATAGTTAAGACTTTAGATCTTAACAAATGTAATTTTTATTTTTATTTTTATGTTTTATCCTAAAGTTCATAATAACAATTTATTTATCCTAGAGCCCACAATACAAATAAAAAGAATAAATAATAACAAGTACAAGGTAAGAGAAATCCAATGGTAAATCACTAGAGATGAACACACTCTTCACATAAATCTTGTTTAGATTGTATGATCAATAAGTTTGTGGTCATTCAACAAGAAAAAGGCATATGAAAAAGATTAAGAAAGAAATATCATAATAAAACTTCATCAAATTTTGTTGAGAAAAAAGACAACTACATTACAAGATATGCAAAAATACAACTCTCTTCAACCAAAGAAAATATTCTATAATTCTATTTATTTGAAAGTGTCCAGTCCATTGTCAATATATGATAAAGAATACCACAATAATATACTAGACAAATGAATAATATTTTCAACCTCTTTTCCCCATTTCATCTCCACCTTCTTTTTGACTAATAATGATTACATCTAAGAGAAATTCATTCCTTAGAAGGCTTATAAGAAAATATAGTCACCAAGATATCATGTATTCTACTATAAGAGGGAAAATGCATATGCCCCTCCTAATTACCATTTAGAGCAGTGATAATCTATGTATGCCTAGAACTAAAAGAGAAACTAGCCAAACTACATGAGATTCATTTGTAGCAAATGAGCCACATTGGTGGAAGATAACATAAGCTAAGTATTTTGAAAAGATTATTTGTACATAGTTCAATATCTAGAGCCAATCTCTATGCTCCTTTTCTCTAGTCAAACTTTCTTTGGATAATTATAATAGTATCAAGAAGACATTGTCCAAAATCTGCAATAAACACTAATTAGGGAGAACTTAGATTTTTAAAATTTAATTAGAAATTAGCATTAATGTAGTTGTAATTGATTTACTACTTTTTACCATGGGAAAACTATACATAGCTACTTTTTTTAATCTTTTCATTTACCTTTAGTAGTGAAATGAGATTCAAGCATAAGCCTTGACCATTAATAGCCCATATACCACAATGCTATTAGCATAGGGTTTTGATCTATGTATCGTTAGAGCTTGGTGCTTTCCAGGCTATGGAAAGCCCCTAGGATTACTAGGGTAGAGTGAAGCATGGTTGGTTGACGAGCTAGTTCAGGCTTGTATCCCTCTGGCGAACAAAGCCAATTAGCTGATTAATTATGATGGGCACATTTGCTCATACTTCATCAACAAACCATTGTACACCAGCCACTGATGTACCCCATCCCTTCTATGGTTGATAGTAGGGCATTTTTCAAGAGACACCATGGAGCACCAATGGGCAACTACCGGGTATGGGCACTTCGTTGAACAACTATAGTGATGGTTTTCAAGGCGTTTGTCAACAATCCTAGACCATATGAATATGCTAGCTGGACAATAAAAAAAAACTAATATGCAACATATTAGTAGTTATTTCTGAATTCGATTATGTGTAAGCTTTTTGAATCAAAGAAACTAATATGCAGTGGTTTGCTACCTATCTGTGAAGGAAAGTGGGCATAGGTCCTAGAATTGGAAAAGGTGGTGTGTTCGAATGAAGCCACTTCAGAGTCTTTTTATCGATGCCCAGCTCCATTTTTCACCACCCCATTCCATCCAGCACCGAATAGAGGAGCTAATAGAGAAGCTAGTTTGTCTGGTCTTTATTCACCAACACCAAAGGAGAAGAGGAGCAAGTTGAGTCGGGCCATGTTCTTATTCAGCGGCAAGATTCAGGATGTCTTTCTAAATCAGAAAGTGGAAGGCACCAACTACAACACAATGTAGGGATGGATCTATTCAACCAACTTAACATGTGAAACAAGATAAGAGTCAAATTCTAGGGAGGTTGGTGGTGGGGGAAACATGGTTCTAGTGCTATCATCCATAGAGAGAAAAGATAGGGGTACAGATCGTTTTAAATCCAAGTGTTAATTGGTGGTAGTTAATTGGCGGCGGGACATTAGGTTCTACTATCTATAAGACTTGTTAAATTTTAGGGAGGGCGGTGGGGTGGAAAACATGGTTCTATTGTTGTCATCTATAGAGACAAAAGGTAGGGGTATAGACCATTCCAAACCCAAGTGTTAATTGGTGGTGTTAATTGATGGTGGGGCAATAGGTTCTACTACCTATAGGGCTTGTCAAATTCTAGGGTCCAAGGCGGTGGGGTGGGAAACATGGTTCCTAGTGCTATCATCCATAGAGAAAATGTAGGGGATAGATAGATATGACCATTCCAAAGCCAAGTGTTAATTGGTGGTGGGGCAATGAGCTCTACTACCTATAGGGTTTCCAAACCCAAGTGTTAATTGGTAGTGGGGTAGTGAGCTCTACTATCTACATGGCTTCCAAATCCAAGTGTTAATTGGTGGTGGGGCAATGAGCTCTACTACCTATAGGGTTTTGAAGGAAGTTATGTTTGGTAACATCAAAATGAATATTAATATATATTTTTAGAATTTGTAGAATATTCTATAAAGAGAAAATGAAACATCTAAATAAATTATATATTTTTAGAATGTGTAATGAAATATTTCATAGATAGAAAAGGTAGGGTAAGAGATATGACCAAAACGAATATTAATATTTTTGTAGAATTGTGTAATGAAATATTGAAAAGCATATATTGGTTGCATATCTATAAGATGTTCGAGAAGTCATGATTTTATTTGTTAACACCAAAATGAGTTAATATTTTCTAAATGTTAACCCTGGTCATGTTGGCATTGGTGGTGTTGGTCGGGATAGCTCTGGAGATGTTTAGTTTATCTTCTTTGTTTATAAGGGTCTTCATACTAATAATCTAATGGAGGCTCAGACAGTTTTATTGGCTATGGAGCATGGAGGTCAATTGGGGTGGCGCAGGATCATATGTGAATTTGATTCCCAGGTTGTGGTGAACTTGTTGAATAGGCAACATTTAGATGATGTTAGTTGGAATTTGGCTTTGATTGTTGAACAAATTCTCAACCTTTGTGCTTCTCTGGAGTTTGTTACTTTCATTCATATTCCTAGAGAGTGGAATGGTGTTGCTAATTGTTTGGCTAAATGGGCTTCTGATCATATTCATGTTGGAACTTGGTGGATTGGGGTCAATTACCCTCAGATTTGTCTCAACAGTTGGACCATTTGGTGGAGCTTAATAGGGCTATGTAAATGCCTTGCTTTGTAATTTTTTCTTGTTTTAATAAAGTTTTACCCCTCTTTTATGTAATATTTTCTAAATTTGTGACATTTGTAATGAAATGTAGAAAGGCATATGTTTGTTGTATTAGACTGCAAATAGGTTTTGATACATGTCAATTTGATTATGACTTATTTTATAAGAATAGAGGTTGTTGTCTTATTTTGTTTGTACAATAAATGTTGAAATCCAATTAGCTTATTATTTTTCATTAGAGTAGCAAGTCTCCAAGACTATTAATGATATGCATTTTTTTCTTGTACAATGAATTAATATTTGAAAGTTTTATTGAAATAATTCTTGTGAAAAAAACACGAGTAATTACAATTAATTGTAAAATATCATAATTTATGATTTTTCTTTTAAAAATTATTTTTTTCAAAAGTTTGTAGTCAATTGTTTATTTATTTATTTATTTATTTATTATGATTAATTGTGAAAAAATGTCTAGAACACATATAGTTGTAGGTGATCTAGTTTTCAAAAAAAAAATTATCTAGTTGTGAGTTTTTTAGCACAATGGTTTTACATGCGTTATAGTCATTTGTTTTGAGGATTTTTACATTTTTATTTCATGTTTGGAAGGTATATTTTACTCACCTAAGAAATTTCACTCCATCTTCTTCTTATCTAAAATTTTATCTTCATTTTAGTTTGAATTCAATTGGCAATCTATTTGCATTTTACTACAAATTCAACTATGACAATTGCCCATCTTGCATACGACAAGTTAATTCTTGATATTTAGTGAAGATCAATGAGGTTTGATCAAAATAACTTCAAGTTAATTTTTTATCTTCTCTTCTAGAAAATATGTTTGAATTGAAAGAGCATAGATAAAGTTTTTTGAATATTTTATCATTTTAACAATTTAATTCTCATTTGCTAACTAATATGTTCTAAAGAATTTAAAAAATAGACCCAATTCTTATGAAATAATCATCATAGGTTTTAATACATAGTTAAATTCACCTTTAGATAGTCTAAATTTTGAAGGTAGTAAATAGGTAAAAACTAAGAAAGAAATCAATAATGAATGGCCATTGTAGAAAATTCAAACAAAATCCAAGTCAAACCTACAATATTTTTATTGGATTTTACTTTCCTTTGGCTTACAACAAATACCACCACTATCGCATATACAAAATCAATAAGCGTTTGTAAAACATTTCTAAGTTTCTTTGCAAAATAAGCTACCTCAATCATTTTTAGCCTTTTTCATGTCTTCATCATCCCTCTCACCAAATCTTAAATTCTTATTTTATTCTCCTCATCATGACCTCTTATCTTTTTTCACCTTCTTCTCTAGAGGATTATTCAAAATAAATATGGTCAACTTGCCCCTCATATAATCATTTGAAACATATTCACAAGAAAAATGATTCAAAGTAATCATATTATAATTTTTTTAAATAGGGATCTCTATATTTATGACAAGTTTCATATTCTTTTTAATAAAATTCTTTAGAAGTGCAACTATACTTTCAATATCATGAGCACCATTAACAAGAGAAGTCCCAAGTTTTTCATCAAATTTTAATTGAGCATCCAATTAACATCAATATAATTAGATTGATAAGAAGGGTACCTACCAAGTGCTTTATTCATTCTACCATGTTTACAACATTTTTTTTTTGTGTCATTTCCTTAGCACTCAATTTGTGCATTCATTTTACGCATCTTACAATTGTAGAGAGAATCATCTTGATTACTTTCTCCAATATTTAATATGAGAGCCATTTTTTGACTAAGAATTAGCTAGAAAGAAACAACAATATTTTAAAGAAGAAAAATCATATCGTGTGCACCTTTCTATAAGAAAGAGTAGAGTTTAAAAAGAAACCAAAGAACCATTAAAATACTTCTAAGAAGAGGAATTTCTTCAATGATATTTTAACCTTACACCAGTGTGCACTAATAGATGGGTGTATCCAATTACAAACCACAAAAAACCTAATAATTTGATGGCCTTGAATGCATACATATAGTCTCCTCCACCTTTAGGACCAAGTTGTTTATTACCTATTTTATGAAGTAGGATGATACCTTCCAACGAACCCCAAACATGCAATGAGTCTATAGAAATATAAGAATTTTCAACATAAGCAACCTACACCTTGATTGAAATGTATACAAAATACACCTTAACTTGGTCATAACTTCAATCATATAACCTCTCCATTGAGAGCTATAGACGAGTTGAAATCATTAAATTTACCTTTTATCTTATTTCTCTCTTGTTATTTTTGAAACACAATCCTCAACTATTTTTGCATAGTGTACTATCTATTTAAAGAATAACTAAAAATTTCTTAAGAATAAAAAGTAATAATATTTGTAGACTATGATCATTAGCTGTTGCTTCTTTTTTGGGCCAAAATAATCATTATGTAACTTGTACATTCTTGACATTATTTTATTGTAAAATATTGGTGTTTATAATGAATTCAATATATTTAGTTGCAAAAAAATATATCTTTAAGCCCCTCTATAGCACACCAAACACTAAATTAAATAATATTACCCTCTTGTGACCAGGGAAGTGATGGCCAAAACTATATTTGATGTTTATAGAGGTTGGAATGATAAGGATAGTTCATAGATAGTTTTTCCTTACAATTGTCTTCTCTTACATTTTTCTCTAATTCTTCTATGTATTTATTCTTTAGATAATCTATTGTTTAGCTATAAATTTGGAATAAAATGATTATACTATCAAAAATGCTTATATGCTCTATACCACCCCTTGCAACTATGTATTCCATTAAACAAACCCCATAATTTTCATGTGTCATTTCTTATGGTACCACTATACTCTCATATACCACTATATACTCAAATAAATCTATCTTCCACTTACTATCACTCTTCCATGCACCTTTAGGTATATAAGAAGGTGGAGTGTATCAAAACGTTTAATATATCAAGAGGTTTGGTATATTAACAGAATTTATCTTCTATATCATCACTTTGGTATAATGGAAAAATTGACATTAGGGACATAGGTATATCGATACCTATGAGAGTGGTAAGGGACTCTTATGAAAGTGATCCGACAAAAAATATAACCTTGAAACATATGAAACAATAAATTTACATAAATTTTATAAAAAAAATCATCATGACATGTGAGAGAGACTTTGAATGGGCATATTACGTGTCAAAAATATTTATAAACAAGGTAAAATGAATTTTATTATTGTGATGTCAATGGAGGCATATAGTAATTCAAACAAAATTTGGTGAAGGAGCTAAGAAATTAGTCCCTTTCTTATGAGAAGTTCCCTATAGATATCACATATCAAGTGTAATGTGTGATTTTAGGAAATTTCTAATGGTAAGGCTAAAAATACTAAAACTAGGATATAAGTGACTTCTAATACTACAAATTTAGGGTACAATGTAATCCTTTAGATGAGGTAGTTGGTGTATACAAACTTGTATTTTCAAGGGAGTCTAGATTGACACCCACTGTTACAAAATGTGGCCCAAACATAGGTGGAAGAAACATTACTTGTTTCTTTACACTTTGAATACTTCACTAAGATCATAAACCACTTTGGAGAGTGCGTGATGGAGTAAGAAAGCACATGACTAGGAAAAGTACATATGATTATAAATTTTTGTTTCTATTTTGTCCTATTATTCCATGTTACCAAATCTCAATTAGCAAGGTATGGTGGATGCTATTATAAATTTAGGTCCTAGGTTCAAAGGCCCATCATATGAGATATTGAGGGTTGATAGGTTTAATGAAATAATACAAAAATTAAGGATGTTGTTAATGAACATTGATTAGAGTGGTCAAAGACTAGAATCATCATGATGTCAAATCAAGGGATTTATCAATTACTAGGTATTTATACTATATTAAATGAATCATATTTCAAACTTTCATTGACAATATTTTCACTAGTACAAAAACAACAATATATGACTACATAAACTACTAAAAATTGCATATAAGTGGCTAATTTCGGTCACGTGACCATTAGTAGATTATTGTCGGTCATTTATAACGCGACTAAATTTATGACTAAACTATTTTAGTCATTTATCTAGTCATTGATTTAGTCATTGATTTAGTCGTTAATTTAGTCATTGATTGTTATTAACTAGTCATCTATTTAGTCATGGTAGTGATTTATTTAGTCATATATTTAGTCATTAATTTAGTCATTACTTTAGTCATTTTTATTTACTAGTTTCCATTAATCAAAAAGATTACTTATCAACTATCTAAAATATTTACACAATAAAACAACAATGAGAAGGTAAAAATAGCTTATTTTATTAATAAAAAAGATATTACATTCAATTGTGTAAGCTTGAAAATGGAGTTACAATTTGTTGTCCCAACTTGAAAGAAATTGAAAAGATTACAATACATTGCTAAAAGAGAAAAGAACTAGCTGAAATCTGCTCCAAAACCTTGCCTTTATGCTTTTCAATAGCTTACAAAAGAATAGGAACATGACTGTTCTTTTATATCATAACCTGCAATCCCTTACCCTTGTAATGCTTGCTGATCATCTAATTGTCATTTGTGCATGACTATTCTTTTATATCATAGCCTACAGTCCCTTACCCTTGTAATGCATAAGTACATGATACATCTTTGCAAAGGAACTTTCAATCTATGATTGTGATAAAGCTCCAATCATCTGTAGGCTGCCCTTATTTTGATTACTATCATCCTATGACCATGTTAACTATTACTTCATTGTTTCTCTTACCATTGAACCGCGCCTTAAAATTTTTGATCATTTACCTCTTCATCTTCATATCTTTCTAGTTTCTTTATCACCAATCATATCTTACCTTCATTATCTTGGAGCCATCAACACGGTATCTAATTCACTTGCCAACAATCTCTACAGGATCAACAACATCTTCCAAGCAACAGTCAATGTTTGACTGCGGGGTCGAACTACTTGTGAGGTACCAAATCCACATGCACAGAGTAGAACCCTAGGAAAATCCAAGCTGGACCCAGAAAAAGATCAGTACACAATCCAAACCAGTCCTAGTTTGACCAAGGTTCTTGCTAAACCCGATAATTACCCAAAAATTAAAAAGAAACAGTAACCAAGATCCCAAAAGAATGGTAATGAAGGTAAAAATAATATTTGAAATTACATGATATGTAACAATGATTGTATTCTCTATTGCAGATAGGGGAAAAAAATATGTCAACTACCAAAAAATGAATGATATTTGAGGTTATACTATAGATAGAAGCATATATCCAAAATATACTCACCTGGAACTATTGGGAAGAAGCTAATCCAAAACCATTTGAATTGTAATCGGATCAAACATGGAAGGAAAAAATGAAGCCACCAACTAGTCTTCAATTAGATACAACTAAGAATTGAACAATTCCAATGAGGATTAGAATTTGTTAGGAATTTAGAAGGCATTATGCTTTTCAAAATATTTAAATCCTAAAGAAACCTAATGCTACTGATAAAAAAGCTTACCTCTAATATGCATTCACTCAAACCTCAAATTTTCCAATTAATGCAATTAGAAAGGAATAATATCTACCTTTTTGGGGGTGGAAGAGAGAGGACAATACAGGATAACACAAAACAATAAAGGAAAAAAAATTAAATTATGATAAAAGAATTTAATATTACATAAATCAAGCACAAGTTAAAAGCTGAAACTATAACCAATTTTTTTTTATTTTCATGTGTTTTGTGGGACAACATGACTTGCTTCTTTTGTGAAATCACAGGGACACTCACAAAGGTTATGTTGGAGACATTAATGGCACTCTATTAAATAAAATTAAAATGCCTAGAGTTTCTTCCTTTTAGATGATTTCAGCAAAAAATAAGGATGGTAGGGGTGGTTTACAATATCTAAAGTTCAAATCAATTGTGGCTACCAAGATATTGGAAGATTTTAAATGGTACTCCAAATAAATTCACAATAAATAACATTTTCTCCACTATGTAAAATGACATATCACGTCTATTGCGAAGACTGACAACCTCATGAATATGATCATGACATCTAAATCCTTTCAAATTCCTACTATCCATATTTTTATGGTACCCTCGATTTATCAACTTCTTGTTTTGATTGAAAAATAATACAAACATGTTTCAAATGGAATTATATTAAATGATACAAAAATTGTAGAGTTATTACAATTTGTTAAAGGATTTGGCAACAATGATTGCTTTAAGGGATTTTTTTAAGAGGTTCTTTACAATACATGATAGATATTACTTCACGGGAATGATCAAGCAATGTTGTTAAATGAATCAAAATGAACACGACTATAATAATCAAACTAGGGAAGCCAAAGATATATATTATTTGATACAAACTATATTTGCATAGTAGGGAAGCCAAAAATATATAGTTTCAATAATTAAAACTAGTTAGAACTCAAACAAAAGTAAGCATATATGTCTGTACTTAACGTTTGCTATCTGAATAAAGCTAAGTTGCATGAATCTTGGAAATGGGTATAGTTTGTGATACAGGAATGCTATCTCAAAGATGAGCCCTCAAACCACATAGAGATGACAAAACACCATTGGAGAATGCTAATTTAAACATAAGAAAAAAGAAGAGCTCAATGAACTTAAAGAAGAGTGTACGCAATACAGGTTTGCAACTTAGCATGCCAGACCATACATTCTTTGCAACCATTTGATATACATTTGCAAAATGTAATCATGAGTCTTCACAGCATACCTTTGGACTTTGGGAGAAAATATAAGTATTAATGACATACTATTCCTGAGCAATCTGCAAAGTTACAACCATGGTATTTCTATACTATGCTCATAAGCAACAAGAAAACCAAAAATAAAGATGAGTACAACATACCTTCCATTTTATCCTAGTTTTTGTTTCAGATACCCCCTCCTCTAGAAAGGATGCAAGCATAGCTAGCATGATTTCACAAACTTGTAAGTGTGAATGGACTAAAGCTAAAATAGAAGCATTCTAGAGAAGGCATAAAAATATTGTCAATAAAGAAAGCTGAAAAATATTTCAAGAGTTTCATGGAGCACCTATATATAACCAACAGTCATATCTAGAAAATTATTATATAAAAAAAAACTTAATTTTACCTAAAATGAGTGTTAAGTATATACGATGGCGGGAGAGCATCAAATTTTATTTATGCCTATAGGAAAAAGTAATTCAAAAGCAATTTATGTTGATCCTATAAATCATGCAAAGACCAATATCAATCATGAATTCAGTTCTTTAAACTAGAAGGTGAATAAATAATTCCATAGATTTTTTAATGAATGGTTAGACATAACAACTCTAGGATAGACCCATATAAAACCAGGTTTGATATTTTCACTATTGACCCTTCTCTTGGGCCCAAGAGCCACTCTCTTTTGGCCTTTCCTCCTCCCCCATCCATAGTGGATGTTATTTTTCTAGTGAATTGATTGGCTTTTCCCTCCAAGTTTGCTAGTTAGATTCACTTATCAATGACAATAAAACTATTTCTCAAGTATGCTTATTCATCTTTTTTTTTATAGACATGAATAGAAAAAAGAGGAATAAACATAAGTAGAAACAACCAAATGGATGCATATGCATGGATGAAGGGTAATATGCATTAAATCAATAATACAGCTAAATTTATTTCTACTTACTATTTTCCCTTCAAAACTAGCTCTGAAGGAAAAATCAATTGCAAAGCCACCATCCTCGCTATCATCTGGTGGGCAGGAACATGCAAACATGGCATACATTTGCGATTGATCAAGCTTGTTCTCGGTATTGTGTGACTGCACTGCCTTTCCACCCAAATCTGATGGAGTTATTTGTCTAAGACGTCATGTCACCTCCAACTTGTGAAAGTTGACAAAGGATTTCAGTTATTCAATGCATGACAAGATTATTATTTTCTTTATCATAAATTTCCAAAATTAACTAACCTGCTATTTTGACTCAAGTTGCCCAGTACAATAAGAGATGTTTTCCCAGCACCAAATGCCATATAACAAAGAATAATAATCATTACTAGTTCCAAGCTCATCCATTGGGGCAAAAAAGGTGCAGAATGAAGGGAACATGTGTGGTGAATCTATGATGAATTTGATTGCACCTAAAAGATTACATTTCAAACCCTATAAAAGGTGAACAAGTGGTACAAAAAGAAGAGTAGGTCATCAGGAGATATTAGGAATTGAAGATGATCAAAGCAGTTAAGAAATTTTGGGACACTAAGAAAATTAGTATTACAGTGAAGGGAATCATGCTTTTAAGTTTCATCTATTTGTCATAGATATCATGTCGAATGCTCATTTATTAATCAATCAGAATAGATGTTGCATCTATAATTTCAAGTTTGCATGTATAATTTCAAAAGACTACTTGATGTTTAATTTGTGTTCTTGATGTATTTGATATTTTTATATGTCAAACGTTTTTAAGCTTTTATGGATGCATATACCCTCATCACTAACATTTTTTTCTAAATGTTGCACTCTAATCCAATCCTACAAACAAAACCATGATCTATGGTGATTTCATCAACAAACCAAAATGCATGACACAATTAGGTAGATTACGTATGGTACAAAAAGTAGACAAAACAAAGTTAATGTAAGAGTTTGTAATGTAAATTTCATATAGATAGCTTTGTTTCTATTAATCTTATATGCATAGATAATAGGTTTAGAAAATGTGATTCATTTAGGAGGCCAAAAAATTGTACGTCAATTTTTTATTTTTTTAAAAAATTTGCTAAAGTTTCCATGTTGGAATCTAAAAGCCTTGAACAAAGCCAGTCCAAAAAACCTTGCCAGATTTGATAACTATCCTTATATGTGTGCTAGCATTTTTTACATGTTTTGGAATCACAACTTTTCTTACCTTCATAATAAGATATAATTTATTTGGATTAAATCTTCTAATCACAAGGGTAAAGAATATAGAGGAAGAATTAAAAAAATGCAACTTCAAGTATAAAAGAGAATATTCATTAAATGAGAACATTCCTTGAAACAAAAAAGGAAATTAGATCTTTAAGAAAGCAACTAAGACCAGCAACAAACACTCTTACCTTGCTTCCTGCACAACATTGGGACACGGTTTTGTAGCCTACTGCATAAGCTCACTCAGACAATGATCCCAACGACTCTTGTCATGACTTTCCAAAATGGATTGAAGAGTGACATTTGATGGAACTGCATTTGATTATCGTCTTAGATCATACCAATGGCCAAAATCCCAATAATAGCATTGAACAATATCATCCTAGGGCAATATTTAAAAGAATAATGCAAGGAAATGAAAATACATTTTAAGAAGTAAATGACACTGTAATAAAATACAAAGTGGTGTCCACACTATCTATAAGCTATTTTTAGGAGATGCACTATTTCTTTAGTTAAGCATTAAAGGAAACATATAAGCACAAAGGAAACCATGGAAACTCACCCCTATATGTTCCAATGCATCTATCACAAATGTTGGTTCTAATTCATTCCTCAATTTCTTATCACCGTTTTCACTAGGAGAATATTCTCTTATATCTACTTAATGTTGTGGAATAAAAGAAAAAAGAATCATTTATCTACCACCCTAGTGAAAATTTAGCAATTGCATTTGGTTTGTTAAACAAAATTTTAAAACTCAAGAAAATGCTTTGCCTGTGGAAAATAGAAACACATAACCTGTAGGCCTAGGAAACATCTCAAGCAGACCTAAGAAAATAGTTCTAGCAAGTCTCTTACCTACTATGAGTTTTACAACACAATATTAGAGGCTTCAACGACATGGCCTTTAGTGTTGCCTTGGTGTTTTCTTTTGTTGAACTAGATTGGGACCTCAAAAATTAGGTCTTCTCCTCTCTCAGCTTTCTTCTGTCTCTATTTACTCATTAACATATTGAAAATCTTTTATTTAGCAAAATGAAAGAGAATCATTCAACATGAAATGCACTTACCCTCTTTCATCCCTTCCAACTTTATCACTAATTTTCATGTCCTTGGTTATTAAGAGTCAAGTTAAGCATCATGTCAAGTAAAATAAACAATAGAATCCTTGAGTTTAAAATTCACCACAACAAAAATAAAGAGCAAGGAAAATAAGAGAAAAAATGCATAGACTGCACACAAGTTGTAAACCTTATGAAAATCAGCTACCAAGTCTAGCTTTTATTGTACCTTAAGAACCCTATAGCATGAGCTCAAAAGAGACTACTCTTTTGGATTAAAGTCAATTAACAAATAAGTCAATCTCACATTTCACTCATGTCAAGTAAGTCAATTTCGTCTTTCACTCATCATCAAATTAACTAATTAGTTGTCAAGTTAACTCTCAATCAAATTAGTTGACTAGTCAATTAAGCTAGTTGACTGATCAGTCAATTGAGTTGAATAGTTAATCATAGTTATTTATAAATCATATCTTTATCCTCAAAACCGATTAAATCAATCTTGGCCATTCATATTTTCACCTCTAAATCTATAAATCCATCATTCCTTCCAAAAATCCATCTATAAATTCGTCAAAAAACATTAATCAACGAACCTAGCTGACCAATTAACTAACTTGTTTATTATATTGCTATCATGGTTAAGCATGCTTGAGTTGGAGTAGTACTGAGATGGGTGACCTCCTAGGAAGGCCCAATGCTTCACCTTTGTAAGAATCACCTAGACACAATTAATTCCAAGCGGACCACTCATTATAATGAGAGATGGGTTCTTGTGAACCACTACTCATGAAACATGGGTCAATGAGTTTGACTCAAAAAACTACACGGTTGAATTCTGATAGCAATATCATAATTTGACACGCTGTGGAAAATACCTCCTACTTATCAACTATATTGATTGTTCAATCAACTAATTTGATTGATTTAAGAGTTAACTCAATCAATCAATTAGTTAAAAAAAAATTGATGAGTGGAAAGCAAAACTAATTAACATGAGTGAAACATGAAATTAACTCATTCGTAAACTGACTTTGATTGATAAATGAAATGTGGGTGAAGATAATTATAATTATTTATTTAATTTAATTAGATATATGTGCATGGATTAATTAGAGATAATTAATTAGAAACAGGGTAATATTAGAGGGAATAATATAATGTAATCAATTAATTGACTAAATGAATTAACATAAAGTTGATAAATCAAAGGTGTGACAAGACGATGAGAATAACTTGACAATAGAATTGGTCAATTGAAAAATGTTGATAGAATTGATCAATTGGAATGACTATTAATCAATAGCATGAGAGTAGGATGATTAAATGGGATGATTACAACAAAGCTAAGGTGAATTTTTTTAGGAATGTACAATAGATATGCACAAAATGAATTTGGTGGAAAGGCTTTAAAAAATTTCAAGTGAATACAATTCGCGGGTGTAAAGCCAAATTCCACAACCTTTGCCAACATCCTCCCTGCATGTGCCAAAATGGGAGCTTTGAAACAAGATATGAATATCCATCAATGCATAGACAATACACGACAATATCCTTATAAGAAATGTGGTCTATGGATTACAATATTGCAGGATATGCACAAAATGGATTTGTTGAAAAGGCTTTAGAAACTTTCAAGCAAATGCAATTGGCAAGTGTAAATCCAAATTCCACAACCTTTGCTAGCATACTCCCTACCTGTAATAAAATGGGAGCTTTAGACAGGGTATGTACATCCATCAAAACATAATGAAAGGTGGATTTCTATCAGATATTATGGTTGGAAATGCTTTGGTAGATATGCATGCAAAATGTGGAAGCATGGGCAAGTCATGTGAACTATTTGACAGAATGCCTCAAAGAGATGTCATCTCATGGAATGCAATGATTGCAGGTTTTGCAAAAAAATGTTTGTTGAAAAGGCTTTCGAAACTTTCAAAGCAATGCAATTGGTAGGTATAAAGCCAATTTTTTTGCCAGAGTCCTCCCTGCCTGTGCCAAAATGGGAGCTTTGGGACGGGCTATGAACATGCACCAAAGCATAATGGTAGGGGAATTTTTGTCAGATGTTATAGTTGGATATGCTCTGGTAGACATATATGCAAGATGTGGAATCGTAGACAAAACACCTAAATTTTTTGAGGAAGGTAAAGAATGGCCTGAGAATGAACAGTTTCTTAAAAAATAGGTTACTGAATTTGATAATCCTTTGTTGTTCTTTTTTTGTTAACATAGATTTGCATTGTTTGCAGTGCTAGGAGGAGAAGCCAATACATAATTCAGATGAATGAGTTGTGATAGTGATTAAAAGAGTTAAGGGTCATTTATTGAATGATATGGAGCCCACCTGATGTGACTTTCAAAGTCAATGTTTGAAGAAAAACTAGACAACAGAGAAAATTGTATTATGACACATAGATGCACCATAAGCAAATGAGTTAATGCACAAGTTGTAGAGAAACCCTATTTTCTTACAAAAATAAAACCCCCTCTATTAAGTACTTTTGAAAAGGCTACCCATGTCATTCAAACAC
Source organism: Sequoia sempervirens (assembly GCA_007258455.2). Taxonomy (NCBI): domain Eukaryota; kingdom Viridiplantae; phylum Streptophyta; class Pinopsida; order Cupressales; family Cupressaceae; genus Sequoia; species Sequoia sempervirens. The sequence goes on from VDFB02058242.1 coordinate 7,640,146, forward strand.
CTGAAATGAAACTCTTAGGTATTGGATTCAACACATACTAATATTTTTGTTGTATTTTGGTTAGATGGCCTGACTCAATAGGCATGGAGAACCCCAACATAGGCTGTCCCACTCTTGGTATTCCTCCCCTACATACTTCACCTTAAATGAGTAAGGTCACTTTGACGAAATCCCCTTGTATTTAGTGCCTAAAAGAAGAAGCCAAGCTAAGACTAAGAAAAATATCTCTAACTAACTAGGCACAATACAAAGTTCCAACATACATTGACTCTTAGAGCTCAAAAGCAAAAAGTTGTCAGTATTCAAGTATACATTTTGTATTAGGTGGATTTCCAAGTTGAAGTTTGTCGTTTTGGTTGATCATGAGGTCTAGACTAAGGAGTACAAAATTTGAACATCATCTAACGAAAATGGAAAAGAATACATCTATGGGAGTTCCATTAGTGGGTCCCATACACTAAATTTGCATCTAAATTTATCTTTTCCATAATATATATTATCTATGAAAATGAAATATGCCCACAAAATTGTACACCACTCAAACCAAATATTGAAATAACCAGAAAAATTGTGGCCAATTCTTTATAAGAAAAGAATGGATCAGAAAAATACCTTGATCTCAAGCCAAAGAGGCTACCACGGTGACCAAAAAATTAGACACAAAGATGCAATTAGTAAACGAACTTCAAGACATATCTCTCAAATAAACTAGAAAAACAAAAAGTAAACTAGATCTTGAGATTCCTTCCATAAAGTAGAAGTACCATAAATGATACAAACTATTATGCTTTCTAGAATGTAATTTTACAACATTTGCATCAAATACAGGATAATTACAGTGTGTGATACAAGTGCAAAAAACCACTAAATCTTCAGATTATTTTCGTTAAGAAGCTAATGCGACAAATTATAATTAAAGAACTGAGTAGAATTATAATTAACACTATCAACCTAACATTACTACATTGGGGGAACTCCCTATCGATGGTCAAAATAACACAACATTAAACATAATATGTCTATCCTATTTGTCCCAAAA
>VDFB02058242.1:7641284-7998541 GCA_007258455.2 Sequoia sempervirens
ATTTTAATTTTAAAGGGGTGGTGAGAGTGAGTTATTGTCAGGGTCTTCTTATAGTTGATCAACATTTTTAGAATGATTGAATTTCAGTTTTAGATTTTAAATCCAGTTTATCCTTCTATCCTTTTTCCTAAAAAGTCACTTAAAATAGAATTCATCATTTGGAGAACCAGCTCACTCTAGAGATTCCTCTTTCGCGTAGATCACCCACATCTGAAAGAGGTTTCCATGTTTCAGTAGTTTGCTAAATATTACATTCAGCAGGGTGCAAAACTATTGATAATAGGTGTAAAGATAGAGGATGATCACTTTATGCTTATGTTATGTGCCTTACCCAACACTTGGGACCATCTGGTAATGGCTATTGGAAGTACAACAACTACTTTCAAGATGGAAGATGTGGTTGCCTCGCTATTGTCAAAAGAAATGTAGAGGAAGTCTTCTGAGATGGCCAAGGAGGCTCTTGCTGTTCGGGGTAGATCAAAGGAGAGAGGCAAGAAGAAAGACAAGAAGTATAAATCCAAATCTAAAGGGAGATCAAAGTCTCCTGGTAAAAAGTCCAAGGTGAAATGTTGGAACTGTGGGCAGTCTGGTCATATCCGAAAGGATTGTAAGGAGGAGAAAAAGAAGAAGAATAACTCTTCAGACAATGAATCTTCTCAGAGTGATACAGATGCTTTCATTGCATCCTTGGCAACTTAGGCATAAGATAATGTCTGGCTGATTGACTCAGGTGCATCTTTTCACATTAAATCTCACAAATATTGGTTCACTAAGTATGAAAAGTATGATGGTGGAAAGGTGTATCTGGCAAGTGATTCAACTCTGGAAATTTTTGGTCATGGAAGAGTCAAAATCCAATTCCCTGACGGAAGAATCAAAGGGATTGGTGATGTACTACACATACCAGGTTTGGCTCGTAACCTGCTTTCTGTCAGTAAGCTGAATGATGCTAGCGTGCAAGTTTCTTTCTTGAGTGGAGGTTGTAAGATGACTAGAGGCGCAATGGTGTTGGCTAAGGGTGTATGCACAAGCACTCTGTACAAGCTAGATGCACATCATGTTCAATGCAACATCTCTGTAAAGTCAAGAAAAGTTGCTCATGTAGAGAAGGAGAATGATGCTCCTCTGGGTGCAAATTTCATGGAGGTGAAACTCCCAATGGAGAAGACCATGTTGTGGCATCATATAATCAGCCACATAGGCGAGAAAGGTTTAAAAACCTTGAAAAATAAAAATCTTGTTGAAGGGCTTGTTTATTGCAACCTTGAGTTCGATTTTTGTGAACATTGCATTTATGGAAGCAACATCATGTTTCATTTTATTCGAGTCCTCATAAATCTTCTAGTGTACTAGATTATGTTCATTCTGATGTATTTGGTCCAGTGAATGTTCCTTCATTATTGAAGTCTAGATATTATGTTTCATTTATTGATGATTATTCAAGAAGGGTGTTTGTATACTTTCTTAAGAGTAAATCAGAAGTGTTCAGTCAGTTTAAAGAGTTTAAAAACTTGGTAGAGAATTAGACTGGAAGGAAAATCAAATGCTTGAGGATGGATAATGGCGGTGAGTTTTGTTCTGCAGATTTCAAAAGGTACTACAAAGACCATGGGATTAAAAGGCATAAAACTACACCTTATACTCCACAACATAATGGAGTTGTTGAAAGGTTAAACAGGACGATGATGGAAAGAGCGAGAAGTATGTTGAGCAGTGTTGGTCTAGAGCATAAGTTCTGGGTTGTGGCTATGGCTACAACATGTTACTTGGTAAATCATTCACCCTATTCGGTTCTTGTTGACAAAAAACCTTTGGAAGCATGGTCTGGTAAGAAACCCTCTCTGAGACATATTCATGTCTTTGGCTATGAGGCATATGCATATGTGCCGAATGAGAAAAGATCAAAGTTGGAGAACAAGGCTATTAAATGTATCTTCATTGGCTATGGCATTGGTGTGAAAGGATACAAGCTTTGGAATCCTATTAGTGAGAAGGTTTTGTACAACAGAAGTGTAATCTTTCATGAGCTAAAACCTTCAGTAGCTGATCCATAGTTAAAGACAGATAAAATGGAAAAGAAGAATGATATAGTTGAAATTCCTCGAACTCCAGAAAGAGAGGAACTACATAGTGTACCTGAAACTGAGGCGAGTTCTGGAAACTCTGAGAGTTTTGAAGAAGAAGAACCATGACCTCAACCTCAACTTGTGAGGAGGTCTACACATGAAAAGCATCAACCTGATAGGTATGGACTTTCTATGTTGGATTCAAACTATGCCTATGCTTTGATTACTAGCACTGATGAGCCTAGGACTGTGAAGGAGGCAATTAATATGTCTGATTCAAATTCCTGGTTGGAAGCCATGAATGAAGAAATGGCAACATTGAAGAAGAATGAAACCTGGGATTTGGTACCTTTTCCTGAAGGGCGAAAGCCTGTTGGCTGTAAATGGAGATTTAAGAAGAAGACTAGTCTAGATGGTAGTGTTGAAAAGTATAATGCTCGGTTGGTCGTGAAAGGGTATTCCTAGGTGGAGGGAATTGATTATGGAGAAATTTTTTCTCCTATAGCTAAGCTTCATCTATCAAATTTCTTTTGTCACTTGCAGCCACGTATGACTTAGAGATCGAGCAGATGGATGTGAAGACAACATTTCTCCATGGAGAGCTGGAAGAAGAAATTTATATGTCCCAGCCTGAGGATTTTGTTGAAAAAGGTAAAGAAAGCCTAGTATGCAAGTTAAAGAAATCTCTGTATGGTTTGAATCAATCACCTAGAATGTGGTACCAAAATTTTGGCACCTTTGTGTTGTCATTGGGATTTGTGAGATCAAAATTTGATCATTGTGTTTATTACAAAACTAAAAATGATCATGTTCTTATTATTACCATGTATGTGGATGCTATGTTGTTCATAGGAAATAGTAAGACTATGATTTTTGATCTTAAGTATCAGTTGTCTGCAAAGTTTGAAATGAAAGATCTAGGTGCAACAAGGTATATTCTGGGGATGGAAATAAAAAGGGATAGAGGAAATGGAAAGCTTTGGCTCAGCCAGAGTATATCAATACTATCTTGGGGAGATTTGGACTGACCGATTGTAAGCAACTAGTTGTTCCAGTGTTGCAAGGAACGACGCTATCTGTTGAAGATTGTATGAAGTCTTCTGTTGAGATGGAGGACATGACCAGGGTATCGTATGCAAGTGTTGTTGGTAGTTTAATGTACGCAATGGTATATGCTAGGCCAGACATTTCCCAAGTAGTGGGAGTTCTTAGTCGGTTTATGGCTAACCCAGGAAGGCCACATTGGGATGTTGTGAAGAGGGTTTTCAAATATTTGAAGGGTACCTCAGAGTTTTCTCTGTGTTATCATGGAAAGTCGACAAGATCACAAAGATCTCTTAGCTTTCGTGGGTATGTGGATTCTAATTGGGCAGGAGACATTGATAGCAGAAGGTCCACTAGTGGATACATTTTCATGTTATTTGGTGGAGCAGTGAGTTGGATGAGCAAGCGACAGGATGTAGTCACTTTATCTACTATAGAGGAAAAGTATATGGCAGTAACACACACCTGCAAAGAATCCATTTGGCTTAGGCGTTTATGTTCAAATATCAGGTTTAATGCAGGGAAGATTATGATTTTTTGTGACAGTCAGAGTCCTATTTATTTGGAAAAAAATACCACTTTCCATGCTAGGACGAAGCACATTGATGTTCAGTATCATTTCATTCGTGATATGGTGGATGATGGAAAGGTTAATTTGGAAAAGGTGGATACTCTAAAGAATGTCGTTGATGCATTGACAAAGCCCATGAGCTCAGAAAAGTACATGTGGTGTGCTAGTTCGATGGGCCTTGGGGACTATGATCTTTATTAAGTTCGAGTTTGGAGGAAGCCAGTAAGTCTTCGTCAAGTGGGAGCTTGTTGGAAAAATGTGCCTCAACTTGCTGGCTTGAACCTATTTTAAAGACTTGGTAGATTTCCCCTTTGTTTTGTCTTCTTTGTTGGCCTATCACCCAAATATTGAACCTTGTAACCTATGTTGTGGGGTTTTGAAAATTTGTAACTGGGAGACAGTGTGTTGATCGCGGGATCACTGTTTTCTCTAACCTTGGAACCTTTTCGTGAAGTTTAGAAGTTTCTTAACTTCCCGACTGGTTGATCTCCTTCTGTGTACCACTGTACCACCAGGTGATGTTGAGAGAGGTGTTGTAATGCAATGTATTGCCATACCGCGGGATGCCTCTGACTGTCTAGCGGTAGTGCAGTGTATTGCCACCCCGCGGGATCCTTTTGGTTGACTGGTGGTAGTGTGGTGTATATCGCCATACCATGGGAGATTCTCACCTGTCTAGTGGTAGTGCAGAATACTGCCATACCTCAGGGGTCTTTTGGTTGTTAAGCAGTAGCGCAGTGGATGGTGATGAGCACAAGGAATGACCGATAGTTTGGTGCGATAGTCAAAAGCGATAGACGAGTGATGTGTTGACAGGTGAAGCGATTTCATTTGTTGATTTTACATCGCTGAAGATTTATTTTTTGTTAGCGATATATTTGCATTAAATGCATATTTTGACTCGGTGGTTGACAGAGTGCAAATAAAGTAATATTCTCTGTAACCAAAATTTAATGTTGGGTGACCCGATGTGTGCTACATGGTGGTGTGTAACCTGAGACGAAGGAAGCTTGTCAGTGAAGTAATTAAAAACCCTAATGGTTGTTGGTTGGTTAAGTGAGAGAATTCATTATATGCTGAATGAGCATTGTAATAGTGAGATGATTATGGTGAACGACTGTCTGTGAGTGAGGTCGAACAAGGGGACGTTGCTGTGAGCTAACATTTGAGAGTGAAGTCTGTAACTCTGTATGTAATTTATTTATCGTAATACAAAGTGACTTTAATTGGTGTGGTGGGTTTTTTCTCTTGTAAGGGTTTTCCCACATATATCTAGTGTTATCTCTGTGTGTGTGATTTATTTTTGTCTCTCCTATTGTTCTGTGAATGTGCATCTCAAATGTATGTAAATTGTTAAATGAGATTTTTTGCACTTATCTTCTAAGGGTTTTGTATTAGGAAGGTGTTTTCCACACTGTTGTTTTCCTTACATATATTGGAGCATACACTGAATACCTGCAAACCTTCTTTGTTACAATTTTCTCAATATCCTCAACATATATAACCAAAAACCAACTTTCATGACATCAATGACAACACCTTCATACTTGCACCAATCTCCCCCTTTGTCATTGATGGCAACACATGATGTGAAAAACCATCAAAGATAACACAAAAACTTTGAACAATCAATATCCCTTTCTTTCAGAATGCTTTCTCCCCCTTACTTTTTCACATGATTCTTTCTCCCCCTTTGACATCAATAGAAAAGGAAAAAGATATTTTACATTGTTCTCCTCCTTTTTCACCAAGAATATTACTAGTACTGAATACTCCCCCTTAGGAGTACACTCAATCAAATCCACAATGACAACACATGACAATACCTACTCCCCTTGAGAGGTAGCCACCAAGCATTAGCCCAAAAGGAAGATAGATCCATAGATCGATTAGACTGATGCATCTTAATATGAATCTAGTTCAAGAAAGGAGGGGAAATAACCACTAACTTCTCCTAAAGATACTCGAAAGTATCTTTAGGAAGAGCCTTAGTAAATATGTCAAAAAATTTATCCTTTGTAAGTACATACTCAAGATTCACTTCATTTTCAATAACCTTTTCTCTCAAAAAGTGATACCTTATTGATATATGCTTTGTCCTTGAGTGCATCACCAAATTCTTTGAAATGTTAATTGCACTTGGATTATCATAGAAAATAGAGATGAGATCATCACACGTTACTCTAATATCCTTCAATGTCTATCTCATCCACAAAACTTGTGTATAGAAAGATGCTGCAACAATATACTCAGCTTCTGCAATGGATAAGGAAATTGAATCTTTCTTTTTACTTAACCATGACACCAATCTGCAACCAAGGAAGAATTCACCACCACTTGTACTTTTTATGTCATCAACACAACCTGTCCAATATGCATTTGTATAAGCACTTAGTGTAAAATCAGTATCCCTAGGATACCATAAGCCATAATCTAGAGTACCATTTAGATATATGAATATCCTCTTAATAACTACAACATGTGTTTTTTAAGGATCTTCTTGAAATCTAGCCACAAGACAAACTGCATGCATGATATCTCGTCTAGTAGCAGTTAAATACAATAGTTCTCCAATAATAGATTTGTATTTTCTCTTATCATCCTTAGGTGAATCATCATCTTTACTCAATTTGCAGCCAATCACCATAGGAGTGCATACCGTTTTCGAACCATCCATCCCAAACTTCTTCAATATTTCTTTTACATACTTTGATTGTGAAATAAAAAACCCTTTTTCTGTTTGATTGATTTACAACCCAAGAAAGAAATTAATCTCACTAAACATAAACATCTCACTCTTTTTGCATTTCTTCAGAAAATATTTTGCACCTTGTTTCATTTCCTCTCAAGATAATATCAACATATACAACTACTATCAATATTTTGTCATTTTCAATTTTGAAATAAAGATTGCTTTTTGTTGTACCTTTATTAAAACCTTGTTGAATCAAATATCTATCCAACCTTGCATACCAAGCTCTAGGAGCTTGCTTCAATCCATATAAAACCTTCTTTAATTTGCAGACCATGTCTAATTGTTCTAACAACTAAAATCCTTTCGATTGTTCCAAGTAGGCTTCTTCTTCTAATTCACCATTCAAAAATGCAAACTTTACATACATCTAATAAACTTTAAAATCCTTATGAGAAAAAAATGCTAAAAACATTATGATATCTTCCATTCTAGCCACTGGAGAAAAATTCTCCTAAAAATCTATACCTTCTACTTGTGAGTAACCCTTACACACAAGTCTTTCTTTATTTCTGACCACTTCTCCATTCTCATTCAACTTGTTTCTGAATATCCATTTTGTTCCAATTATGTTTTTATCTTCCGGTCTAGGAACCAACTCCTAGGTTTGATTTTTCTCAATCTGCACAAGTTCTTCTTCCATTTCTCTCATCCAATGCTCATCTTTACATGCTTCACTTACTGTCTTAGGTTCAACTGTAGAAAGTAAACATAGATTTATTTCAGCAGCAATAGCTCTTCTTCTTGTCAATACTCCTTTTCTCTTGTCTCCAATGATTTTATCTTATGAATGATTTTTTTGCACATATTTAGGTGTCTTTAGGGACATCATCAGAGCTTCTTCTTCCTCATTCTAATTTTCTTGTTCTTCAACAACTTCTACTTCCTTGCAACTAGGTTCATCTAATACATATCCATCAATTTCAATTGAATTCTTCAATCCTTCATCAACCTTGATATTTGTGCTTTCTACAATCTTTCTCAACCTTTTAATGTAGCATTTGTAAGATTTAATTCCAGTGGAGTATCCAAGGAAAATATCATCACATCTTGCATCAAAATTTCCTAAATTTTCTTCATCTCTTCTAATATAACATATGCTTCCAAATACCTTGAAATACTTTGCAGTAGGAATCTTTCCATACCACAACTCATAGGGAGTCTTAGTGTTGTTAGATTTTGCTTGAACTCGATTGAACACATAAACAATAGTGTGAATTTCTTCTCTCTAGTAGACTTTTAGTAGACTTTCCTCAGTAATCGAATAATTTTGTTCTTTCTTTCAAAAACTCCATTTTGCTGAGGAGTGCTAGGAGCAGACAATTGTCTTATTATTCCATGTGCTTCACAAAACTTGTTAAACTCATTGGAGGTGAATTCTCCACCTCTCTATGACCTTAAACATTTGATTTTCATGTCCATTTCATTTTCAACCATAGCTTTGAATGCTTTGAATTTTTCTAATGCATCAGATATCTCTCTAAGAAAAGTAACCATGTCATTAAAGAGCAATCATCAATCAAAAGCATAAAATACCTATCACCTTGTAGACTTCTCACCCTTGTAGGACCACAAAGATTTACATTAATCAAATTCGGTAGTATGATAGTAGATTGTTCCTTTGACCTAAAGAAGTTTCTAGCCTGCTTTCCAAATAGACAGTCCTTGTGTTAGCACTGTAAAAATCTCACAATTTTACTGGCCTTCACTCATCCATCTCTCAAAAACCACTAAAATTTTCCACACCTTAAATTAATGATAAATTTTTTTTGTTAAGATTTGTATGACCAGATCCATTTCACAATCCATGTTTACCAATGATCCCATCAATTTGACCTCTGACACATATATATTCCTCTATTCATCACTGAGTAAGACCTTTGAAACAACTGATCCAAATTGGCAAGATCAAGTACGTGTCTTTCTGATCAATAAACTATAACCTTTCAATTTGAATAATCCTTGCATGTCGATGAAAGGTGAACCAAGTCACAACAATCATTAGCTTTGGAGGTTGCATTTTCAGGAGGACAATGTTTGCTATCTTACTGATGAAATCCTATCGACAAGAACAAGACCATTAGAACAAAATCCTCAAGTCATTTCGAGCATACATCTCATGCCGATGAATCCTCATCAACAAGAGACACATTTTCTTTTATCGATATGGTAAAAGAACAACTGTTAGGCATACATACATAATAGGAGTAAGTTTTTCTATTCTTATTGACTTCACATGTTACACCAATGAAGGAAGTTTTGGGGAGAGTCTTGCCGACTCATCCATAGGAGAATAGCGATGAAAGAAACACATCAAGGAGACTAAAGACATCAGGACAAATTTTTATTCTCTTAGCGATGGTTCTTCTCATGCTGATGGTGATAAGAACAAATCAAAGTTCATCAAAGTGACACTGGGGGATGATTTAAAGGACCTCTAATGACCCAAAATACTTTGAGATCGGGTAAACTTCATAACTTTCTCCCCGAAGTGGTATGAGTAAAAAATGAAAGATGGCCAGTTATTTAGCATCAGTAGAAGAATTATTCAGTCTTTTTGATTGTGAGTGATAAATCAAAAGGGTACTCTATATCAAAAATACATTTAGTTATGTCTTGGCAGTCGACTGAGAATATATAAAAAAAGGGTGGCAAAAAGTTAGATGCATGGATTGACCAGAAATTGAAGAAGTCGCATTGATGTAATCATTTCATCCTGACGTTGTGATATTCAAAAAACCTAACACATTTGTTTTCATGGGAAGACATTAATGACTGCATGAATGTGCATTGTGTAAATATTCCTTGATTCAAAGAACAATAAACAAAAGGGATTTTCAGAATTGGAAGCGAGAAGGACGGGTAAGCGAACAAAAGTATGAAAATTTGGTGCGGCCAAGAATTCTCAAGTAAGCTTGCGAACCTCTCTATAATTGTAATTCAATTCTGTCACCTTGAAAATGGAGGGTTCAATTTTTGGGAAAATAAAGGGTAGGAGGCAGCAAGGTGAAGGTAGTCAATCTAGAGGAAAAAAGCAAAAAATTGAAATAGGGGAGGAACCTAAATAAAAAGAAAGAAAATTGAACCAAGAACTCATTGACCAGTTACCTGGTTTAGGGCCAAAGGCCAAATAGTCTGCGCAACTTAGGGCCGATGTAAAAAGATTTGAAGACAAATGCAGACACATAGGGGATGTGTGGACCCCTATTAGGGGATATGAGCTATTCATGTTTCACTATCATTGGAGAGACAAATTTGAGCTAGTATGCAATCCTTGGAACTTTAATCTGGGAAAATTGGTTGTCCCAAACATATTTGTGAATGTAGAACTTGTAAAACTTTTGGCTAAACAGTACAATCCAGACCTCAAATCTATTTGCGATTTGTAGGGTAAAGCTTTCATACATGTGTCCAAGTCTATAATTTGTGAAATTTTTAACCTAGGTGACACATGTGATGAATCTATTGTATATGAGGATTTGGAGAAAGAATACTAGAGAATGGACACAACCTATAAAGGCTAGAGATTTCCATTGCATAGACCTCGAAGGGATGGAAACCTTGTTCCACTTGAAGACAACGATGGGCCTCCTTTCCATGTGGATTTATTTGAACCCTATTTAAAATACACTTATTTCTTAGTGTGTCAAGTGTTAGGGACTGAAGCTTCTAAAATCACGTCAATAAGTCCAATGGTGATTGCAGAGGACATCTAGTACCACAGTGCGAGGCCATTTGATTATGCCTCCTACATTTTCAAGGCAATTGAATCAGGGTTAATGGCAGTTAAAAATGGATCACCCACACTATACTTCAAGCACTATTCCATCTTGATGCATATGATGCCAAATTATGGCCAGGAGATTGGGATGTGGCCAAAAGAACTAAAAATTTCTCAATCTTACAAGGAAGGTCAGCTACTGCCAGTGCAATTGTGGACTGCAATTTGGGACAGTAGGTTTGTGAGTTCCAGTTATATTCATTTTGAAGAATATTTTGTTAAGATACTGTATACATTTTTCACTCACCCTTGTGATTATTCTTTGTCTGATGAAATTGAGATATTTTTGAGGCCTAAAGATTTCAATGGATCAACAATTGTTAGTCACAATTGGGGTGATTGGTATTTCTATATTGATGCCACCATGATTAGGGTGTATGGGTTTGAGGATACACCTTTTCTTCTCTCGAACACAGTGCCAAATAGAATTTCTTATTTGGAAATTGTCAGACAATTTGATTATTCAAGTGTTATGAATCTAAGTTCTTTTGAGAAATAATCATTCATGCCAAGCACATTATGTTTTGGAGACTTCACTGTATTGTCTAAAGAGAGGTATGATTTAATTCTAAATAAGTTATCTCATTTCAATTTGAAGAAAGCAACACCAAGAAAAGGGTTTGATCCTGAGGGCTGCATTGATTTTCCTAGAAAGAAAGTAAACTTGGGTGGGTATGTCCATATACCCTATCCACATGATGATATCATCAGAAACATGGAAGAGAGGGAAGCATAATTGGCCATTGATGAATATAATAGGAAGATACAATGGAGAATGGAGATGGAGGGGGGGAAATGTTATCCTCTGGTGAACAGGAACCACAAGCTCCAACTGATAAGATTCCTAAATTAAGAATTGAGAAATATCAATCTCCAAATAGGGAACAGGGGTTGATGAAATATCTGATGCAGATACTAAGTAGTTAGCCTATAAATATTTTATCTTTGATGATGAATTTATAATGTCTCCCAAGTTTAGGTCATTCTTATACAAGCAAAATGGGAAGGAAATAAGGGAGTTTGTCTCAGATGTTACACCGAGCAATGAAGCCCAATTACTAAAAACTTTGAAATCAGATGTGGAAAGGGAGATGAAGGATATGACTCCAGAAAGAGGGAGGAAGTTGTTAGAAGAATTCGTATAATGATTTTTCCTGGTCTTGATTTGAATTTAGCTTTGGTTTTTAATAGTTTCTTGCATAACAATGGTGATACACATAAGCTAAGTCCAGAAGGAGTTACAAAAGTATACATAGGGTCAAAATATAATCTAGATGAGAATTCTCTCATGATTTGGGCCTTGTATCCTCCGTGCAAGAAGTTTGTGATCATTGACACAAAAAAAGATTTTAGCCATGTGATGACATTGAAAGTGGGAGAAGTTGATCCTGTGGCTATTGCTGATATTGGCATAAATGTTGCCAATTACATAAAGCACAAATTCAGATGCTGATCAAGGGGAGAGATATGTACAAAATGAATAATGAGAAAATCCTTAAAGGAAATAATTTCCTAAAGGACATGGTCAAGGGCACACTGCAGGGACCTACCAGATTACTTACTTAGGGAGAAAGCTCTCAATCCAAGGATGAGAGTGAAAAATCAAATATACAAGCTCAAGTGAGAAAATCCAGATTCGATGCATTCTCTGCGAAATTCCAGAAGAGACACTCTAACTTGATGGTTTGGATGAACAAGTTTTGGTGAACTTATTCCAAAATTTATACTGCAATCCAAGGGCATAAAAGTATAAAGGACTGAATTTGGGAAAAATTCTAGGAGATACAAAAGAAGGATACATCTAATGAAGGAGAGATTACCCATGCTAAAGATGTCATGAAGAGGCACCATAGATACTATGAGGAGCTTCAAGGAGATACAAAGGGATTTGCTGATGCTGCAAAGGAAGGAGTGCCTACCCTATTTAGAGGTGATGGGGAGTTGAAAGACAAGAAAAAGTGGATAAAAGAATGCAGGTTGATATTGGAGGGAGCATTAGAGGTTGTCAAATGTGGACGAGGCATGTGAATATTTAGAGAAAATGGTGATCATGGAGATAGCTGCAAGAAACGCCTTTGAAGATGCTGATACAAACTCAAGACAAGATTATTTAGATCACCTAACAAAAGTCCATTTATGGCTCACTAGGGCTTAGTTTGTTAATGTTTAAAGTTGTTAATTTCAAGAGACATTAATGAAGGGGTGTTTCCTCTTCAAAGTTTTGATATATAAGTTGGACATATAGTGATTAGAAAGTAAGAGCGAATAGAGAGAACATAGGAGATATAGAATAAATACTTTCAGAATGTTTATCATATAGACTTTACTATGTGGATCATGATGCATGCATAAATTTTGGTTAAAATCAATAGAATATCTTTAATTTTTAGTGGTTCAATATTGGTATCTATTGCTTGTTAGTTTGAAGCAATTATCTAGCTGTCTCCATATTGCTACTTCTTTGTTATTTGGGGTTGTGTATCCAAGTTGATATTTCGATCATTTCAAGACACATTTGTTGTTGTTGTGTAATCAAGTCAATTGGTTTCTGTCAAAGAATTAAAATACTTTTGATAGATTACAGTAACTTCGGGGAAACAATTTGATCAATAAGAAGAGTTAGGTGATTGAAATGATTGTCATGTTGTCTCCACTTTGATGTTATCATGTTATTCAAATTAAGGTTAAACTTATTTGTCAATACACATTTGTTGATATTGTGTGGTTCTATTGATTGGTTCATTCAAGGAAGGATTAAAAATCCTTTTAATAAATCACAATAACTTGATAAGGTCAATTGGATAAATAAGAAGAGCCTTTCAATCACATCCCTGCACGTTTATACTAGGTATAAACAAGTTAAAGTTCCAATAAATTAGAATTATAACTAGTACCAACCACTTGTTAAAGAAATTCATTGAATCCACCCACCCAACAGAGTACTGGTCCACCTTATTCATACATTACTTATCCAATTTACAAATTTCCAATTATCACATTAGGAGTAGAATAAGTAACAAGTCCCAACTATTTCACACTTTATGCTACTAAAAACAAACTCATAAACCCAACTAAGTCATACAATTTTAAATCTACTATAGTAGTCAAGGTCTACCTTCCTAGGTTTAGCAGATCCTGAAGTGTAGGGAGTCTTTAACCACATTGGTTAACTCCACTCATTGGTTGAAAAATGTTACAAGTCTTATCATAGAACCTAGTACCCTCTTAGGACTTGTAACCTGAATTTTTCAGATCCAATAGATTGGAAACTCTATTGGGGAGCCAAATCTGAATCCAGGCCTTTATCATAGAGTCAATACTTTGCATAAGACTCCACTGGGAACAATAAATTATAAACTTTTCTCGCTTTTCTTAAAAGTGAGTGGTGACTCTATAAGAAAAAGTGCATGACTGGGAAGTATAACTACACATCAATAAAGTTAAATCCTAGAAGTCAAGTTATTAAAGCATCTTATGAGATGAATGGTAGGATATCTTTACATCAGGACAACCCAAAGAAAAATAATGGTAGGTGGACAAATAAGCATGGGTCCTCCCCTTCAAAGACAGATGCAAATAAAAATAGAGGTAAAGCAACATATATAACTAATGAAGATAGGGAGAACTCAACAGATCAATTCCTTACAATGAATAACAGTTTTGATCCATTGCATGGATCAGAACCCCATGGTGATGACTTGAATAGAGACCCTCATACTCCTTTTGAATAGGAAAATACTAGTCATATTATTTTTAGATGGAATGAGGACTCTAAGAAAGTAGAGGAATTCAAAGCCTAAATTGATGTGGAACAAGAGCGAATACAAAATGAATATGATCATAAAATGTCATCACAACAAGGAGGGGAAAACCACGAGGGGTTTGTTGATTACACTATTGGTGATTTTGAGGGAATGAATAACCAAGAATTTTGAGTACATTTGGAGTGGAAAAGATAGCTACTTATAGAGAGACAACAAATGGTACAAGAAGCCCAAGAGATAGACCGACAATTGACACAATTAAATATTCAGGCACCAAAGCCACCTAAGTATGTCCCTCCACATAAACAATGTGGCAATTTCAAACTGTAGGGAACATCTCAGAACACAGGTGCTCCAGGTACTTCAAAAGTACCTCACAGTGTAGGTGGAAACCCAAAACAACACAGCCACTACAATATACCACCACAAAGATCCCAATTTCCAAACACTGGCAATGTCCCTCAACACTATCCACCACTGGGCCAACAATATGCCGCACCACATCAACATGTGTCTCATAAAAATATATATCCTGAATAAAATATCTACCATCAGCCTCAACATGGATATCAATACCCACCCAATCCACCTTTGAACTTGCACCCACAAAACCCCATGAGTACATGTAGGCAGTTTGATATGATAGGACACTAATTATGTCCATATCCAATGGACAACAACTGGAGAAACATGGTTCCCAAATTCACAAGGAATAATGTGACATCAGCTGAAGAACATATTAGGAACTTTAATGCTTTCATACAAGATATTGCTATGGAGTACGAGGATGTAAACATGAGGTTATTCGTGATGTCACTAATTGAAGAAGCAAGAGATTGGTTCAATAGTTTACCTGATGCTTCAATTGACTATGTAGAAAAATTTCACAATCAGTTTCTAGAGCAATATGGGAATCAGTGTACCCCTAAGTTTTCCCTTCACGAACTCTTAAGTATTCAAAAATATCAAAATGAGTCAGTTTATGATTTCAATAAGAGGTTTTCCAAATTATATAATAAAATACCACATGGATCCAAACTCACTGATCCTGCAGCTTTGAGTATTTATTTGAAAGCCTTTGATCCAAAAATAGGGTATGAACTTAGAAAAAAATTTCCTAGAGGTTTAACTAAAGCACAAAAGACAACATTGACAATTGAAAACAACAAAAAAGTTGTAGGGATGATTGGAAAAAGGGATAACCTTAGAATTCCCCAAAACTTTAACAATTCCCATAATAAGCAAGAGAATTCATACAAAAATGAAAGACCAAGGCTGCATGATATGCCATACAACACAAATTGGAAGGATGGAAAACCCATAACTGACAGGCCTAAGTATAAGGAAACCCCTGATCCCTTAAAGAAGAAAGGAGCTTACATGGTGAATAACAACCCTTGGTGTCAAGTCTGCAATCTGCCCCATTCTCAAGATCATTGTGTTGTGGCACAATCAATACACGAGGAGGAGTTTCCATATGAAAATGAAGAAGATGTTATGATATATCTAACCTCACACACCCTACATCTAGTTGAACAAGAATACTCATCCTTAGGAGATGAGGGTTATGAGTATGATGTAAACAATCAAAGATACAATATTCACATGGCAGAACAACATGTCTTCTCTGATCAAGAGAATGAAAGAAATGATGAATCACAACCTCCTTTACACCACCTAAGTCAAGTAAATATAAATTGAGGAGGACAATAGAGGATGAAATCAAGAAGTTAACCATTGTTGCAGTAGAGCAAGTAAAAAGCAATTATAGGCTGAGAAACAAGATGACAAATGCAACTGATGGCACTCCAAGGGGATTGCTTGTGAAAGATAAGGAGACAACACAAGAAAAACCCAAGATGGTGGAGATAAAGGAATTGAATAAGAAGGAGAAAAATCATGTCTCTAAAGGAGACCAAGAATTATACAAAAACAAACAAAAGTAGGATGATACAAACAAAAGGGAAAAGGAAGAATGTAAAGGAGAACCATTGGAACAAAAGAAAATTGTCAAACCAGAAAATGCTTCTTCATTTGATTTCACACAATCATTATCTCAAGTAAAGATGTCTATGCCACTCCTGGAAATGATGAAGATAAAAAAATATAGAGATAGTGCCATTCAACTGATATCCAATGGAACCAACAAAAACATGGAAAATAGAGAAATTACTAAAATTAATAACAAGCAAGGAGAGGTGAAAGTCCTTGAAGTTTTTCTGGGTGATACAATAATTAATCCCCCATAGGTCGATCCATTTTTTACTACTTTTCTCATAAATAACAAGTTGGTGAGGAATTGCATGATTGATTTATGTGTTGCTATTAATATCATGTCAGTAGGAGTCATGAAACAACTTGGCATGTGGGTGAACACTACGGGTGGTAAATTCTATGCAATGGAAAGTAGGCCTATCCCAGTAGTAGGAATCATGAAAGATGTAGAGGTAAATTTGGCCACTTACCCACAAGAAGCATATACAATCAACATCACTGTGATAGATACACCCCCTCACTTTGGGATGCTCTTATCAAGACAATGGTTTGCTTCAATAGGAGGAAATATGCAATTTGATTTATCCTATGCCACAATACCAATAAATGGTGAAGAAGTCAAATTATACAGAGAACCAAGAGTGAACCAGATTGTGGAGTATGTTGACCAAAACCAAATGAATTGCTTTTGTGATGTGGATTTGGGGAGTTTCAGAATAGAACCTTCACAACCTGAATTGCTGAATACTGATCCAATTGATAAAGATGTCCCCAAAAATGAGCATGGTGTGTGGAGAATGTACTTTTATGGAGCATGTAGTAGAGAAGGTAATGGAGTAGGAATGGTATTCATTTCACTTGAAGGTACTACATTCAAATATTCATTCTTGTTGACATTCGAGTGTACAAAAAACATAACAGAATATGAGGCTTTGCTAATTGGGTTGAACATGGCTGTCAAGCACAAAATTAAGTTACTATTTGTGGGGATTTTGAGTTGATTATTTCACAAGTAAGATCAAAGTATGCCACAAAAAACAAAATTCTAAGGCAGTACAAGAACATTATATGGGACACCATTGAATTACTCGATGCTTTCTCCATCGAATGGATAGATAGGTCAAAAAATTTGATGGTAGACTTCTTGGCGAGTGTAGCTTTGAAGAAAGATGATGTCACTTTGGTAGGAGTTTCACAAGTTGATCTCAAGACAAGACCTGCAATTCTTGATAATATTTATAGTTGGCAAGTCTTTAATGATGATACTCATTTAATTAAATTCCTTCATTGCATTGATCAGTATGAAGCACAAGAAATTGATTTTAACGCATTTGTAGAAGAGGTGGATGGAAAGCATACTATATTTGAAAAATAAGTTGTTTAGCTTAAAACTAATAAGCTTCCTAAGGGACTTGTGGCATTGGAAAGGGTGTTTTATGGAAATGACCGAGCCCTCATGAACCAAACACCAGTAAAACAAGAGGATGTTGAAGAAATCAACCTTGGGACTGATCTTGCCCCTAAAAGAGTATACATTGGGAAAAAGATAAGCTCAAAAATTAGGAAGATGTTGATTTCACTATTGAGGAAGTATAAACATGTCTTTGCGTGGTCCTATGATGACCTCAAAGCATATAGAGAGGATTTGTTCCAACATGAGATCCCATTGAAACCAAACACTAAACCTTTTAGACAAAAACAAAGGCCCATAAACCCTACCTTGGAGCCTAAAATGCATGAGGAACTTATGAAGCTGAGGGATGGGGTATCATCAATCCTATCAAACATTCATCTTGGGTTTCTAATTTAGTACTTGTTAAAAAGAAAAATGGAGATATAAGGCTTTGTGTAGCTTTTAGAAACTTGAATTTGTTCTCTCTTAAGGATAACTACCCACTTCCAAACATGGAGGCAATGTGATGTGAACTCCTATCTATGATGGACAGATTCTCAGGTTATAGCCAGGTGAAATTCAAGGATTCAGAGCAATACAAAACAAATTTCACCATGCCATGGGGGAAATATGTGTATGTTAGGATGCCATTCAAAATCACAAATGCTGGTGCAACTTTCCAAAGAGCTATGGATGTTGCATTTGCTGATTTGATCAATGTAATAATGGTGGTGTACCAAGATGACTTAACTGCATATTCAAAAAATTTGAAGACCATGTTGAGTATTTGGAAAATATTTTCATCAAAGCCATTGAATATGGCATTTCCTTAAATCCTAAAAAGTGTCATTTTGCAGTAACAAAAGGAAAGTAATTGGGGCATATAGTGTCCAAAGAAGGCATAAGGATTGATCCAGAAAGGGTGGAAGCTATTGATAAAATCCCCATTCCTAAAACAATTAAAGCTATTAAGTCCTTCTTTGGGAAAATCAATTTTGTAAGAAGGTTCATATCAAACTTTGCAGAAATAATCAAACCACTATCAAGAATGATGAAGAAAGGTGCAAAAATTGACTAGACAACTAAGGCCCTAGATGCATTCATATCCATCAAGAGAGAAATAAAGGAAGCTCTAGTATTGAAGTCCCTTGATTTCAGTAAGCCCTTTCAAATCTTTTCATTTTCTTCTTTTCATACAGTTGCAGTAGTCATGTTACAAAAAAACAATGAAGGGCATGAACAACCCATTTCTTTCTTTAGTAAATCCCTCCAAAATGCAGAGTTGAAATATGATATTGTAGAGAAACAGGTGTATGCATTAGTAAAAGTTGTTAAGGAATTTAGATCATATCTGGTAGGAGCTAAAGTGATAGCCTATGTGCCCAATGTTGTAGTGAAAGATGTATTTGTACAATTAGAAGTTTCAAGCCGTAGATGGAGATGGATAAATATAATCCAATAATTTGACATTGAGTTCCAAATCACCAAACTTGTGAGAGGACAAGGACTAGTCAGACTGATGGCAGAAACAAATATTGAATTTGCTCAAGTATGCAACCTGAATGATGAAAACAATATGGTTTCTAGCATTGAACACACACCATGGTACACTGATATTGTGTATTATCTCAAGCACATGAAATGCCCAGAAGGATTTAGTGATAACAAAAAGAGGACACTTAAATTGCATGCCTCAAGATATGTATTCATGAAAGGGGACCTCTATTGGAAGAATAGGGATGGTGTATTATTGTTGTGCTTAGATGAAGATCAAGCTAGACATGTCCTCAAAGAAATGCATGAAGGAGTGTGTGGAGGGATTTTTTCAGAAAAAACCACAACACATAAGGTGTTAAGGGTGGGCTACTATTGGCCTAAAGTTTTTAATGATGCATACGATTATACCAGGAAATGTTAAGCATGTTAGAAGTTTTCTAGAAAATTGAACTATCAAGGGGCATTTCCTCTAAGACCTATGCAGATTGAGGTCCCATTCCACCAATGGAGAATTGATTTTATAGGAAAAATTATAGAAAAACCTAGTGGGGGACACAGATGGCTATTAGTGGCCACAGACTACTTTACAAAATGAGTGGAGGTTGTGCCTACTAAACAAGCAACAAGTAGAGTGGTCACAATTTTTTTACTAGAAAACATTATCACTAGGTTCGGGGTGCCAACAAGAATCATAACTAACAATGGGATGTGTTTCAGATCAGATGAGTTGAAAGGATTATGCCAATCTTATGGAATGAAAATCTTATATTCTTCACCATATCATCCACAGGTGAATGGGAAAGCTAAATCCAACAACAAAAGCATCTTGAAGATCATAAAGAGGATGTTGGATAGTAACAAGAAGGCCTGGGATTCCAAGTTGAGACTACGGGAAGATATAGTTACTATAAAGAAAGCCATTGGAAAATCACCTTTTGAACTTGTGTATAGGACTCAAGCCAGGCTTCCTTTACACAATTTGTTGCTAACATGTAAATTCATCTTACAGGAAGATTTAGACATTCCTAAACATATGGAGGAGAGATTGGAAGAATTGATGGAACTTGATGAGATCAGAAACCAAGCACTAGCATAATATGAAGAAGCAACTGTAGATGAAATACTTGTATGATAAAAAGGTAAAAAAAAGAAAATTTGAGATGAATGACATGGTCCTCATGTGGAATGCTAGAATTCAGGATAAAGGAAAGCATGGAAAATTTGAGGCCCTATGGTTAGGTCCATTTTTCATTGTTGGCAAGGCTGGAGAAGATTCACACTATCTCCAGAACATGACAGGAGAAGAACAAGAATTGCCAGTGCATGGACAGTTCTTGAAGCATTTCTTTTCTTAAATCTTCCATGCACAGTAGTGTAGGTGAAGGTCAAGGATTGCCAATGCATGGAAAATTCTTGAATAACCTTCAGAAAATAAATCTCTCTCCATGCACAGTAGTATAGGTCTTCACATCATTTCCACCTCCCACAATTCTTGATTTTCTCCATTTTCATTCCCTATCAAAAGGCACTCAGTCTGCTTTCCCAGAGACTTGGATTCTTGCTATACCCATAGGGGGTATACATCCGCAGATGGAGCCACTATTAGCACTATAAAAATCTCACAATTTTACTAGCTTTCACTCATCCATCTCTCACATACCACTGAAATTTTCCACACCTTAAATTAATGATCAAAACAAATTGTTAAGATTTGTGTAACCAGATCCATTTCACAATCCATGTTTACCAATGATCCGATCAATTTGACCTCTGACACATAGATATTCCTCTATTCATCATTGAGTAAGACCTTTGAAACAACTAATCCAAATCGACAAGATCAAGTACGTGTCTTTATGATCAATAAACCATAACCTTTCAATTTGAATAATCCTTGCATGTCGGCGAAAGGTGAATGAAGTCATAACGATCATTAGCTCTGGAGGTTGCATTTTTGGGAGGATAATGCTTGCTATCTTACCGATGAAATCCTATCGGCAAGAACAAGACCATTGGA
Organism: Sequoia sempervirens; assembly: GCA_007258455.2. Taxonomy (NCBI): domain Eukaryota; kingdom Viridiplantae; phylum Streptophyta; class Pinopsida; order Cupressales; family Cupressaceae; genus Sequoia; species Sequoia sempervirens. The sequence goes on from VDFB02058242.1 coordinate 7,662,165, forward strand.
ACAAAATCCTCAAGTCATTATGAGCATACATCTCATGCCGATGAATCTTCATTGGTAAAAGACACATTTTCTTTCATCGATATGGTAAAAGAACAACTATCGGGAATAAATACATAATCAGAGTAAGTTTTTTTGTTCTTACCGACTTCACATGTTACACCGATGAAGGAAGTTTCGGGGAGAGTCTTGCCAACTCATCCAAAGGAGAATAGTGATGAAAGAAACACACCGGGAAGACTAAAGACATCAGGACAACTTTTTATTCTCTTAGTGATGGTTCTTCTCATGCTGATGGTGATAAGAACGAACCTAAGTTCGTCAGAGTGGCACTGGGTGATGATTTAAAGGACCTCTAATGACCCGAAATACTTTGAGATTGGGTAAACTTCACAACATCAACAAAATAATTATTCGGTCTTTCCGAATGTGAGTGATAAATCAAAAGGGTACTTTGTATCAAAAATACATTTAGTTATGTCTTGGCGATTGACTGAGAATACATAAAACAAGGGTGTCAATAAGTTAGATGCATGGATCGACCAGAAATTGAAGAATTCTCATCGATGTAATCATTTTGTCCTGATGTTGTGAAATTTAAAAAACCTGTCACATTCATGTTAAGGGGAAGACATTAATGGCCACATGAATGTGCATTGTGTAAATAATTCTTGATTGAAAGAACAATAAATAAAATGGATTTTCAGAATTGGCAGCGAGAAGGACGGGTAAGCGAACAGAAGTTTGAAAATTTGGTGCGGCCAAGAATTCTCAAGTAAGCTTGCGAACCTCTCATTAGTTGTAATTCAATTCTATCACCTTGAAAATGGAGGGTTCAAGTTCTGGGAAAATAAAGGGTAGGTGGCAGCAAGGTGAAGGTAGTCAATCTAGAGGAAAAAAGCAAAAAATTGAAACAGGGGAGGAACCTAAATCAAAAGAAAGAAAATTGAACCAAGACCTAATTGACTAGTTACCTAGTTCAGGGCCAAAGGCTAGATGGTCTGTACAACTTAGGGACGATGTAGAAAGATTTGAAGACAAACATAGAAACATAGGGGATATGTGGACTCCTGTTAGGGGATATGAGCTACTCATGTTTCACTTTCATCAGAGAGACAGATTTGAGCCAGTATGCAATCCCTGGAACTTTCATATGGGAAAATTGGTTGACCCAAACATATTTATTAATGTAGAACTCGTAATTTTTTTGGCTAAACACTACAATCCAAACCTTAAAGCTATTTGCAATTTGCAAGGAAAACCTTTCATACATGTGTCCAAGTCTTCAATTTGCAAATTTTTTAACCTAGGTGACACATGTGATGAATCTATTGTATATGAGGATTCAGAGAAACAATACTAGAGAATGGACACAACCTATAAAGGTTGGAGATTGCCATTGCATAGACCTAGAAGGGATGGAAACTTTGTTCCACTCAAAGATAACAATGGGCCTCCTTTCCATGTGGATTTATTTGAACCCTATTTAAAATACACTTATTTCTTAGTGTGTCAAGTGTTAGGGACTGAAGCTTCTGAATTCATGTCAATAAGTCCAATGGTGATTGTAGCAGACATCCAATACCACAGTGTGAAGCCATTTGATTATGCCTCCCAAATTTTCAAGGCAATTGACTCGGGGTTAATGGAAATTAAAAATGGATCACCCACATTGTACTTCAAGCACTATTCCATCTTGATGCATATGATACTGTATTATGGCTAGGAGATTGGGATGTGGCTAGAAGAATTGAAAATTTCTCAATTTGACAAGGAAGGTTAGCCACTATCGGTGCAATTGTGGACTGCAATTTTGGACAATAGGTTTGTGAGTTCCAATTATATTCATTTTGAAGCATATTTTGTTAAGATATTGTATAAATTTTTCAATCACCCTTGTGATTATTCTTTGTCTGATAAAATTAAGAGATTTATGAGGCCTAAAGATTTCGATGGATCAACAATTGCTAGTCACAATTGGGGTGATTGGTATTGCTATGTTGATGTCACCATGATTAGGGTGTATGGCTTTGAGGATACACCTTTTCTTCTCCCGAAAATAGTGCCAAATAGAATTGCTTATTTGGAAATTATCAGACAATTGGATTATTCAAGTGTTATGAATCTGAGTTCTTTTGAGAAACAATCGTTCATTCCAAGCACATTATGTTTTGGAGACTTCATTGTATTGTCTAAAGAGGGGTATGATTTAATTCTAAATAAGTTATCTCATTTCAATTTGAAGAAAGAAACACCAAGAAAAGGGTTTGATCCTGAGGGCTACATTGATTTTTCTAGAAAGAAAGTAAACTTGGGTGGGTATGTCCATCTGCCCTATCCACATGATGATATCATCAGAAACATGGAAGAGAGGGAAGTAGAATTGGCCATTGATGAATATAATAGGAAAATAGAGTGGAGAATGAAGGAGATGGAGGAGGCAGAAATGTTATCCTATGGGGAGGAATCCTCTGATGAACAGGAACCTCAAGCTCCAACTGATAAGATTCCTAAATTAAGAATTGAGAAATATCAATCTCCAAATGGGGAACAGGGGGTTGAGGAAATATTTGATGCAGATATTAGGCAATTAGCCTACAAATATTTTATCTTTGATGATGAATTTATAATGTCTCTAGAGTTTAGGTCATTCTTATACAAGAAAAATGGGAAGGAAATAAGGGATTCTTTCTCAAATGTTACACCAAGCAATGAAGCCCAATTACTAAAAACTTTGAAATCAGATGTGGAAAGGGAGATGAAGGATATGACTCTAGAAAGAGGGAGAAAGTTGTTAGAAGAATTCAGTATAATGATTTTTCCTGGTCTTGATTGGAATTCAGCTCTGGTTTTTAATATTTTCTTGCATAACAATGGTGCTACAGATAAGATAAGTCCAAAAGGAGGTACAAAAGCATACATAGGGTCAAAATATAATCCAGATGAGAATTCTCTCATGATTTAGGCCTTGTATCCTCCACACAAGAAGTCTATGATCATTGACATAGAAAAATATTTTGGCCATGTGATGACATTGAAAGTGGGAGAAGTTTATCATGTGGCTATTGCTGATATTGGCATAAATGTTGCCAAATTAAATAAAGCACAAATTCATATGTTGATCAAGGAGAGAGATATATACAAAAGAAATAATGAGAAAATCCTCAAAGAAAATGATTTCCTAAAGGACATGGTCAAGGGTAGGTTGTAGGGACCTACCAGATTACTTACTCAAGGGGAAAGTTCTCAATCCAAGGATGAGAGTGAAAAATCAAATATATAGGCTCAAGTGAGAAAAGCCATATTCGATGCATTCTCTGTGGCATTCCAGAAGAGACACTCTAACTTGATGGTTTGGATGAACAAGTTTTGGGGAACTCATTCTAAAAGTTATACTACAATCCAAGAGCATAAAAGGATAAAGGACCAAATTTAGGAAAAATTCCAGGAGATACAAAAGAAGGATACATCTGATGAGGGAGACATTACCCATGCTAAAGATATCATGAACAGGCACCAGAGGTACTATGAGGAGCTTCAAAGAGATACAAAGGGATTTGCTGATGCTGCAAAGGAAGGAGTGTCTTCCCTATTTAGAGGTGATGGAGAGTTGAAAGAAAGGAACAAGTGGATAAAATAATGTAGGTTGATATTGCAAGGAGCATTGGAGGCTGTCAAATGTGAGGAGTCATCACTGGAAGAGGCATGTGAACATTTAGAGAAAATGGTGATCATGGAGATAGCTGCAAGAAATGCCTTTGAAGATGCTGATACACACTCAAGACAAGATTATTTAGACCACCTAACAAAAGTCCATTTATGGCTCACTAGGGCTTAGTTTGTTAATGTTTAAAGTTGTTAATTTCAAGAGACATTAATGAAGGGGTGTGTACTCTTCAAAGTTTTGATATATAAGTTGGACATATAGTGATTAGAAAGTAAGAGCGAATAGAGAGAACATAGGAGATATAGAAGAAATACTTTCAGAATGTTTATCATATAGACTTTACTATGTGGATCATGATGCATGCATAAATTTTGGTTAAAATCAATGGAAGATCTTTAATTTTTAGTGGTTCAATATTGGTATCTATTGCTTGTTAGTTTGAAGCAATTATCTGGCTATCTTTGTATTGCTACTTCTTTGTTATTTGGGGTTGTGTATCCAAGTTGATATTTTGATCCTTTCAAGACACATTTGTTGTTGTTGTGTAGTCAAGTCAATTAGTTTCTGTCAAAGAATTAAAATACTTTTGATAGATTACAGTAACTTCGGGGAAACAATTGGATCAATAAGAAGAGTTAGGTGATTGAAATGATTATCATGCTCTCTCCACTTTGATGTTATCATGTTATTCAAATTAAGGTTAAAATTATTTGTCAATGCAAATTTGCTGATATTGTGTGGTTCTATTGATTGGTTCCTTCAAGGAAGGATTACAAATCCTTTAATTAAATCAGAGTAACTTGATAAGGTCAATTGGATAAATAAGAAGAGCCTGTCAATCACATCCCTGCACATTTATACCAGGTATAAACAAGTTAGTGCCGAGCAATTAGAATTATAACTAGTACCAGCCACTTGTTAAAGAACTCCATTGACTCATCCCACCCAACAAAGCATTGGTCCACCTTATTCATACATTACTTATCCAATTTACAAATTTCCAATTATCACATTAGGAGTAGTATAAGTAACAAGTCCCAACTATTTCACACTTTGTGCCACTTAAAACAAACTCATAAACCCAACTAAGTCATACAATTTTAAATTTGCTATAATAGTCAAGGTCTACCCGCCTAGGTTTAGCAGAGCCTGAAGTGTAGGGAGTCTTTAACTACATTGGTTAACTCCACTCATTGGTTCAAAAATGTTACAAATCTGATCATAGAACCTGACACCCTCTTAGGACTTGTAACCTGCATTTTTGAGATCCAACACCTTGCAAATAGCATTAACATGTTTTGTAATTCTTGGTAAATCTCTCATAGCTTGTATTGCACTGATTCTCACCATATTATCAAAATTCATATGACACATCCTATGGTGACATAAACAACTGTCATTAATCTGAGACATAAAACGATTTCCATATGCACACTTAAGTTGATACATATTTCCTTTAGACTTCTTTCCAACAACAATCATGGTTTTGGATCCTTTCCTTATTTCACATTTCTCATCCTTGAACACAAGATTATATCATTTACTACACATTTTTCCAACACTCAAAAGATTATTCCTTAAAACCTTAACATAGTAGACATCATCAGTATTATGCTTTCCATCAAAACTGACTTAACCTATCCCACAAATCTTAGCACTAGTATCATCTCCAAACTTAACTAAGCCTCCATCATATTTTTTAAGTTTAACAAACTTAATTTTGTCACCGGTCATGTGATTTGAATAACCACTATCAACAACCTAGTAGTTCTCTTCTTGTTTAGCATGAAGAGAAGAGATTAGAGTACCTTCAACTTTCTCTGGAGCGCTTTCCTTCACATGTCTTTCAGTATTAGTAGAAGTAGATTTATCTTTTATAGCCAATAACAAGAATTCATTATCATCAAAAATACCAACATCTTCATTTACATAATATGCTCTCTTGATCATCTTTCCTTTGTTTTCTTTTCCTTCTCTATGTTTAATCCTCTCGGCTGTTTTAGGACATCTTTAAGCATAATAACCTATTCCTCCACAACTAATTTTTTTTGAAGGTAACATCCCTTGATACTTTTCGGAGTCCTTTTTCATTCTTCATACAAATTTAGCTTCCACTTCATCAAATTTTTCTTCATCTGGATCTTCCACTTTTGTAGCCTTGAAACTAGTTTATGTCTTTGATCCATTTCTCAAGCTAGGCTTTCTCATTTCAAATGAGGTTAGAGTACCCAACAATTGATCTTTAGTATAGGTCTTATAATCTACAAATTCTTCAATAGTAGATACCTTTTCACTATATGGGTTAGGGAGAGTTCTGAGAATATTCTTTACTATCCTGGATTCATCCACCTATGCACCAAGTCCTCACATTCTACCTACCAGCTCGTTCGCTCTCTGTACGTAGGATTTAATGTTCTTATCTTTATACATTCGTAGGATCTCAAATTGTTCCTCCAAGTTCTACAACTTTTCTTCTTTAACCTTTTCATCTCCTTCATGGATCTTTTCTAATGCATCCCAAACCTATTTAGTAGCATTCAGATTGATAAATTTAATTAACTCAGAATGTGAAAGACTATGAACTTCAGAATAATTTTTTCCTTATTGTTTGCTTCATACGCCTTGATCTCATCAACAATACTTGGACCATTAGCAAGAGAAGTTTATGGAGTCTTATAGGATTTCTCAACATCATATCCACAATATTCTAGATATCCTTCCATCTTTGTCTTCTAGAAAGTGTAGTCGGTGACATCAAACTTAGGGCACTCAATGACTATCTTGTTCGCCATCCCAGACCTTCCTTAAGTGGTTAAGCTCTTCCAAGGAACCAAGATCTAATACCAATTGTTGAAAAAGACAACTGAGAGGGGGATGAATCAATTGTAGCAATTTTAACCTTTAAAACTTTCACCAGAAGCTAGATCAATAACCATTCACAAACCTTTACTCTGTTAACATGTTTAATCACTGAATGCAAAAATAGATATTACAAGTAATGAAACCATGCACACAATAACACTAGATTTACATGGAAAACCCAATGAAGGAAAAACCATGGTGAGGATTAGCTCATAGTATAAAGAATTCCAAAACTGAGTACAAAGGCTCACTAAGAAGATAGGACTTGTCCAAAACATGACTTACTATCTAGTAAGGGCTCACTACCACAAAATTACAAAGAAGATAGAAGAGGATTGTTATAGAGAGAAAACTATCTCAATGCAACAAAGGTTTCCACCACAATTCGCTCACACACTTGCAAACATGCTTGAATGATAGAGTACACCTTCAACTCACTGCCTCCAAGAACTCGCCACTTGAATTTTGCATTGATCATCTCAAACTCACATCATACACACTATCTCACATTTGTCTTTCATCTATCTTGTCTTTCATCAACATCTCAACCTGTACTTATACCATCTTCAACCTTGAAACCCATCCAAGGTTAGACAACACCAATGTAAAACACATAAAACAATTAAGTACATACATCCTTAACACGATCCATCTTTGCAAACAATAAATTTCACTTAAACACGACCTCACCAACTTACTCTCAGAACGACAAGTCATAAAACCATAATTCTTTGAACTATGAAGCAACTCCATTTATCCTAAACCATAGCCAAATACACAAAAATTCATAGTACACATACTGGTGAAAATATCTCATTGTATAATGATCCAGAAGCCCAAACTCTAGATATAGCAACTACCAACAATCATGAACAATATGTATGAACCACACAAGCATAGAAGCACATCTCAAAGCATATCCTAGAGCATACAATGAATACTTGCAAACCTTCTTTATTACAATTTTCTCAATATCCTCAACATATACAACCAAAAACCAACTTTCATGACATCAATGACAACAACAACTAGTTGACATCAATGACAACACCTTCATACTTACAAAAAGTAAAGCATGCAGGGAAGTGGTGATGATGAATATTCTTCTAAAAAGAAGGATTTCAGAAGTGTATGTGGGGATGATCCTAAAGTTAGGAAGAAGAGATCAAATCCAAAAGAGAGGATCATGTTGAACCCTATACAAGAAGAAATCGAAGCAAGAAAGTCTATGGATCCTCAAGGTTATCTTTGTGGTAAATAACAAGTTTCAACTATTTCTTCTTTTATTCTCATCATATCTCCTTATCATGTGACATACCCCATTCTCCTCCTATAGTAGAACCTCCCTATTTTCTGACTATCAATACAATTCTAGAAGATTCTTCTTTCATAGTTGTCTCTAATCCACTTGCATCAACTTATCTATTGGTTATGAACATCCCCATATCTTCACGAATTCTCGCTAATTCATGGTTCCAACAAAGATTGGTAAAGAAAAGATGCACCACTCAGCTACTTATCCCAAAATTTGACACAATTGGCAACCTAATTCAAAAATATGCGAAGTCAAGGAATACCAAAGTTACATCTAGGTTGATAGTTGATTCTTCATCAAGGATTATGTGCATTGAAGTGGCTCAACCTATTTTAGAGAAAAATATGGATGAAGCTGATGAAATTGATTTTAACATCACCAAGGTAGATCTTGGCCCTTTGAAACGCGAAGGTGATATTCATAACTTTCTAGTTTTTGTAGCCAAATTGATTCAAAGGACAAAGAAAGAGAATCATACAATGGATTAGCTAAAACAACAATTACAATTTTGACATCTTATCTTAATTAGGTCCATTGTGGATACATCTACCTTACTCATAGCTCATCCCTCGCCTTTACAATTCTTATTTTTTAAAGAATCATTGAGAAAGGATTTGTAGAGAGTTTGGACAAATACCAATCATATGGAAAGGTAACTAATAAATGGGCGGATAAGATGAAAGAAAATGCTATAGATTTCATTGAAAAAACTAAAGAGGTTTTAGACAAATCAAATGTTTAGAAGGATGAGAGAAGAAGAGTCAATGTGGTAGTGAATTTTGAAATACCTCCAGGAGATGAATCAAATAGATGTTAATATCTTGATCACTAAGAATATTTTCTCAAGTATTGAGGAGAATAAAATTGATATGTGGTTTCAAAGTGTGGAATGGAAGCTTGTAACCATCAATCATATTTTGAAAAAGAAGAGAAAATTTTGGTGACATTTGAATAGATAAAAAAAGGTTCAATATGATATCCTATCACTAAGAATTGATACATTGGAAAAAGGTGGAATCTAGGACGTAGTCGTTCAAACTATCAAAAGAAAATTTGAAAATGTGATCAATGTAGAATTGTTAAATAAACAGGTCTTCAAAGTGGAGGTGATTATGAAGAGGTTGAGTAACATTCAGGATACTCTTAATGTGTGTAATGTTTGTGCACCTAGTTATTTCCACAGTTTAGAAGATATTCAGAAGAGTCATGATACATATCTAAATTGAGAATGAGCAATATGATCATTCCTATAAATAAGCTCATGGCCCAAGCTATCAAGCTATTTAGGATATTTAGATCGAAATATTCATATCAGAGGCAATTTTTAGCACCGAGGACTTTTATAGAAAGTGTGGGGGATGGTACAAATGGGAAAAAGGAAGTTTCTCAGTGAATTCAATTTTATAATTCACTTCTTCAATTTCTAAGTCATAAGTCAATTGTCATGTTTCAATGTTATCTTTCATAAAAGTTACTTTTTATATCATATTTGTAAGAGGTTAGAAAATGATCCTTCTTAGCAAAAAAATTGAGAGATTTCTAAGTTAAATAAAGTTGTTTTATTTCTCTCAAAATTGTAAAGGTAATTTACCTAGGTAGTTATAAGTTAGTTATGAATTAGTTACTAGGGAAAGCCTATATATACAAGGCTTATGTTATTGTAAATGAAATTTTTGGTATTTTCATAAATTGGCATAAGGGATTTTTGGAATTGAATAATTCTACAAAGTAATGGAAAGCATTTTTTGAGGTGCGTTCATGGTGGTTTCTATTTTTCATTATTAATCTTTTCATATGTCAAGTTGATGATGACCTTTGTTATCCTTAATCATGTTTGTGATAAGGAATAGTCAATTTTTGATAAGTTACTTTTGAAAACATATTTAGTTCTTGGTATCTCGATTTGGATGTGTTATCATTTAAAATATATAATCATTATGAAGCTCATATGCATAGTCTCTGATATTTATAATGCATTCCACTAAGTTTTAAGGAAGCATGCAAAATGTATAATAACACTTGTATATTTGTTGTTTCGAGTTTATTTTTATTTTAGTTAAAAGTATATTCAAAATTCCAAAATAAGATCATACAAGGAGCTGCCCCTCTCAAATATAGAGGAAGATTGAAATTTCATAAGCAATCTTTCCAACTATTAGAATGTTTTGCCACTTTTTATTAGGTGAATCATAAAAAATTTCAAGTAACAATTTTTTTACTAGAATAGATTTTTGGTGACTCTACTGGGGACTCAAACGAGAAAAAAGAATTTGTTATAGTTACCTCTTTTTATGCATCTAATTTCTTTCTTCATGAATATGTATGGTGTTTCCACATCATAATGATATTCCAACTGTGCAACCGAATCTTGATTAGGTGCATGCAGATAAAGAAGATATAATCTCTCATTTGAATACTCTAGTGTGGCAATCTAGGAAAAGTGAAAAACAATTTTTGTAAGTTAATCAAGTTTAGAGCATGAAGAAGATTTAGGAGGAAATTAGAAGACTTCACCCAGGAGACCAGTTGATTATTTTTTAAATAATTGTTGTGTGACCAAGGTGATGTAGACAAAATCAAGGTCATCAAGTGTAAGGTAACCAACCTACAAAAATCCCTCAAAATAATTTTCCTTAGTAAAACACATAGGCTAGAAGAAGATACATGAGAAGAGATAGAAGTAAAGGTGTTCTTGATCTAGAGTTTGAGGATTTTTAAAAGATAAATTTCTACACACCATCTTCCTCTTCAAGGATAACGGTCAAATCTACTAGTAAGTCCACATCACCTACTAGAATTGTTCCTTAGCCTCCAAATTTTTAAGCTCTGGTATTGGATGAAATAGTATCACCTTTAGTAATTAATTTTCAGCCTAATATACCACAAGCTATGGCTCGTCTAGTGTCATGGGTAGTAGTGATTGGCCCCTAGCCTTAGGGAGCCAATTACATTATTTTCCTCTATGATGTAAAAATATTTTACCCAAATTCAGTGGCGATGAAAAGGTCATGAAAAATGAACATATCAATGCTTTCTTTGGTGCATGTGTTGTTCTCAGATTCATGCATGAGAATGTCTCTATCCATTTCTTTGTGGAATCTTTAACTGATAAAACATTTGATTGGTTATATCATCTACCAACTAGGTTTATCACCACATGGGTGTTTATGTGACATAAATTTGAACATAGGTTCAAAAATGTCGAGGATTAACATATGCTATTGGTATAATTAACTTAGATGAAAAAGGAGATATATGAACCTATGAGAGAGTTTGTCGCTCATTTCAACAAAATTTTCAATAGGATCCAAAATGATAAAAGGCTTACTAATTTTTTTTTAAAAAAAACTTCATTAATGCTCAGTCTTTTAATGTAAGCTTCCAATTAAGAAGAGATCATGTAGTTTTTATGAAAGTAACCTAAGAAGTGGAAATAGAGGTTGCAGATGATTTACTAATTACAGGGAAGTGGAACAAATATTTATAGAAAGGGAAAGGACAACAAATAAATCCTACCACTATGAGTCCCATGGTAAAAAAATTGGCCAATGATTTTCTTTTTTTTAGAAGGAACTCCCATAGAATCAACTACCTTTGTATCAAGAAATTTTGAGGAGGAATCTATCCGATATTGTGGTTGTGTTTATGATATGTGGTTGTCATTGATTTCAACACTATTAGCATTTTTTGTATCAGTTGTTGTATATGTCGAGGATAGTGAGAAAATTATTGAAGAAAGTATTCTAGGTTCCCAATGAAACTGTGCAAGTCATGAAGGCGTCTTTTTCTTTACGTTGAAGATTAGATGGTGTGGATTAAAGGGTTTAGTCTTGAGTGTATCTAGATCATCTACCAAAAGTTTCAGAGGTCCGCGTGAAGTTTTGATTATATTATGGTCTGACAGTGTTTCTATGGTTTATGTCAGTGTTTCTGAATGAAGATTGTGTGATTCTGTTAATCTTAGTTGTTGTGGATGTTTCTTTGTTGTTTCCTAGTGTTCTCAGATGTCTCTAGATCATTCTCTATTTTTGTGGTATGTCCACATTAATTGGAGAGCTCGTGTTTGAATATCTTTTCTTGCACATGCTCGATTTTCATGTTCTTGGCTGACATGTTGGTGGTAGCGTGTTGTGGATCTTCGTGGTGAAATTAATTAAAGTATTTTTGTGTTGGAGATGTTAATTTGGGTCTCCACTATGTTGTGGCCGACCTTGGTGGATTCACATTAAAAATTTATTTGTAAAATTGGGCCGACATTGCAATAATGTTTTATTTTCTTGGCCAACCAAGTTGTGGTGAAATCTCATGTAATAGATATATAAGTGCGATTGTTTCTTTGGTGAAGTGTGTGCTTTGTATGCTGAGAGTGCTCCTATGTGTGTATGTGAAAATATCATTCGATAGCAGAGCAAAGTGTGAAGAAGATTGAGTGAAGTGTGAAGAAGGTTTTATGAGCTTAATTAGAACTGTAATCAAGCTTGTGCAGAAGCTATTTTCTTAGTTCGTACCCTCCATATTTCAATCCTATTCTGTAATGTTGGGAAATGAGCCCCTTTTGTATTTGAGCAGTGAGCTCTAGGTAGTGTGCTTGAATGCATGTGCATTCCCTTTATTATTTCTCATTATACCTTTTAACAGGGTATAATCTTGTGGAATAACATCCATCGTGGTTTTTCCCCTAGTAGGATTTCCATGTAAAAAATCTTGGTGTTCTTTGTCTCTCTAATGTGTTAATTGTTTATGGTTGATTGCTTGTTCATCAAATCTGAGATTAGATTAAGTTAAGTTAAGTTAGAAATATTAAGTTTCTGTAACAACTGATTCACCCCCCCTCTCAGTTGTCTGTCCTTGTTTTTCCAACAATTGGTATTAGAGCAGGTTCCTTTGAAGAAGTCTAAAAGCTTGAGGTGATCCGAGATGGAAACATTCAAGAAGGACAGTCCAAGATTTGATGGAACCAACTACTCACTGTGGAAAGTTAGGATGAGATGTCATCTAAGATGTATTGGTGAAGCTTTCTAGAAGATTACAAAAGATCCATATGTTATTCCTCAGAATGGTCCCTCCACTGCTGATGAGATCAAAGATGCTAAAAATAATATTAGGGCTATTGAAGCCTTGGTGAGTGCTCTGAAAGATTCAAAGATGGCTAATGTGATAGGATTGCAGATAGCTCATGAGATTTAAATGAAGCTGGAAACTTTGTATGAAGGAGATGCTCAAGTGAAGATGGCTAAGCTACAAACCTTGAAAGGCAAGTATGAGAATTTGAAGATGGGTGAAGATTAAAATATCACTTCTTTTATACAGAGAGTAGATGAGATAGTGATGGGTATTAGATGTGTCAGTGGTTTTGTGTATGAGGATGAAATTGTGGCTAAGATACTTAGATCCTTTCCTCCCTCCTACAAAGTGAAAGCTCATGCTATTGAAGAGATCAGATCAGTAACAAAAATAACAAGAGGCACACTAGTTGGAAAGCTTGCTGCTTTTGAAATAAGTGAATTTGGTGAATCTGCACCGAAGACTGAATTTGCATTCATAGCTAATGTATCCGGAAGTATCAGGAAAAGATATAGTTCGGGAGAGTGTTCCAGAAAGATATCCAAGTATGATGAAGAACTGAAACAGCTTGAAGATAAGGAAAGAGAAGTAGAAGAATTGGAAGCATTAATTGCAAAACAAGAAGGCAGAGGAAAAGGTAAGTATGAAGATGTATTTCCTATTAAATGTTTCTCTTATAGTAAAATAGGTCATTTTGCATCAAGGTGTCCTGAAAGAGTTCCTAGATCTAAGCCTAAAAAGTCTAGATTCCCAAAGAGATGTTACTTTGCTGAAGAAGCAGTGACTGATGATGAGTCTGATAAAGATAATGGAAATGAAGATTAATGGGTTTTCATTACTACCATTGAAGATAATCTTGTGGCTACTGAATCTGCTAAAGATGAAAAGGCTCTTGCAGCCCAAGTTGAAGAAAAATATGAGTGGGTCATTGATAGTGGATGCTCACATCATATGACTGATGATAAAAGAAAATTTGTAAGTCTAGAGAATTATGATGGTGGGGTTGTAAGATTTGGAGATAACAATGTTGGCATTATTCGTGGTAGAGGATCTATTTGTCTTGGTGGTAAGGATAACACTAATGATGTTATTTATGTTGAAGGCTTGAAGCACAACTTGTTGAGTCTTCGACAGATGGTGGACAAGGGCTATGACCTTCAGTTCAAAAATGGAAGATGCAAGATACCCAAAAGTTCTAGGAATATGATTGCTACAGGTAAACAAACAAAAGGTAATATCTTTCACCTAACTACTGCTAGTGGGAGTTTTTTAATTGCTCAAGTATATGAAAGTTGATTGTGGCATAGGACGTTGTGTCATGTAAATTTTGACAACATTATCAAGATAAGTTCCACTCAAGCAGTAAGAGATCTACCTAAGTTAGTGAAGCCTGCTAACACAATCTGCAAGGAATGTCAGATGGGTAAACAAACTAGAGTCTCTTTCTGGAGCAAATAGTTTCATTCAAATAATTTGTGGAGTTGCTACATACCGACCTTTGTGGTCCCTCCAGAGTCAGAAGTATTCATGGAGAAATGTACTTTATGTTGATTATTAATGATTACTCTAGAATGATATGGGTTTCTTTCTTGAGAGAAAAATGTGAAGCATTAGAAAAGTTCAAAATTTTTAAGGCTATTGCAGAAAATGAGAAAGGTCTAAAAATCAAGTGCCTGGGATCTGACAGAGGTGGTGAGTTCACCTCCAGAGAGTTCAACTCTTTTTGTGAAGAGCATGGAATTAAAAGATAGTTATCTGCTCCCCAAACCCCTCAACAAAATGGAGTTGCAGAGAGAAAGAATAGAACAATTTTGGATGCTGCCAAAACAATGATGATGGAAGGAAATGTGTCCCAGATGTACTGGAGTGAAGCGGTAAGCATTGTTTTGTATACCTTGAACCGGGTAAATGTTAATGGAAATTCTGGTAAGACCCCTTTTGAGTTATGGTTTGGTTATAAGCCTACTGTTAAATATTTCAAGATCTTTGGAAGCAAGTGTTATATCAAGAGAGATGATGATATAGGAAAGTTTGATGCAAGAAGCGATGAAGGGATTTTCCTAGGCTACTCCACTAAAATCAAGGCCTACCGGTGCTATAACAAAAGAATGAGAAAGATGGTTGAAAGTGCAAATGTCAGAGTTGATGAGGACTCTGTCAAATCATCCAGATATTGTGGTTATGATTCTGATGAAGACAATACTAGCAAAGAGAAGAATTCTCAGACGTAGAATCTACTTCAGATTATTCCATATGTTCTAGTAAATCAAGTCAGTCAGGAAACACAGACAAGTGCGAGTGTAGAAGAAAGATAAGAAGAATCAGAAGTTCAAGAATGTCCCAAAACTCCAAGGTATGTAAAGCTAAATCATTCTAAAAGTCAATTCATAGGAGACAAGAATAAAGGAGTGCAAACTAGAAGAAAGATTGCAGAAGAATATTGTCTGATTTCCAGGATTGAACCTAAAAATGTTACTCAAGCCTGTCAAGATGAACACTGGTTGGAAGCTATGAAGGAAGAGCTGACACAGATTGAAAAGAATGACACATGGATACTGGCTCCCAGGCCTAAAGACAAAAATATGATTGGTACTAAATGGATGTTTAGGAACAAGCTGAATGAACAAGGTGAAGTGGTCTAGAATAAAGCAATTGGTATGTAAAGGGTATTCTCAAATGGAAGGTATTGATTTTGAAGAAACCTTTGCCCCTGTTGCTAGAATTGAGGCTGTAAGGTTATTTCTTGCTTATGTTGCATACAAAAACTATAAAGTCTATCAAATGGATGTGAAGTCAACATTTCTGAATGGAGAGCTAGAAGAAGAAGTATACATTGAACAACCAAGATGGATTTCAGCTAACTGACAAGGAAGATATGGTCTACCAATTAAAGAAAGCTCTATATGGAATTAAGCAAGCCCCCAAAGCCTGGTATGCTAGATTGGACAAATATTTATTGAAGCTTGGATTCACTAAAGGTACTGCTGATAGCAACTTATACTTCAAATTAGATCATGATAAGGAGTTAATTATAGAAGTTTTTGTTGATGACATCATTTTTGGAGGAGATGACAATCTATGTATGAAGTTTGCTGATGAGATGAGGGATGAATTTGAGATGAGTATGATTGTAGAGATGAAGTTCTTTTTGGGATTGCAAGTTACTCAGTTAGACAAGGGGATCTTCATATCTCAGTCCAAATATGTGAGAGAACTGTTGAAGAAGTTTGGAATGGATGACTCAAAACCTGTTGGTACTCCCATGGTGACTAGATATAAGTTGACACAGAATGATGATTCTCCTAAGGAAAATCAAACTAGATACAAGTCAATGATTGGTGGATTGCTCTATTTAACCAAGACTAGACCAAACATTATGAATGTGGTATGTATGGTTGCTATATTTTAGGTTGATCCCAAAGAGTCTCATGTGACTGTTGTTAAGAGAATCTTTAGATATCTAAAAGGAACAATTGACTTTGGACTTTGGTATCCAAAGGATGATGATATCACTTTGAGTGCATATACTAATGTGGATTGGGCTGTAGATGTAGATGATAGAAAAATTACTAGTGGTGGTGATTTCTTCCTAGGAAAGAAGTTGGTGTCCTGGTTGAGAAAAAAGTAGAATTCCATTTCTCTATCTACTACTGAAGCAAAATACATTGCTGCTGCAAATAACTGTACTCAAGTGATATGGATGAAACAAATGTTGACATATATTAGGGTGGTATATGAAGAGCCTATTGCCATATATTGTGACAATTCAAGTGAAATAAATATTTCAAAGAATCTAGTGTTGCATTCTAAGACTAAACATATATCAATCAAGTTTCATTTCTTAAGGGAGAAAGTGAATGAGAAAGAAGTCAGATTGGAATATGTGCCTACCAAAGAACATATTGCAAATATATTTACTAAGCCATTGCTGAAGGATACTTTTGATTATCTCAGAGGAATGCTTGGGGTAATTAACCCTCCTGATAAGAACTAAAAGATGCATTTACTTGCATCAATCCGTGAGATACATTGCCATATTCTGATTTGGATTGATGTTTCTGTGGCTACTACTCAGGGGGAGTAGTCAGATGTGTAGATATGTGGTTTAGAGCGTGTATTTGGAAAGGTCATGGTTACCTTTTCCATTGATGTCAAAGGGGGAGAAGTGCATTGTGAAAAATATTTCTAAGGAGAAGAGCAGTTAAGAAGAAGAGTCAGTGTGTTGGGTTGATAGTATTTTTCACATCATGTGTTGCCATCAATTACAAAGGGGGAGATTGTTGGATATTGTGGTTGTGTTGCTGATATGTGGTTTTCATTGATGTCAAAACTATTAGCATTTGTTGTATCAGTTGTTGTATATGTCGAGGATATTGAGAAAATTATTGAAGAAAGTATTCTAGGTTCCCAGTGGAACTGTGTAGGTCATGAAGGCGTCTTGTTCTTTACATTGAAGATTAGCTAGTGTGGATTAAAGGGTTTATTCTTGAGTGTATCTAGATCATCTACCGGAAGTTTCAGAGGTCCACGTGAAGTTTTGACTATATTATGGTCTGACAGTGTTTCTATGGTCTCTGTTAGTGTTTCTGAATGAAAATTGTGTGATTCTATTAATCTCAATTGTTGTGGATGTTTCTCTATTGTTTCCTGGTGTTCTTAGATGTCTCTAGATCATTCTCTATTTTTTTGGTACGTCCACATTAATTGGAGAGCTCGTGGTTGAAGATCTTTTCTTGTGTATGCTCATTTTTTCATGTTCCTGGCCGACATGTTGGTGGTAGCATGTTGTGGATCTTCGTGGTGAAATTAATTAAAGTATTTTTGTGTTGGAGATGTTAATTTGGGTCTCCACTATGTTGTGGCTGACCTTGGTGGATTGGTATTAAAAAATTATTTGTAAAATTGGGCTGACATTGCAATAATATTTTATTTTCCTGGCAAACCAAGTTGTGATGAAATCTCATGTAGCGGATATATAAATGTGATTGTTTCTTTGGTGAAGTGTGGGATTTGTATGCTGAGAGTGCTCCTATGTGTGTATGTGCAAATATCATTCGATAGCAGAGTAGAGTGTGAAGAAGATTGAGTGAAGTGTGAAGAAGGTTTTCTGAGCTTAATTGGAACTATAATTAGGCTTGTGTAGAAGCTATTTTCTCAGTTCATACCCTTCGAATTTCAATCCTATTCTGTAATGTTGGGCAGTGAGCCCCTTTTTTATTTGAGTAGTGAGCTCTAGGCAGTGTGGCTGAATGCATGTGCATTCCCTTTATTATTTCTCATTATACTTTTAACAGGGTATAATCTTGTGGACTAACATCCACCGTGGTTTTTCCCCTAACAAGGTTTCCACGTAAAAAATCTTGGTGTTCTTTGTCTCTCTGATGTGTTAATTGTTTATGGTTGATTACTTGTTCATTAAGTTAAGTTAGAAAAGTTTAAGTTTCTGTGACAACTAATTCACCCCCCCCTCTCAGTTGTTTGTCGTTGTTTTTCCAACATAATCATGTTCCATATGAATAGAATAGAAAATTGAAACTTCCTCCTCCACAAAGATTAGCCATTGAACACTCATCTTCAAGTAATCACCATATAGATGCTATGCGTGATTTTCATTTGACAATAGATCACAAGGGTTCTTCATATCTAGAAATGGAACTTGGTATATGCAAATGAATCAAACTAGTGAAAATGTAGAAGAGTACATTTCTCTAGAAGATGAGACAAATCCAAATTTTGGGAAACTATTAGTAAGTTTTCTAGAGTATGAATTTGAAAATGAAGAAGAAATGTTGTACGATATATAAACAATAATTCTTGCAACATTTTTACAAGGAATCAATGTTAGAGGAATGAAGACAAGGCCAAGGTAAATACTAATACTTATTCCAAAGCTATAGAAATCACACCTAAATGAATTCTTGCTAAAAATAAGACCCAACAAGATCTAATTTTATCCAATAAGGATGAACAAAGTACAAAAATCACTAACTCTTTCTTGACTCCAATTGATGATTCTTTTGACTTCATTGAATATTGTAAGAAGAAAAAAGTACAAATATATCAAATTGAATATCTTAAGACTAATCCTCATTGGTTGGAAAATTTAGTTCAATATGTTAAAGGGGATCCTAAATATCCTAAATCCACCATCCACTAAGAGTCAAATTAACCTACGAGTAATGACAGTCCAGTTGAACTAGTTCCAAATGGTATTCATCTTGTCACTGCAGCTAGCTTAGATAATGCCATTTCTTCCAAGGTGTCTCATTCTTTAGGGATTTCATTAAATAAACTTTATGGAAAAGTTTACTCTATGAAATCAAAACAAGTTTCGCTTCTAGGGAAAAGTAAGGATGCACAGATTTCCTTAAAAGCATACCCGTAGAGTAAATTAAATCTTAGCATTCTGGTGACTGATATTCTAGCAAATTATGACATGTTATTAAGAAAAATGTTTTGTAAAGACCTAGGCAATGAAATTCAATTGGACTGGTCTCATTATTTGATACCTCTTGGTGATAAAAAAGTTTTTCTCAACCCCAAACCTAGAGAAAAATACATTGTTCTAAATTTGGATGATCTAAGGTCTGAGATTCTCTATGTAGAAATTGGTCTTGACACTTACATGCTTACTTTGAGAGAAGAAATATGGTTGAATTGCTTGCTCCTGATATATCTTCTAAAATTTAGACAATGCATTTTGATGGGAGTTTATCTTTTTCTGGTTATAGAGTTTGGATAGTTCTTATATCTCCTACAATTTTTTTTTTCCCAAAGCTTATAAGCTAGCTTTGGATATCACCAATAATACGATGAATATGAAGCCTTGGTCTTAGGTCTACAATATGCTATAGAGAAAGGGATCAATTAGCTCAAGATGATTTGTGATGCAAAATTAGTAGTCAGTCAGGTCAGGAACTAGTTCCAAACCAAAAATAAGAGGCTCATAAACTATCAAAATAAGGGTTGGGATGAAATTGAAGGCTTTGATGCCTTTTTGATATAAAGAATTCCAAGAGAAAATAATTCTAAAGTAGATTTTTGGCTATCTCCACTTCACTTCTAATTCCATATCATGAGTTCAAAAAAGATGTCTATTTGATTAAATTTATTTTCAAACCAAGTGTCTAGATAATGACCAACATTGGCAGGTTCTTGATGATGAAAATCATATCATTTATTTTCTTGAAGGAAGTGGGACATTTACCAACTTTCTTTTTAAAGGCTCCCAAACTTTAGAGAAAAGAAATGCAATAGAAAAGATAGAAATAGGTCCTGAAGTTGTGCAATTAGAAGAAAATACCATCCCAAAGGGTCTAGTTTCACTAGAGGAGTTGCTTGATAAACAAGATCATCATGTGAGAAGAAAATTCAATGAGCACACATATGTATCTTCTGAATATGAAAAAGTTAGTATTGGTTCTGAAAGTGACCAATAATTTGTTCTCATCGATGAATTTTGTTCTAATAAAGAAAGCTTAAAGCTCATTAATTTACTTAACGAATATAGAGACATGTCCGCATAATGCTATGAAAATATTAAAGATTTCATGGATGGTGAGTTCAAAAATCATATCTTTCTGAAACTTGAGGCTACTCCACATAAACTGAAGCAAAGATAGTTCAATCCAAAAGTAGTAGATGTTATTTTTATAGAAGTGGATAAGATGCTCAAAGCCAAGATTATTTATCCAATCCATCATTATACATGGGTTACCAACACCATTCCTGTTAGAAAGAAAAATGGTGAAATTAGAATTTGTGTCAATTGACAAAATCTGAATCAGGTTTCCCTTAAGGATAATTATCCACTTCTAGTTATGGATCACATATTTGCAAACAGTTTTAGGCTCTCAGATGATGTCAAGGCTAGATGGATTTTTAAGATATAAACGGGTCAATTTATCTCTAGAAGATCATCAAAAAACAACATTCACTAGGCCTTGAGGCACTTTTTCCTACACAAAAATGCCTTTCGGTTGATGAATGCAGGTGTAACTTTTTAGAGGGCTATTGATATTTCTTTTGGGGATCTACGAAACAAGATCATTCTTATCTATTTGGATGGCTTAACAATATTTTCAAGGAAATGTGAAAACCATGCCTACCATTTAGAATGTGTGTTGCATAGATGTAGGCAGGAGGGTATTTCTTTGAATCTAAATAAGTCTATCTTTGGTGTCACAAAAGGTAAGATACTTGGGCATATTGTATCCAAAGAAGGGATTCACATTGATCTAGAAGAGGTTAAAGTGATACAACAATTATCCTTACCTTTTAGAAAACTAAGTTTTAGGTCATTCTTTGGCCAAATCAATTTCTTGAGAAAAATTGTACCTGATTTCTCAGAGATAACAAGCTCTATTTTGGATATGATGAAAGGTAATGTAGGAAAGAGAACATTCAATAAGATAAAATCCACAATAGCATATGCTCAAATGTTATCTTATCCATATTTTACCAGGGAGTTTAACATATACTGTTATGCCTCTAAAACAACCTTATCTCCCATCCTAAGTCAATGTAATGAAGAGAAAGTGGAGGCTCATATTTCTTTTATGAGTGTTCCTTTGAAGAAGCGTGAATTGAAATATTCTCCTATAGAAAAAATGCATGTCATCGTTAGAGCAGTGAAATAACTTAGATTTTATATTCTAAATTCTCATTCCACTGCCTATGCACCTAATATAGGCATGAAGACTATTATGACGCAACAGGAGATAGGATTGAACAAGAGGGCCTCATGGAGTACTAAGGTGCAATATTATGATATCGACATTAAACCTACCAAGCTTGTAAGAGGAAGAGGCTTATGAAAGTTAATAGTGGAGAATGAGTCAAAGTAAACAAGAGGAAGAAAACCTTAAATTACCCTTGTCCTTTTTGTCAGGATAATAGACAAATGGTTCATCACATATATCCTCACATATGGAGAATATCCTATGTATTTTTCTCCAAAAGAGAAAAGGATGACCAAATTGAAAGTGGATAACTATGTCATATGAGGTGACACATGATAAAAAAGGGATCGATGGTACTTTTCTTAGGTGTGTGGATAAAGAGTAGCAAAAGAGGCTTCTTTATTTTTTTCACAATGAAGCTTGTGGGGGTCAATTTTATTATTTAGTTACAAAATTCAAGATCCTCAAAAATTGCTTCTATTGGCCTGGTATGTTTCAAGATGTAGATGAATGAGTGAAAAAGTGAATTTTATCAACAATTCAAAGGGAAAGTTAAAATTTTTGCATTACCATTGAAACCAGTTGTGATCGAAGAACCATTCCAACAATGGGGTCTTGATTTCATTGGCCTAATTCATTCATATTATAGTGCCAATCACACTCATATTTTAGTGGCAACAAATTATTTTACAAAATGGGTAGAGGCGATTTTGATAAATTAAGCAACATCAGTAGTGGTATATGACTTTTCCTTGAAGAAAATATTTTAGTACAGTTTGATATTCCACACAAATTCACTGCTGATAATGTCGCTAATTTCTCTTCTCATGAAATATCTAAATTTTTCTTCAAATATGGTATCATCTTATCTTATTCTTTCAACTGTTATCCTCAAGGGAATGGTAAGGTGGAGGCTAGTAATAGGAATATTATTGCAATTATTCACAAGATGGTCGAGGAAAATCAAATGAATTGACATAAAAGATTATATGATATATTATGGGTGGACATGACAACTAGGAGAAGGATAAGTGGAATATCTCCATTCAAGTTGGTTTTTAGAGTAGAGGCCAAGCTTCCTATCCTATTAGAGCTTACATCTTCATGTCTTCAAAATGCATTGGAGGATTATGAATTGAAATATTCCTTGGAGGATTATGAATTGGAAAATGTGTTTTTAAATAACTAATTAATTGATTTGAAAACAATGTTTAAAATTTAGATTCTACATTGGAACAGTGGAAAATAGTAATGTGTTAATTTATTATTTAAACACTAGTAGAATTTGGCAAATAAATGACTACGTGACTAAAAATTTTAGTCATGTGACTAAAAATGACTAAATTCTACTCATTTTTTGCAATTCACAAGTATAAATGACTAATTTGGTCATCGGGTAAAATCACAACTAAATAATTGGTCAGACAAATAAAAATGATTAAATAAATGACTAAATAAATGACTATTACTCCTCTATTCTTTTTTCTTTCGAATTTGATCATAATCCATAGAGATTAAGCCCCCCTCATGTGACCCCTACCTAAGCGGGCCATTTGGCTGCCTAGGTTGCTTGGTGCACCAAAAATACCTATTGCGTGGAAGGCATTGCCTCTCAGTGTAGTCTTAAGGCCTTCACATATTTTATAAAACAATTAACATTTACATTCTTTAACTTGTATTACTCATTATGTTAATGAATCATTAATGTGTTTAACTATGATTTGAAGCAAATTTGATTTTTCTGTTGTGTTAGCATGTCAAATGTATCAAAGATAAATTATGGCCAAATTCACTAATAAAATATGATTTAAACAATCCAATTGAATTTTGAGGGCTATCTTGCAGACACTTTCATTTCAAAAGGTCAAGTACACAACTATAAATGACTAAATAAATGACTAATTTGATCATTGGGTAAAAAAACATAACAAAATAATTAGTCACACAAATAAAAATTAGACAATATGATATTAAAGTGGATAATTAAAAAGAATATGTCAAATTGGGGGAGTGGGTGGTATTATAATATTTAATATAATAATAATATATTATATTACAATACAATACAATATAATATATTATAATATAATATGATATTATATAATTATATTATAATATAATATGATAGTTATATAATATAATATAGTTATATAATATGATATATTATATAATATAATATATTACAATACAATATTATATAATATTCTTTAATTGTCTTAAATTAAGACAATAAAAAAAATACTTTTTCTACAATAAATTTTTTATTTCCCTCTTCTTTTTCATTTTCCCTCCCTGAATATTTGACATGCATTTTGACATGCATTTTTCCTTTTTATGAAACTTCAAACAGGGGTTTTCCACATGATAAATGACAAGGGGCTTTTTAGAAAAGTCTAGGATCTTGGGAAAGCAACAACAATAAGGATCTTGGACAAACAACAACATTCAGCAACAAACCAGGTGTTCCCTATGTTTTTGTATTTTTTGTTCTATTTCATACAAATGTACGCCCTCCTTTCTCAAATGAACTCTATGATTGTTGGATTTAATTGAGTGGTGTCCAAAATTCATTGTTTAATCACCAAGGCACTAATCTCTTGTTAGTTTAGAAAGAATGTTGTAGGTAGAAAAAAATGATCACCCCCTTGATGGCTATATTCTCTTGTACTTATTATAGCATTAAAAATTTATCACAAATTTGAATTTTGGCTTGAATCTTTGTAGCCTTCTATCATCATTCTACACTTGTTTCCATCAATACCAGTAACAGTTTTCTATTTGTTGATAAAACTATAAACTTGGGATTCATATTTGAGTTCAGTTATGAGTTTTTGATTTGACCTTGGAGAGTTGTGCTTTTGTGTATTGTGACTTGTCAGAAGTGTTTAATATAATAGTTTGAGGATTTTTTATTCTGGTCTTAGTCTTGATTTCTATATGGAAGGTTTAACCTCACTAGAGTTTTACATTTCTTATTTCCAACATTAACAGTTTACTGTATCTATTTTATTGCATGTTGAGATTTTGCACTATTTTGGGCATATCTTGTTCCCCTAGGAGTAATCACACAGTATTTTGGTGGATCACCCCTTTTTCAAATTTTTGTATTCATTGTATTTTTTTCTCACCTTTTTCACTGCCACCTACTCCCCATGCTCCCCAAGCATTTTGGATAGCATTAAGATAGGGGAGCTTCTCTAAATTTGGAGATTGTTTGAGCTTCAAAGGACCTATGCTCAAGATTTCCATCTATACCCTTTGGTTGTGGGTGCATACAAATCAGACAATTGAAAGCACCAATTATACTCTATAAATAGGTCAGATGTTATGTTGGCCTCACGATAAATAATTACATCTTGGGCCTCAAAGATATTGTCATATTATATACTCTTGAAGAATGTGGGGAATATGTTTGTGCATGAAAATATTTCACCTTGGAAACATGCGCGGAGTGTAGATTTCCATCCTCCAAATAATGCAACTGAATTTCCTTATGGATGATTTATAGAGGTGCTTTGATATTAGTTTTTCATAAAGGCCTTTCTTCTAGAGTGTACTATATATATGTTAAATCCTTTTTTTGGAATTGTCATTTTGTCTCTCACTAATCATAGCACTGTCTCTGCATTTGTTGGGCCATTATTTGATTATAAAGATGGGCAGGACAAGTCAAATGCATTGTATTATAATAAGACCAATTTCAAGATAATATTCTGACATTTTGTCAAAGCATGCAAAACATATCATGCTAGAAGATTGGTTTCAACAAAGCATTGCATTGTGTCTATATAAATACCAGTGTGAAGTATGATTAGAAAAAATAAATGTACTCAAGAAACTTTACTGGTCTGAATGTTAAGGTTTGATGTTCATAAGTGTCATGTTTCTTGATTGTTGTATTCAACATTTAGAAGTCCTATTATGCAAACAATGTTGTATGGAAAATTTGAGCTGCTTCAACAATACTGTGATCAGGAAGATAAATTTGAAATTTATCATGTTGCTAGCAAACTTCAAAGCCATATATCTATCATAGCTTGTAAACTTTGATCCTAATGATGGTTGTAGAATTGAATGAAATATGGGCAGTAGTAGCCTTGGGTTTGTCCTCTACCTTTCTATATGTGGCACATAAGGGACTTCATTGATTTTTATAAAGGTTTCTTAGTCTCAAAGTTTAATACTATGCTAATATTGATCATTGACAATCCTCATTTAATGATTCAATATCATCAATCTCTATATTATCGTATATTTAATCATTAGTAGTGTCATGGGGATGAAAGTCACCTGGCATCTTTAGAACCTCTAGAAATCTCTGCACTTGTTGAAGCTTTCAGGACTCTTATCTTTCTTTTTCTTAACCCATTTTAAGAACTCTTCTAAAGACTTGGAGGATTGAAGACAAGATCTTCAACCTTCCTCACCCAACTTAATAATTTAAACAAAGGAAAATTGAAAGGCCTAAACTGTCATTAGATCAAGCTTTCTTTTGCATCTTTTGTTTAAACTTTATATATATATAGCAAAATATTTTCTTGCTTATTTGTTATTGAAATTCCTTTATTCAAGAAGAAATGGCCAGGAAAGTCCTGGAAAATATTTTTCGCATCATTTATGTTTTGGGAAATGTACGAGAATTGTTTTCCTCTTATTCTGCACCTTTTTACAAACTGGAAATGTAATTTGGTACCACTTTGCAGGGTTGAAAGCATTATGATAAGATATTTAGCAGTGTGTCAATTGATGGTACAGTCTAGGCTTAATGGATTCCTCTTCAAGCTGTTACTTTTTCCATGGTGGGCTCACAAATTGCAAATATGCTAGCTTCTACTAGAGTTGAGACTGACTATTTTGTGATTTTTCCATAGCTTTTAGTGAGAAATTATCAGAAGGAATTTTGTTTCATGCTTCAACCAATAAATTCTTGGTTTCCCCAGCAATGCTGAGTAAAAGGGCTTAGAGATTAATAGCCAAGTTCAACTTGAACTTAAAATCAGGTTGCTCATTTGAAGTTACCTCCAATCCAAAGTTCCGAGTTTAGTTTGTTAATTGTTTGCATGGCTTTGTATAATTACCACATTGTGTCTTGAAGGTCTCCCCTCTTCAAATAGTGAATATTCCATATTCTTTCAGTGAGATAAGTTATTAGAAGGATTTTTTTTTTATGCTTCAACCAATAAATCCTTGGTTTCCCTGGAAACAATAAGAGCAAGGGCTAGATGATAGCCGAGTTCAACATGAAAGCAGGTTGCTAATTTGAAGTTGTTTCCATTCTAATGTTTTAAGTTTAGTTTGTTTGTATGGATTTGTATGAATACCACATCGTGTTGTGTGTGGATTTGGTTTCAAAACTCTATTACAACTTAAGTAAAAAAAAATTAGTTGTTTTATTTGTGGAAGTTTTGCACACAAATTTGAGACAATCATCAGTTTTGGATTAACATTGCAAAATATTCTCTATAATAAAGGTCCAATCAATTGTTGTAAATTTGTAATGTTTTAGGGTTTCATGATTCAATACCACTAATTTTCTTGTTGAGTTGTTATATGAGTCAAATTGAATTATTCACCTATGGTCTTGCCTAAAACACATTTGAACTTTGCAAGGCTAGCAAGAGTCTACTTCCAGATGTTGCAGATGTTTAGATTATTGCCCAATTTTTCTCTGTAACCAATAACTTGAAGCTATTCTAATGCCTTGAATTTCACTCTGGGTGGGTTGTTAATCAACAAAGTGATTTCTTTTATCACAAAGGATGATGTGTCTAACTGAGTATAGAACATATTATTTATTTCAGGAAACCTACAAATAGATGATATTTAATGTTGACATACTACTTACAGTAACCATCCAAAATGACACTCTATTTTTTCCTATTTACAAGTGTCAATTTTCTCCTTTTGCGCAATAACAAAGATCTTTTATGTGGTGTGCTTCACATGGATGTTTTTTTTTAATTTTATAAGGAGATCCACAATAAGAATATCATTAACATCTTTGTCATATCTATATATTTTAACAAAGACTTTGTTACCTATTTTGTTGCAGGTGTACACTTGTTAAGGGATGTGAAGGACACTACTATCAACACACTTGCAACAAAGGTCCTATCATGTCCTTAAGTAGCCTTAATTTTTCAATTGCAATGTTAAGTTTTTCTTGTTTCTTTTTTTTAGTGGTGACATAACTCTAAAATTTGACTTTTGTGCATAACAGGTTAGTGGAAAATTGACAGCTCTGAAGCGTTTAGAGGCTCGATTGAGAGAGATACATGGATATTTGGATCTTGTTGTTGATGGGAGGCTTCCACTTATCCATGGATTTATGTACCATCTGCAGGTATGCAAAAATTTCTCTACTTACATTCATTCAAGAGGCTAGATCGCTTATCTTTTGTCATGTGGTTGGATTAATGTGGCATACAATGTCCATGTGGGCTATAGTTTTTTTAATATGTTCAGGTTATGCATATTTTACAATGACTAGAGGGTGAAAAGGGGCGTGTAAGTTAAAAAAACCATCATTAACAATCATTATTTATACTATGTTATATTTATTCATTATTCCTAAAATTCTTAAACATACAGACTAGGAAGAGAACTCTATTCAATACATGAGTATGTACTACATATATTGTTGTATCCAAGCCTTATGATCTTGGATATATCTAGGAAGGACCAAGAAAGGAGTTTCATGTATATAATTAGTTGATTGGATGTCTAAGAAGTTCTGGAAGAATAACAATATAGGACTTGTACATGTAACAATAAATAACAATGCACTAGTTTCAATAAGAGTTGCATGGACATGGATATAGACACGAATGTGATTTTTTTTCAATGCCCCCCCACCCCCCACCCCCTTAATAGGATACAACACATGCATAAGTTATAAGAGGATATTTTCCTTACTTAAGTAGTATAGACCCATTGGTACTTGCTACTATATTCCAAAATGTTTATATTTATAGATTCATTTTGTCAATTACATTGATAGAATCGCATGTTATAAAACTTGTTCTCACTATTCTTCTGCAAATGGAGTTCCATATCATCAAGATTTTTTAGAAATTCAAATTCTATAAAAAATGTATTCACTATTTTTCTGCAATTGGAGTTCCATATCATCATGATTCTTTAGAAAGTCAAATGCTATAAAAATTGTATTCACTATTCTTCCGCAATTGGAGTTACATATCATCAAGATTCTTTAGATAGTCAAGATAATTGTATTAAATACTACCAACTACAATCTTAGAATAATATCTCACCATGGTAGTACTTGAGATTCAATTCATAATTCATATGCCAAAATTTTCAAAGAGGTATTTTTATCTCACTTTTTCTCAACTATCTCATATATCTGCTTGTAAGTTTTTTTGTAGGGTACTAGTTCTTTTTTCATGATGATGTCTCTAGTTTTTTTATTAGTGTACCTATGCAATCATAGATGTTGCCTAATATTTTGGTTTATCCTTGTCACAACGAACAAATGAGGGCATATATTGAACCCAATAGTCTTTGTAAGCCCACCAATCACCATCAACTGAAATTGCTTGCGGAGAACCTAAGTTGCAATTTTAGGTTTGAATATGCAATATTTATAACTGGCTAAAAAAATAAATATTTCACAATTTGTATAAAAGAAAGTACTCATAAATTCATAATTCATTGATTTGTCAAATCAAAATGTCAATACAAAATGAAAATTACAATCAATAGTTTTAATATTTTTCTTTATTGAGAGCATTGAGAATAATGTTTGATTTGTTTGAATCACAATTAGTTTTATTGCCACTCCCACTAGCCATGTGATGTGTAGAATCTTCCTCATCTAAATAGACTATGGCAAGCTGTTGAATGGAAGATTCTAAGTTAGCACACTCGAGTTAAATTCCAATTCCATGTGACCCCTTCATTGTAAGCAGGTGTCTTATGTGACAAGAAATGCAATTTGGAGTGTACATAAGCCAAATCCTTAGGTTTTTGTTTGCAGTCAATTTGTTGCACTTAATTGAGTGGATAACGGGATATGTAATCCCATTCCATTTAGTTGAAGAAAAACTCAAGACTTGCTGAAATTGCATACAAATTCAATACAACATTTGTAATTATAGAACATAAATTATAAATTATAGCAGCTAAGTTACTAGCTCATTAGTTGGAGGTTCTAGATCTGAGTATGATTTGAATCCAACTTGGCATTTAGATCAGCGTGGCTTGGGAATCATCCAAGGGGTGGAAAAATCACTGTGGATTTGTTTGGACAAACCTGCACAAACTTTGAGAATAATCTAGCTAAATAAAAACAAATCCAAGATGAATTTTCTCACAAAAACATTTGTGTGGAATGAGCGTAGGAATTCCCATTTGAATTGAAAATGTCAATGACATGATTCATTTCCTTTGCTTGGCCAAATGAATATGACATGATTTATAACCCAGTTTGACCTTTCACATACATGACAAAAGGCTTCAATATATTACAATACGTTTAACACAGAATGAGAGAATATTTTTTGAATGTGGTCTTGTACCCAACAACCACCTTTTCATCTCTATATGGTGCCCACTCTTTTCAACAAATAAAGTATGTGTATTGTATTCTTTTGAAAAATGTCTTTGTGGGGCCAATCTTCTCGGGTTTTGTTATAGCCTTTATTTTTTCAACCATCAAGTCCATGCCATCATAAATTCTATCCAAACACGGTCAATTCATATCAGCATACCTAATTATACTAATGATGGTATTAGTGAAACTCAAACATATTTCATAGAACCCATCACTTATCATCAAGAATCAATACACACCAAGGAGTGTTGATGACCATGGTGTTTAATAGCTCTTGCATCTTTAAAAGTCATTTTAAGATGAATGTGTGATGAAAATTGAGTCTCAACAACTTAATATGGTGTAAAAAAGGATTTCAAATTAAAAAATTAAAGTAGATATCAAAAAAATTCAAAGTATAATAAAAATTGAAATTATTTTCAAAAACTCCAAGTTGGAGGACTTGAAGATGGCTTGTTACAGATGATGATTTGTCACAAAGATTTGAATCTCGTCTACCTCGATGTAGATTTTTTGACCCATTTGATTTTTATGTCAATCTTTTGCATTATCAAGTTGAGGGAGTGAACAATACTTGGTGTCCAAAAAATCTGCCCACATGTATTCTCCACTATTAAACGAGTTACCCTACAATTTTTATTGTTGTCTGTTATGAGTTGGACAATATTTTTGGGGTCCATCCTTTCAATGGATTCTACGAGGATCTTGGAAATTAATTTTGCATTCTTCACTTACCCTTTACTGGTCTTAGTGCA
This sequence comes from Sequoia sempervirens, assembly GCA_007258455.2. Classification (NCBI taxonomy): domain Eukaryota; kingdom Viridiplantae; phylum Streptophyta; class Pinopsida; order Cupressales; family Cupressaceae; genus Sequoia; species Sequoia sempervirens. Next base: position 7,693,081 of record VDFB02058242.1, read on the forward strand.
TAGGACGGGTTGTCATTTGACTATGCAAGCTCTTATACTCATTTCTCACATTGGCCACAACTCCAATGAAAACCTTCACCTCTAGGAAGTTGCTCAATTATGTGCATGTATGTTGCAAATGAGGTGATAGTACATCAATTTTGAACAGTTTCTTTGTCATTGGTCCAACTTAACTAAACTACCAGCCTCTTAGCATGAATAACAAAAGAAAAAAAAAAAATTACAACTATGTTGCCTTAACTAAAGAAAGGGAAAAAAAGAAGGAATTATAACCTTTAAAATACATATTAAAGTTCTTAGAAAAACATTCAAAACAATTTTGAAAAAAGAAAAAAAATGGAAAAAATTTATTTTTATTCCTTTTTGAAAAATTTACAAGTCAAATATACATTTGATTAATAAATCTTTTCGATGAAGCTCTTTCCCACAACATGGTAGAATCTTTTTGTCAAGCTTCAACTTTAAAGAAATATCCAACAACCTTCAAGAATTAAGAAATGATAGTTGAGTGCAAGATATTTTGGTCTCTTTTATTTGTGAAATGAGGGCAGAAATGAGTGACTTTAAACAAAAGGAGTGGAAAAAATGCACCTTAGGGAAAATTTTGGTTTCTTAATTGTTCTTTTGTTTTAGTTTTAAAAAAATATTTTTAAACAAAATATTGTTTCTTATTTTGTTTTAGTTTTAAATATTGTTTCTTATTTTTGCCTTATAACATTGGTAGTTGTAGGGTGCGTGGGTTGAACCCCATTGGACCAGAGCTAGAACCTGAATCACATTTATGTTGGCCCAATAGCCTTCTGTTCCCTCGATATGCTTTTACCACATGTTGAATCTCCCTATTGTATAGTGTATCGCCCCATCGGTGGGACGTTGTGTTATCTTTCGCTAATATGTTCTAGTGATGCCGATATGCTTTATTTGGGCCATCGGGGAAATGATAGAATTTGTTCCACCGATACACTTATGTTACTCTGATGTGTTCACCTTTGTTGAACCTGTCAGTACATCGGGGAGAGTCCTTTGGAAGTCTTCCCGACGAATTGTTGTTACGCCAATATTTGTGTTGTGAGCTACTTTCATCGATCTATTAGTGGAGCTATGAAGGGAGTGATGAGGTTCATGTTTAATGCACCTACACCACAAAACCCCAAGAAACTCAATGAGGAAAAGGTACTGCAATTGTATAGCAATAACAAGGAGGCTAACAGGACTCATATGAACAAAAAGTGGATGAGAGTTGAAAAGAAATCCTTGATCAAACTTCATGATCAGCCCAAGAGATCAGACTTTAGTAAAGATATCGGTGATATAATCATGATGCTCTCTAGAGTGTTTGGGAAGAGAGATTATTCACAATTCAAGGAATGGATGTTTCCATTCATTCAAACTATTCTAGATGGCAGGAAGTAATTTGATTGGCCAATGATTTTATCAGAGTGCCTACATAACCAGATGCTTAGAGTGAGGGAGACAAATAACTTTTTCATGACTTCCTATGTGATATATGCAGCTGCAAGGAGGGGAATTTTCCCTAGTTTGAATGTAGTTGGGGTATTGGGAGAAGCCCCTGGACAAAAGAAGGTGTGGGATCACTATGATCAGTTAACTCTGCAAACATCAGAATTTCACTATAGAAGAGTTACTAATGCATTCTTGTATGTCATCATTAATCGATTAATAGGAGATGCAGGGTATAGACTGAGCAGGGATGCCATGGAATTTATTATAGAATGGGGACATTGGTACATCCAATACCCCAAGTTCACCTACTTCAGGCTGGCTAGTTTTGATGGCCATCCTCATTTACTACCCAGATGCTGCAATGACAGAATTGTTCTGATGGAGTTCATTTATCAGGCCATAGGAGTCAACACCAAGTTTTCTAGTAAATGTAAGCCTGGTTGTCATAAATTTTCCATGAAGTTAGGAGAATATATTTGTGCACACAATGTGGCAGCAAAGGTGATTTGTGATGTGTTGATTCATTTGAAATTGGGCTTATATACATCTAGGAAGCATTTTGATCCCAAGCACAAGATGTAGGGTTTGCTTCCTACAGTTTTTGACAGGCATTTCAATTTGTTGGAGGATTTTTCAATGGACCTATAGGATGAGTATGATCTAAGAAGAAGGAATTATGAAAGATTTCCCATTTCACTCATGATTGAGTATGGGGTGAAGGATGATATTCCTAACACATTGTTAGATGATGGTGCAACCCCGGATCCCCAGTATGATGTTGATAATATAGGTACTAAAGAATTGGATCCAGTGGATTGGGATGTGGATGAATCCATTGACATCAAACAAATTGCAAGGCTAGTTCTGGATAGATGTATCTAGTGGGTGGTTATGCGGATTAAGGAGCTAGAGGCTCAAACTTCTAAAAAGAGAAAAGCTATAGGTACCACCTAGGGATATAGAAGGAAAAAAAGGACAGCTCCTAAGGAGCCATTGGATTTTTTCCCTCCCAATTCTGGAGAGGAGCTTGAACCTGCAATTCTTGCTTAGGATGTTCTTGAATTACATGGAGAGGAGGCCACAATAGGAGCTAGAGGTGAAACCTCAACTCAACCTCCTATTGCAGAGCAACCAATTGGGGAAATGTCTACTGGAACCCTTCATAAGGAGGCTAAATCATTAAGGGGGAAGGAGCATGAGGTTGAAATTCATGATGTTGATACAGAATCTAAGGCCACCCAATCTGACAAGGAAACTCATGTGGTTGCATCCAATGAAGAAATTGAAGATGCGGGAACTGAACATGTCCTTACTCTTGAGGAACAATGGAAATTGTTTGAAGATGCCAAAATGGAAGCTGAGGCCAAAGCACAAGCTGAGGCACTTTCTAGACAAGAATCTGAGGCTAAGGCTAAAGAGGATGAGCTAGCAAGAAAACAAAAATAGAAAGAGGAATTGTTGCAACAACAAAAGGAACAAGAGTTGAGGATGAAAGAAGAGAGTGATAAAATAGCCCTAGTGTAGAAAATTCATGAGCTTGAAGAGGAGAAAGCTCAAAAAAGAAGGGAAAGAGAATCCCTTAAGGCTAAATTTAAGGCTATTAAGGAAGCTCATAGGAGGAAAGAAGAGGAAGATTTCCTGCAAAGAGAAAAGGAGGTTGAAGAACTTGCTAAACATGAACAAAATTCTAAAGAAGCATGGGATAGAGTTAAAGATCTTGAAAGACAAAGAGATCATATGTATGAGGAGAAGAGGCTAGAAGAAGAACGTTTGAAAAGGGAGCTAGAAGCTACAAAGGTGCAAGAGCAAAAAGACAAGGCTGAAGCCAAAAGGCTTGCAAAAGAAGTTGCAGAAAGGGAACAACAACAGGTACAATAGGTTGATTCTCAACCTAAAACTACCATTCTACAGCCTCTTTCCTCTGCCACTTCTGCTTCTTCCACGCAAGTGGCTACCACTCTTGCTACTCCCACATTGCTAAAACTAGATCTTGAGAGGAAGCAAATAGTTCAACCTGAACCTTTGAATTGGGATGAAATGATGAAGGAGATAGAGAAAGAAAGGCCCAAGAAAAAGGCCAGAGTCCTCCATTCCACGAAGCTAACAGATGCAGGTGAGATTATAGCTGAATGTGCACTCCCTATGGTGGACAAGGATAGACAAGATATGCAAGTGATTGATTACTAGTTGGGCATTGTTAATTTGGGGAGACCTACAAGGAATCAACAAATGAACCTTATTAACATTGTGGCATCCTCCACCAAATCTAGGATGATCAAGGATAAACAAAGGAAGGATGAACTTAAAGCCCAATTGGATCAGTTACATAAATTATTGAGGGATTTCTCCACTCCTATTTCCAACAAGTTGTTGCTCCAGAGACCCCAATCTTACTAAGGAAGAAAGAAGTTGATGATTTGGTACAAATGAGAAGTAAAGTTGGGATGCTTGATAGATGGGTTGATCGGCTTAATCAAGAGGTTGGTGAGGTGCTTGTTGATGGTTTTAAAGTCCATGAAGGTGCACTGGATTTGGTAGAAGATATGAACTAGCATGCTGAAGTATTGGAGAAACAAGAAGAAGAATATAGAGAGCATACTAAGAAATTAAAGGACATCAACAAAGTGCCAAAGCAGACTCTCTTGGAGCAATCAATCCTTGATGAGGATAATGTGTATTTCATTGAGAAGACATTGAGCATAATGAGGTTTAGATCTAAATTAATCTATGAACATAAAAATGAAGTTCAAGAATCCAGTAAGGACTTGAATGAACAGATTGATGAATTAGAAGCAGTGATTGCTATTTTGGTCAATATGGATATCCCTATCAAAGAAGGTCTTCCTCTTGATAAATTGAAGGAGAAATGGAATAATAGATTTGAGGAGGTAATGCAAAAAGAGGATGATGATGAAGACTTGTTGTTAGATAGACTCATGGACATTAAAAATGAAGTGAAGGTTGTTAGGAGGGAGTTGATTAAATTAAAAGACATGCAAGAGTTTTCCTCCAAAGAATTTAAAAGAATTAAATTTGAAGATGATTGGGTAGATGGACCTGACACAGATATACTTCAACAAGTGTTCACCAATTATGATGAATACCTCCTTGAGCAAAGTATGCATGAATGAGGTGGCAATGGAATGTTTTGTTCATGAGGGATAGTTCTCTCTTTTTCTCCCCTATTTTGTAGGATCTTGACATAAGTTTGATTGAAGACTTCTCAGCAGTTCTACCTTCCTCCTTTGGGCATCAGATTTTGAGAACAGTTTCATCAAACAATTGAACTGAAGATCAATTAGCACAGTCACTTCATAGAGTTCCAGTTCCTTAATTGGTGGATCTCAATTTCTGATTGAGAGGGATTAGTGCATAGCTTTCCTATATGTAATTTTGGGCTCCATTTTGTAAAGGTTGTCTAATTGAAGCAAGATTAGCAGCCTAAGGAGATAGCATATATGATTGTTTTTAGGATTTTATAAGTTTTAAGAAAAGATACTTTGAGAAACTCTTTTTACAACTTTTATGCAAGGAAACTCTATTGTACTTAGATACTTTTTACACTTTTTATACAATTTCATGTTATTGTCAAGTTTGAATTTGAATGATAATGTTAATGAATCATAATCATTCACATGCCAGTGTATGATGTGCATAATTTTTTTCTATTTGATGCAAATCAATAGGGGAAACCGGATCTGAGATCATTTCGTTGAATTATCTATGAATGGAATTCATTTATGTCTATTGATATGATTTTAGCAATGAGTGGGTGATGTGTTTCAATCTTGAAGTAAAGTTTGGATGAATGGTTGTGATTATTGGATTTTGCACTATGAATGTATGCAATGGTGTAGGTTATACTATGGATTGTGATAAGCTGTCGTTAGGTCCCATTACTTTAGAAGATAAAATTCAATATGTCGACTGGGTAGTGTTCAAGGAAATTTGCAATAGAAGAAGACTTGACTATCTCTCTTAGATCTTCTAACTTCTTAGAGCAGCTAATGTTAATTCTAATTTAAGGTTGTCTAACTATTAAGTTGTACGTATTTTATCCTAAGAAAACTAGAAATACTTAAACTAGAAAGCATAGGAAAATTAAATTAGAAATCATAATAACTAGATTAAAAAGTAAATAAACATTTAAACTAAAGAGCTGGTAAACTACGGAAGTAGAAAAACTTTTAAACAACCTATGAAACATCTTCTTTTAATAGTAAAGATTCTAACAGTTAACAACAAGAAACTACGGAAGTGAAAGACAACGAGCACTCCGAAACTTCAAACACTACAATTATAAACCCAATAATTACCTATAGAATGACTGTTCATACAGTAAAAAAATAACATAAAGAAAAGTACTTATCAATTTACACTATCTTCCCTCGAGTGGCTAGCTCGCGGGTTATCAAATTCGTACTTAGATCACATACACTACTAATTCAGAAACTCTTTCACTAAACATGATTCCATCCATAACTCACAACTCAAAAATGTTTACATAATAATCTCTTTATTCATAAACTCAGAAAAACAGGTTGACAACATAACATTACTATTTTATGTGTTATATCTTGTTTCTGGAGATTACATTTTTTATAGAAAACTTCTAACTAAATCCTATATTTTTTTATGGTACATATAACCATTGAAAAAGTCTATAACAAGATTTACAAACAACTTTTATGTCTTTAAAATCCATTACATAAGTATTAAAGAGGTTCGAGTCGAGCCATAAAGTTTAAAACATAACATAAATTGAGTCTTAAAAGTAACTATATCTTCGGTCTCCATCGTCCTAAAGTTCAGGAGCATATTTCCAGTGCATGCCTTCAACCTATTCCGGAGCATGTGTTGGCTGAATGCTTCTTTTTGCAGCTTGATGACCGATTATTATCCTACAAAATACTTAAAACAACCCATTAAATTTGTATTGGCAAAATATTTCAACAAATCATAAGAAATAAAGTTTGTACAATTTCTCTTAAAAGACAAGCAATTATTTCTCCTAAAGTCTAATTAATTGGTAGAGGACAAGAATTTTGCATATATAGAATAAACCTTTATTATGTTATTATGATGAGGTTATTTTTACCTCATCAGATTGCATCATGTTATGGTTTTGATTAGTTGAAGAAATACTCATTGTTAAGGTACATGTCTAGATGTGAAGAAGTTTATATTCATATTTTATTGTTCTGAAGCCCTGTTCTATCTTTTTCTATTTATTTACACCCCCCCAATGTGGTTTAATTGATTTGATGTAGTTTGTATTCCTTTATACTAGCAAGGAACCTTGAATATTATAGTTGCATTGGCCATTGAGTAACATCAACATAGTTGAGAACCAACTACTAGGACCTTGGAAGATAGGTGGTTTTAGATCAATTATCTTTTTTGGGACAAATAGGATAGACATATTATGTTTAATGTTGTGTTATTTTGACCATCGATAGGGAGTTCCCCCAATGTAGTAATGTTAGGTTGATAGTGTTAATTATAATTCTACTCAGTTCTTTAATTATAATTTGTCGCATTAGCTTCTTAACGGAAATAATCTGAAGATTTAGTGGTTTTTTGCACTTGTATCACACACTGTAATTATCCTGTATTTGATGCAAATGTTGTAAAATTACATTCTAGAAAGCATAATAGTTTGTATCATTTACGGTACTTCTACTTTATGGAAGGAATCTCAAGATCTAGTTTACTTTTTGTTTTTCTAGTTTATTTGAGAGATATGTCTTGAAGTTCGTTTACTAATTGCATCTTTGTGTCTAATTTTTTGGTCACCGTGGTAGCCTCTTTGGCTTGAGATCAAGGTATTTTTCTGATCCATGCTTTTCTTATAAAGAATTGGCCACAATTTTTCTGGTTATTTCAATATTTGGTTTGAGTGGTGTACAATTTTGTGGGCATATTTCATTTTCATAGATAATATATATTATGGAAAAGATAAATTTAGATGAAAATTTAGTGTATGGGACCCACTAATGGAACTCCCATAGATGTATTCTTTTCCATTTTCGTTAGATGATGTTCAAATTTTGTACTCCTTAGTCTAGACCTCATGATCAACCAAAACGACAAACTTCAACTTGGAAATCCACCTAATACAAAATGTATACTTGAATACTGACAACTTTTTGCTTTTGAGCTCTAAGAGTCAATGTATGTTGGAACTTTGTATTGTGCTTAGTTAGTTAGAGATATTTTTCTTAGTCTTAGCTTGGCTTCTTCTTTTAGGCACTACATACAGGGGGATTTCGTCAAAGTGACCTTACTCATTTAAGGTGAAGTATGTAGGGGAGGAATACCAAGAGTGGGACAGCCTATGTTGGGGTTCCCCATGCCTATTGAGTCAGGCCATCTAACCAAAATACAACAAAAATATTAGTATGTGTTGAATCCAATACCTAAGAGTTTCATTTCAGGTGTTTGAATGACATGGGTAGCCTTTTCAAAAGTACTTAATAGAGGGGGTTTTATTTTTGTAAGAAAATAGGGTTTCTCTACAACTTGTGCATTAACTCATTTGCTTATGGTGCATCTATGTGTCATAATACAATTTTCTCTGTTGTCTAGTTTTTCTTCAAACATTGACTCTAAAAGTCACATCAGGTGGGCACCATATCATTCAATAAATGACCCTTAACTCTTTTAATCACTATCACAACTCATTCATCTGAATTATGTATTGGCTTCTCCTCCTAGCACTGCAAACAATGCAAATCTATGTTAACAAAAAAAGAACAACAAAGGATTATCAAATTCAGTAACCTATTTTTAAGAAACTGTTCATTCTCAGGCCATTCTTTACCTTCCTCAAACAATTCAGGTGTTTTGTCTACGATTCCACATCTTGCATATATGTCTACCAGAGCATATCCAACTATAACATCTGACAAAAATTCCCCTACCATTATGCTTTGGTGCATGTTCATAGCCCGTCCCAAAGCTCCCATTTTGGCACAGGCAGGGAGGACTCTGGCAAAAAAATTGGCTTTATACCTACCAATTGCATTGCTTTGAAAGTTTCGAAAGCCTTTTCAACAAACATTTTTTTGCAAAACTTGCAATCATTGCATTCCATGAGATGACATCTCTTTGAGGCATTCTGTCAAATAGTTCACATGACTTGCCCATGCTTCCACATTTTGCATGCATATCTACCAAAGCATTTCCAACCATAATATCTGATAGAAATCTACCTTTCATTATGTTTTGATGGATGTACATACCCTGTCCAAAGCTCCCATTTTATTATAGGTAGGGAGTATGCTAGCAAAGGTTGTGGAATTTGGATTTACACTTGCCAATTGCATTTGCTTGAAAGTTTCTAAAGCCTTTTCAACAAATCCATTTTGTGCATATCCTGCAATATTGTAATCCATGGACCACATTTCTTATAAGGATATTGTTGTGTATTGTCTATGCATTGATTGATATTCATATCTTGTTTCAAAGCTCCCATTTTGGCACATGCAGGGAGGATGTTGGCAAAGGTTGTGGAATTTGGCTTTACACCTGCAAATTGTATTCACTTGAAATTTTTTAAAGCCTTTCCACCAAATTCATTTTGTGCATATCTATTGTACATTCCTAAAAAAATTCACCTTAGCTTTGTTGTAATCATCCCATTTAATCATCCTACTCTCATGCTATTGATTAATAGTCATTCCAATTGATCAATTCTATCAACATTTTTCAATTGACCAATTCTATTGTCAAGTTATTCTCATCGTCTTGTCACACCTTTGATTTATCAACTTTATGTTAATTCATTTAGTCAATTAATTGATTACATTATATTATTCCCTCTAATATTACCCTGTTTCTAATTAATTATCTCTAATTAATCCATGCACATATATCTAATTAAATTAAATAAATAATTATAATTATCTTCACCCACATTTCATTTATCAATCAAAGTCAGTTTACGAATGAGTTAATTTCATGTTTCACTCATGTTAATTAGTTTTGCTTTCCACTCATCAATTTTTTTTTAACTAATTGATTGATTGAGTTAACTCTTAAATCAATCAAATTAGTTGATTGAACAATCAATATAGTTGATAAGTAGGAGGTATTTTCCACAGCGTGTCAAATTATGATATTGCTATCAGAATTCAACCGTGTAGTTTTTTGAGTCAAACTCATTGACCCATGTTTCATGAGTAGTGGTTCACAAGAACCCATCTCTCATTATAATGAGTGGTCCGCTTGGAATTAATTGTGTCTAGGTGATTCTTACAAAGGTGAAGCATTGGGCCTTCCTAGGAGGTCACCCATCCCAGTACTACTCCAACTCAAGCATGCTTAACCATGATAGCAATATAATAAACAAGTTAGTTAATTGGTCAGCTAGGTTCGTTGATTAATGTTTTTTGACGGATTTATAGATGGATTTTTGGAAGGAATGATGGATTTATAGATTTAGAGGTGAAAATATGAATGGCCAAGATTGATTTAATCGGTTTTGAGGATAAAGATATGATTTATAAATAACTATGATTAACTATTCAACTCAATTGACTGATCAGTCAACTAGCTTAATTGACTAGTCAACTAATTTGATTGAGAGTTAACTTGACAACTAATTAGTTAATTTGATGATGAGTGAAAGACGAAATTGACTTACTTGACATGAGTGAAATGTGAGATTGACTTATTTGTTAATTGACTTTAATCCAAAAGAGTAGTCTCTTTTGAGCTCATGCTATAGGGTTCTTAAGGTACAATAAAAGCTAGACTTGGTAGCTGATTTTCATAAGGTTTACAACTTGTGTGCAGTCTATGCATTTTTTCTCTTATTTTCCTTGCTCTTTATTTTTGTTGTGGTGAATTTTAAACTCAAGGATTCTATTGTTTATTTTACTTGACATGATGCTTAACTTGACTCTTAATAACCAAGGACATGAAAATTAGTGATAAAGTTGGAAGGGATGAAAGAGGGTAAGTGCATTTCATGTTGAATGATTCTCTTTCATTTTGCTAAATAAAAGATTTTCAATATGTTAATGAGTAAATAGAGACAGAAGAAAGCTGAGAGAGGAGAAGACCTAATTTTTGAGGTCCCAATCTAGTTCAACAAAATAAAACACCAAGGCAACACTAAAGGCCATGTCGTTGAAGCCTCTAATATTGTGTTGTAAAACTCATAGTAGGTAAGAGACTTGCTAGAACTATTTTCTTAGGTCTGCTTGAGATGTTTCCTAGGCCTACAGGTTATGTGTTTCTATTTTCCACAGGCAAAGCATTTTCTTGAGTTTTAAAATTTTGTTTAACAAACCAAATGCAATTGCTAAATTTTCACTAGGGTGGTAGATAAATGATTCTTTTTTCTTTTATTCCACAACATTAAGTAGATATAAGAGAATATTCTCCTAGTGAAAACGGTGATAAGAAATCGAGGAATGAATTAGAACCAACATTTGTGATAGATGCATTGGAACATATAGGGGTGAGTTTCCATGGTTTCCTTTATGCTTATATGTTTCCTTTAATGCTTAACTAAAGAAATAGTGCATCTCCTAAAAATAGCTTATAGATAGTGTGGACACCACTTTGTATTTTATTACAGTGTCATTTACTTCTTAAAATGTATTTTCATTTCCTTGCATTATTCTTTTAAATATTTCCCTAGGATGATATTGTTCAATGCTATTATTGGGATTTTGGCCATTGGTATGATCTAAGACGATAATCAAATGCAGTTCCATCAAATGTCACTCTTCAATCCATTTTGGAAAGTCATGACAAGAGTCGTTGGGATCATTGTCTGAGTGAGCTTATGCAGTAGGCTACAAAACCGTGTCCCAATGTTGTGTAGGAAGCAAGGTAAGAGTGTTTGTTGCTGGTCTTAGTTGCTTTCTTAAAGATCTAATTTCCTTTTTTGTTTCAAGGAATGTTCTCATTTAATGAATATTCTCTTTTATACTTGAAGTTGCATTTTTTTAATTCTTCCTCTATATTCTTTACCCTTGTGATTAGAAGATTTAATCCAAATAAATTATATCTTATTATGAAGGTAAGAAAAGTTGTGATTCCAAAACATGTAAAAAATGCTAGCACACATATAAGGATAGTTATCAAATCTGGCAAGGTTTTTTGGACTGGCTTTGTTCAAGGCTTTTAGATTCCAACATGGAAACTTTAGCAAATTTTTTAAAAAAATAAAAAATTGACGTACAATTTTTTGGCCTCCTAAATGAATCACATTTTCTAAACCTATTATCTATGCATATAAGATTAATAGAAACAAAGCTATCTATATGAAATTTACATTACAAACTCTTACATTAACTTTGTTTTGTCTACTTTTTGTACCATACGTAATCTACCTAATTGTGTCATGCATTTTGGTTTGTTGATGAAATCACCATAGATCATGGTTTTGTTTGTAGGATTGGATTAGAGTGCAACATTTAGAAAAAAATGTTAGTGATGAGGGTATATGCATCCATAAAAGCTTAAAAACGTTTGACATATAAAAATATCAAATACATCAAGAACACAAATTAAACATCAAGTAGTCTTTTGAAATTATACATGCAAACTTGAAATTATAGATGCAACATCTATTCTGATTGATTAATAAATGAGCATTCGACATGATATCTATGACAAATAGATGAAACTTAAAAGCATGATTCCCTTCACTGTAATACTAATTTTCTTAGTGTCCCAAAATTTCTTAACTGCTTTGATCATCTTCAATTCCTAATATCTCCTGATGACCTACTCTTCTTTTTGTACCACTTGTTCACCTTTTATAGGGTTTGAAATGTAATCTTTTAGGTGCAATCAAATTCATCATAGATTCACCACACATGTTCCCTTCATTCTGCATCTTTTCTGCCCCAATGGATGAGCCTGGAACTAGTAATGATTATTATTCTTTGTTATATGGCATTTGGTGCTGGGAAAACATCTCTTATTGTACTGGGCAACTTGAGTCAAAATAGCAGGTTAGTTAATTTTGGAAATTTATGATAAAGAAAATAATAATCTTGTCATGCATTGAATAACTAAAATCCTTTGTCAACTTTCACAAGTTGGAGGTGACATGACGTCTTAGACAAATAACTCCATCAGATTTGGGTGGAAAGGCAGTGCAGTCACACAATACCGAGAACAAGCTTGATCAATCGCAAATGTATGCCATGTTTGCATGTTCCTGCCGACCAGATGATAGCGAGGATGGTGGCTTTGCAATTGATTTTTCCTTCAGAGCTAGTTTTGAAGGGAAAATAGTAAGTAGAAATAAATTTAGCTGTATTATTGATTTAATGCATATTACCCTTCATCCATGCATATGCATCCATTTGGTTGTTTCTACTTATGTTTATTCCTCTTTTTTCTATTCATGTCTATAAAAAAAAAGATGAATAAGCATACTTGAGAAATAGTTTTATTGTCATTGATAAGTGAATCTAACTAGCAAACTTGGAGGGAAAAGCCAATCAATTCACTAGAAAAATAACATCCACTATGGATGGGGGAGGAGGAAAGGCCAAAAGAGAGTGGCTCTTGGGCCCAAGAGAAGGGTCAATAGTGAAAATATCAAACCTGGTTTTATATGGGTCTATCCTAGAGTTGTTATGTCTAACCATTCATTAAAAAATCTATGGAATTATTTATTCACCTTCTAGTTTAAAGAACTGAATTCATGATTGATATTGGTCTTTGCATGATTTATAGGATCAACATAAATTGCTTTTGAATTACTTTTTCCTATAGGCATAAATAAAATTTGATGCTCTCCCGCCATCGTATATACTTAACACTCATTTTAGGTAAAATTAAGTTTTTTTTTATATAATAATTTTCTAGATATGACTGTTGGTTATATATAGGTTCTCCATGAAACTCTTGAAATATTTTTCAGCTTTCTTTATTGACAATATTTTTATGCCTTCTCTAGAATGCTTCTATTTTAGCTTTAGTCCATTCACACTTACAAGTTTGTGAAATCATGCTAGCTATGCTTGCATCCTTTCTAGAGGAGGGGGTATCTGAAACAGAAACTAGGACAAAATGGAAGGTATGTTGTACTCATCTTTATTTTTGGTTTTCTTGTTGCTTATGAGCATAGTATAGAAATACCATGGTTGTAACTTTGCAGATTGCTCAGGAATAGTATGTCATTAATACTTATATTTTCTCCCAAAGTCCAAAGGTACGCTGTGAAGACTCATGATTACATTTTGCAAATGTATATTGAATGGTTGCAAAGAATGTATGGTCTGGCATGCTAAGTTGCAAACCTATATTGCGTACACTCTTCTTTAAGTTCATTGAGCTCTTCTTTTTTCTTATGTTTAAATTAGCATTCTCCAATGGTGTTTTGTCATCTCTATGTGGTTTGAGGGCTCATCTTTGAGATAGCATTCCTGTATCACAAACTATACCCATTTCCAAGATTCATGCAACTTAGCTTCATTCAGATAGCAAACGTTAAGTACAGACATATATGCTTACTTTTGTTTGAGTTCTAACTAGTTTTAATTATTGAAACTATATATTTTTGGCTTCCCTACTATGCAAATATAGTTTGTATCAAATAATATATATCTTTGGCTTCCCTAGTTTGATTATTATAGTCGTGTTCATTTTGATTCATTTAACAACATTGCTTGATCATTCCCGTGAAGTAATATCTATCATGTATTGTAAAGAACCTCTTAAAAAAATCCCTTAAAGCAATCATTGTTGCCAAAGCCTTTAACAAACTGTAATAACTCTACAATTTTTGTATCATTTAATATAATTCCATTTGAAACATGTTTGTATTATTTTTCAATCAAAACAAGAAGTTGATAAATCGAGGGTACCATAAAAATATGGATAGTAGGAATTTGAAAGGATTTAGATGTCATGATCATATTCATGAGGTTGTCAGTCTTCGCAATAGACGTGATATGTCATTTTACATAGTGGAGAAAATGTTATTTATTGTGAATTTATTTGGAGTACCATTTAAAAACTTCCAATATCTTGGTAGCCACAATTGATTTGAACTTTAGATATTGTAAACCACCCCTACCATCCTTATTTTTTGCTGAAATCATCTAAAAGGAAGAAACTCTAGGCATTTTAATTTTATTTAATAGAGTGCCATTAATGTCTCCAACATAACCTTTGTGAGTGTCCCTGTGATTTCACAAAAGAAGCAAGTCATGTTGTCCCACAAAACACATGAAAATAAAAAAAAATTGGTTATAGTTTCAGCTTTTAACTTGTGCTTGATTTATGTAATATTAAATTCTTTTATCATAATTTGATTTTTTTTCCTTTATTGTTTTGTGTTATCCTGTATTGTCCTCTCTCTTCCACCCCCAAAAAGGTAGATATTATTCCTTTCTAATTGCATTAATTGGAAAATTTGAGGTTTGAGTGAATGCATATTAGAGGTAAGCTTTTTTATCAGTAGCATTAGGTTTCTTTAGGATTTAAATATTTTGAAAAGCATAATGCCTTCTAAATTCCTAACAAATTCTAATCCTCATTGGAATTGTTCAATTCTTAGTTGTATCTAATTGAAGACTAGTTGGTGGCTTCATTTTTTCCTTCCATGTTTGATCCGATTACAATTCAAATGGTTTTGGATTAGCTTCTTCCCAATAGTTCCAGGTGAGTATATTTTGGATATATGCTTCTATCTATAGTATAACCTCAAATATCATTCATTTTTTGGTAGTTGACATATTTTTTTCCCCCTATCTGCAATAGAGAATACAATCATTGTTACATATCATGTAATTTCAAATATTATTTTTACCTTCATTACCATTCTTTTGGGATCTTGGTTACTGTTTCTTTTTAATTTTTGGGTAATTACTGGGTTTAGCAAGAACCTTGGTCAAACTAGGACTGGTCTGGATTGTGTACTGATCTTTTTCTGGGTCCAGCTTGGATTTTCCTAGGGTTCTGCTCTGTGCATGTGGATTTGGTACCTCACAAGTAGTTCGACCCCGCAGTCAAACATTGACTGTTGCTTGGAAGATGTTGTTGATCCTGTAGAGATTGTTGGCAAGTGAATTAGATACCGTGTTGATGGCTCCAAGATAATGAAGGTAAGATATGATTGGTGATAAAGAAACTAGAAAGATATGAAGATGAAGAGGTAAATGATCAAAAATTTTAAGGGGCGGTTCAATGGTAAGAGAAACAATGAAGTAATAGTTAACATGGTCATAGGATGATAGTAATCAAAATAAGGGCAGCCTACAGATGATTGGAGCTTTATCACAATCATAGATTGAAAGTTCCTTTGCAAAGATGTATCATGTACTTATGCATTACAAGGGTAAGGGACTGTAGGCTATGATATAAAAGAATAGTCATGCACAAATGACAGTTAGATGATCAGCAAGCATTACAAGGGTAAGGGATTGTAGGTTATGATATAAAAGAACAGTCATGTTCCTATTCTTTTGTAAGCTGTTGAAAAGCATAAAGGCAAGGTTTTGGAGCAGATTTCAGCTAGTTCTTTTCTCTTTTAGCAATGTATTGTAATCTTTTCAAGTTCTTTCAAGTTGGGACAACAAATTGTAACTCCATTTTCAAGCTTACACAGTTGAATGTAATATCTTTTTTATTAATAAAATAAGCTATTTTTACCTTCTCATTGTTGTTTTATTGTGTAAATATTTTAGATAGTTGATAAGTAATCTTTTTGATTAATGGAAACTAGTAAATAAAAATGACTAAATATATGACTAAATTAATGACTAAATATATGACTAAATATATGACTAAATTAATGACTAAATATATGACTAAAGTAATGACTAAATTAATGACTAAATATATGACTAAATTAATGACTAAATATATGACTAAATAAATCACTACCATGACTAAATAGATGACTAGTTAACAACAATCAATGACTAAATTAACGACTAAATCAATGACTAAATCAATGACTAGATAAATGACTAAAATAGTTTAGTCATAAATTTAGTCGCGTTATAAATGACCGACAATAATCTACTAATGGTCACGTGACCGAAATTAGCCACTTATATGCAATTTTTAGTAGTTTATGTAGTCATATATTGTTGTTTTTGTACTAGTGAAAATATCGTCAATGAAAGTTTGAAATATGATTCATTTAATATAGTATAAATACCTAGTAATTGATAAATCCCTTGATTTGACATCATGATGATTCTAGTCTTTGACCACTCTAATCAATGTTCATTAACAACATCCTTAATTTTTGTATTATTTCATTAACCCTATCAACCCTCAATATCTCATATGATGGGCCTTTGAACCTAGGACCTAAATTTATAATAGCATCCACCATACCTTGCTAATTGAGATTTGGTAACATGGAATAATAGGACAAAATAGAAACAAAAATTTATAATCATATGTACTTTTCCTAGTCATGTGCTTTCTTACTCCATCACGCACTCTCCAAAGTGGTTTATGATCTTAGTGAAGTATTCAAAGTGTAAAGAAACAAGTAATGTTTCTTCCACCTATGTTTGGGCCACATTTTGTAACAGTGGGTGTCAATCTAGACTCCCTTGAAAATACAAGTTTGTATACACCAACTACCTCATCTAAAGGATTACATTGTACCCTAAATTTGTAGTATTAGAAGTCACTTATATCCTAGTTTTAGTATTTTTAGCCTTACCATTAGAAATTTCCTAAAATCACACATTACACTTGATATGTGATATCTATAGGGAACTTCTCATAAGAAAGGGACTAATTTCTTAGCTCCTTCACCAAATTTTGTTTGAATTACTATATGCCTCCATTGACATCACAATAATAAAATTCATTTTACCTTGTTTATAAATATTTTTGACATGTAATATGCCCATTCAAAGTCTCTCTCACATGTCATGATGAAATTTTTTATAAAATTTATGTAAATTTATTGTTTCATATGTTTCAAGGTTATATTTTTTGTCGGATCACTTTCATAAGAGTCCCTTACCACTCTCATAGGTATCGATATACCTATGTCCCTAATGTCAATTTTTCCATTATACCAAAGTGATGATATAGAAGATAAATTATGTTAATATACCAAACCTCTTGATATATCAAACGTTTTGATACACTTCACCTTCTTATATACCTAAAGGTGCATGGAAGAGTGATAGTAAGTGGAAGATAGATTTATTTGAGTATATAGTGGTATATGAGAGTATAGTGGTACCATAAGAAATGACACATGAAAATTATGGGGTTTGTTTAATGGAATACATAGTTGCAAGGGGTGGTATAGAGCATATAAGCATTTTTGATAGTATAATCGTTTTATTCCAAATTTATAGCTAAACAATAGATTATCAAAAGAATAAATACATAGAAGAATAAGAGAAAAATGTAAGAGAAGACAATTGTAAGGAAAAACTATCTATGAACTATCCTTATCATTCCAACCTCTATAAACATCAAATATAGTTTTGGCCATCACTTCCCTAGTCACAAGAGGGTAATATTATTTAATTTAGTGTTTGGTGTGCTATAGAGGGGCTTAAAGATATATTTTTTTGCAACTAAATATATTGAATTCATTATAAACACCAATACTTTACAATAAAATAATGTCAAGAATGTACAAGTTACATAATGATTATTTTGGCCCAAAAAAGAAGCAACAGCTAATGATCATAGTCTACAAATATTATTACTTTTTATTCTTAAGAAATTTTTAGTTATTCTTTAAATAGATAGTACACTATGCAAAAATAGTTGAGGATTGTGTTTCAAAAATAACAAGAGAGAAATAAGATAAAAGGTAAATTTAATGATTTCAACTCGTCTATAGCTCTCAATGGAGAGGTTATATGATTGAAGTTATGACCAAGTTAAGGTGTATTTTGTATACATTTCAATCAAGGTGTAGGTTGCTTATGTTGAAAATTCTTATATTTCTATAGACTCATTGCATGTTTGGGGTTCGTTGGAAGGTATCATCCTACTTCATAAAATAGGTAATAAACAACTTGGTCCTAAAGGTGGAGGAGACTATATGTATGCATTCAAGGCCATCAAATTATTAGGTTTTTTGTGGTTTGTAATTGGATACACCCATCTATTAGTGCACACTGGTGTAAGGTTAAAATATCATTGAAGAAATTCCTCTTCTTAGAAGTATTTTAATGGTTCTTTGGTTTCTTTTTAAACTCTACTCTTTCTTATAGAAAGGTGCACACGATATGATTTTTCTTCTTTAAAATATTGTTGTTTCTTTCTAGCTAATTCTTAGTCAAAAAATGGCTCTCATATTAAATATTGGAGAAAGTAATCAAGATGATTCTCTCTACAATTGTAAGATGCGTAAAATGAATGCACAAATTGAGTGCTAAGGAAATGACACAAAAAAAAAATGTTGTAAACATGGTAGAATGAATAAAGCACTTGGTAGGTACCCTTCTTATCAATCTAATTATATTGATGTTAATTGGATGCTCAATTAAAATTTGATGAAAAACTTGGGACTTCTCTTGTTAATGGTGCTCATGATATTGAAAGTATAGTTGCACTTCTAAAGAATTTTATTAAAAAGAATATGAAACTTGTCATAAATATAGAGATCCCTATTTAAAAAAATTATAATATGATTACTTTGAATCATTTTTCTTGTGAATATGTTTCAAATGATTATATGAGGGGCAAGTTGACCATATTTATTTTGAATAATCCTCTAGAGAAGAAGGTGAAAAAAGATAAGAGGTCATGATGAGGAGAATAAAATAAGAATTTAAGATTTGGTGAGAGGGATGATGAAGACATGAAAAAGGCTAAAAATGATTGAGGTAGCTTATTTTGCAAAGAAACTTGAGAAATGTTTTACAAACGCTTATTGATTTTGTATATGCGATAGTGGTGGTATTTGTTGTAAGCCAAAGGAAAGTAAAATCCAATAAAAATATTGTAGGTTTGACTTGGATTTTGTTTGAATTTTCTACAATGGCCATTCATTATTGATTTCTTTCTTAGTTTTTACCTATTTACTACCTTCAAAATTTAGACTATCTAAAGGTGAATTTAACTATGTATTAAAACCTATGATGATTATTTCATAAGAATTGGGTCTATTTTTTAAATTCTTTAGAACATATTAGTTAGCAAATGAGAATTAAATTGTTAAAATGATAAAATATTCAAAAAACTTTATCTATGCTCTTTCAATTCAAACATATTTTCTAGAAGAGAAGATAAAAAATTAACTTGAAGTTATTTTGATCAAACCTCATTGATCTTCACTAAATATCAAGAATTAACTTGTCGTATGAAAGATTGCCAATTGAATTCAAACTAAAATGAAGATAAAATTTTAGATAAGAAGAAGATGGAGTGAAATTTCTTAGGTGAGTAAAATATACCTTCCAAACATGAAATAAAAATGTAAAAATCCTCAAAACAAATGACTATAATGCATGTAAAACCATTGTGCTAAAAAACTCACAACCAGATAAAAAAAATATTGAAAACTAGATCACCTACAACTATATGTGTTTTAGACATTTTTTCACAATTAATCATAATAAATAAATAAATAAACAATTGACTGCAAATTTTTGAAAAAAATAAATTTTAAAAGAAAAATCATGAATTATGATATTTTACAATTAATTGTAATTACTCATGTTTTTTTTACAAGTATTATTTCAATAAAACTTTCAAATACTAATTCATTGTACAAGAAAAAAAATGCATATCATTAATAGTCTTGGAGACTTGCTACTCTAACGAAAAATAATAAGCTAATTGGATTTCAACATTTATTGTATAAACAAAATAAGACAACATCCTCTATTCTTATAAAATAAGTCATAATGAAATTGACATGTATCAAAACCTATTTGTAGTCTAATACAACAAACATATGCCCTTCTACATTTCATTACAAATGTCACACATTTAGAAAATATTACATAAAAGAGGGGTAAAAACTTATTAAAACAAGAAAAAATTAGAAAGCAAGGCCTTTACATAGCCCTATCAAGCTCCACCAAATGGTCCAACTGCTGAGACAAATCTGAGGGTAATTGACCCTAATCCACCAAGTTCCAATCATGAATATGATCAGAAGCCCATTTAGCCAAACAATTAGCAACACCATTCCACTCTCTAGGAATATGAATGAAAGTAAAAAACTCCAGAGAAGCACAAAGGTTGAGAATCTGTTCAACAATCAAAGCCAAATGCCAACTAACATCATCTAAATGCTGCCTATTCAACAAGTTCACCACAACCTGGGAATCAGATTCACATATGATCCTATACCACCCTAATTGACTTCCACGCTCCACAACCAATAAAACTGTCTGAGCCTCCATTAGATTATTAGTATGAAGACCCTTATAAACAGAGAAGATAAACTAAACATCTCCAGAGCTATCCCGACCAACACCACCAATGCCAACATGACCAGGGTTAACATTTAGAAAATATTAACTCATTTTGGTGTTAACAAATAAAATCATGACTTCTCGAACATCTTATAGATATGCAACCAATATATGCTCTTCAATATTTCATTACACAATTCTAGAAAAATATTAATATTCGTTTTGGTCATATCTCTTACCCTACCTTTTCTATCTATGAAATATTTCATTACACATTCTAAAAATATATAATTTATTTAGATGTTTCATTTTCTCTTTATAGAATATTCTACACATTCTAAAAATATATATTAATATTCATTTTGAAGTTACCAAACATAACTTCCTTCAAAACCCTACAAGTAGTAGAGCCCATTGCCCACCACCAATTAACACTTGGATTTGGAAGCCATGTAGATAGTAGAGCTCACTGCCCCACTACCAATTAACAATTGGGTTTGGAAACCCTATAGGTAGTAGAGCCCACTACCCCATCGCCAATTAACACTTGGGTTTGGAATGTTCATATCTATCTACCCCCTACATTTTCTCTATGGATGATAGCACTAGGAACCATGTTTCCCACCCCACTGCCCTGGACCCTAGAATTTGACAAGCCCTATAGGTAGTAGAACCTATTGCCCCACCATCAATTAACACCACCAATTAACACTTGGGTTTGGAATGGTCTATACCCCTACCTTTTGTCTCTATAGATGACAACAATAGAACCATGTTTTCCACCCCACCACCCTCCCTAAAATTTAACAAGTCTTATAGATAGTAGAACCTAATGCCCCACCGCCAATTAACTACCACCAATTAACACTTGGATTTAAAACAATTTGTACCCCTATCTTTTCTCTCTATGGATGACAACACTAAAACCATGTTTCCCTCACCACCAACCTCCCTAGAATTTGACTCTTATCTTGTTTCACATGTTAAGTTGGCTGAATAGATCCATCCCTATGTTGTGTTGTAGTTGGTGCCTTCCACTTTCTAATTTAGAAAGACATCCTGAATCTTGCCACTGAATAAGAACATGGCCCGACCCAACTTGCTCCTCTTCTCCTTTGGTGTTGGTGAATAAAGACCAGACATACCAACTTCTCTATTAGCTCCTCTATTCAGTGTTGGCTTGAATGGGGTGGTGAAAAATGGAGCCGGACATCGATAAAAAGACTCTGAAGTGGCTTCATTCGAACACACCACCTTTGCCAATTCTAGGACCTATGCCCGCCTGCCTTCATAGATAGGTAGCAAACTGGTGCATATTAGTTTCTTTGATTCAAAAAGCTTACACACAATCGAATCCAAAAATAACTATTGATATGCTGCATATTAGTTTTTTATTGTCCAACCAGCATATTCATATGGTCTAGGATTGTTGACAAAGGCCTTGAACACCATCATTATAGTTGTTCAATGAAGTGCCCATACCCAATAGTTGCACGTTGGTGATCCATGGTGTCTCTTGACAATTGCCCTACTATCAACCACCATAGAAGGGATGGGGTACATCAGTGTCTAGTGTACAATGGTTTGTTGGTGAAGTATGAGAAAATGTACCCATCACAATTAATCAGCTAATTAGCTTTTGTTCATCGGAGGGATACAGGCCTAAACCAGCCCGTTAACCAACCATGCTTCACTCTACCCTAGTAATCCTAGGGGATTTCCATAGCCCCAAGCTCTAATGATACATAGATCAAAACCCTATGCTAATAGCATTGTGGTATATATGAGCTAGTAATGGTCAAGGCTTATGCTTGAATCTCATTTCACTACTAGATGTAAATGAAAAGATAAAAAAAAGTAGCTATGTATAGTTTTCCCATGGTAAAAAGTATTAAATCAATTACTACTACATTAATGCTCATTTCTAATTAACTTTTAAAAATCCAAGTTCAATCAATTACTACTACATTAATGCTAAATTCTAATTAACTTTTAAAAATACAAGTTCTCCCTAATTAGTGTTTATTGCAGATTTTGGACAATGTCTTCTTGATACTATTAAAATTATCCAAAGAAAGTTTGACTAGAGAAAAGGAGTAGAGAAAAGGAGCATAGAGATTGGCTCTAGATATTGAACTATGTACAAATAATCTTTTCAAAATACTTAGTATGTTATCTTCCACCAATGTGGCTCATTTGCTAAAAATGAATCTCATGTAGTTTGGCTAGTTTCTCTTTTAGTTCTAGGCATACATAGATTATCACTGTTCTAAATGGTAATTAGGAGGGGTATATGCATTTTCCCTCTTATAGTAGATTACATGATATCTTGGTGACTATATTTTCTTATAAGCCTTCTAAGGAATGAATTTCTCTTAGATGTAATCATTATTAGTCAAAAAGAAGGTGGAGATGAAATGGGGAAAAGAGGTTGAAAATATTATTCATTTGTCTAGTATATTATTGTGGTATTCTTTATCATATATTGACAATGGACTGGACACTTTCAAATAAATAGAATGATAGAATATTTTTTTTGGTTGAAGAGAGTTGTATTTTTGCATATCTTGTAATGTAGTTGTCTTTTTTCTCAACAAAATTTGATGAAGTTTTATTATGATATTTTTGTCTTAATCTTTTTCATATGCTTTTTTCTTGTTGAATGACCACAAACCTATTGATCATCCAATCTAAACAAGATTTATGTGAAGAGTGTGTTCATCTCTAGTGATTTATCATTGGATTTCTCTTACCTTGTACTTGTTATTATTTATTCTTTTTATTTGTATTGTGGGCTCTAGGATAAATAAATTGTTATTATGGATTTTAGGATAAAACATAAAAATAAAAATAAAAATTACATTTGTTAAGATCTAAAGTCTTAACTATTTTCTTAATTAATTACTTTTGTGTTAAGATACATGTAATTAAAAAAAAATAGACTCATATGTTTTATAAGCCATCCCTCTTCTTAGTTTATCTCACATGTTTGGAAGGTAATAGTTTTGTTTGGTATAATTGGTATAAATATAGGGTTTTGCAAGTATAATAGATATACATGAATTATATTATATTGAGAAGTTCTCTAGGAAGTTCCTCCTTAAAGAAGCTTGCAACAATATGATTATAAATCTCTAGTGCAATATATCCTTGTGTTTATATTTATAGCATGTTAAATTTCTATATTTTTGTTATTAGAATAATATTTTTGTAGGAAGAATCATATCTTTAGTATCAAATCTATTTTCAAGGCCACATTTGTTGTTGCAAATTTTTTATTTCAAGATTTATACAACTATCTACCATATGCTCTCACTTTATTTTAGGATTTTGGTGACTAGAGAGTGGTTATAACAATAACATCAAGTTTTTACCTTAAAAAATACTTCTTTTTAAATTAATAGTTTTTCTAATTTTTAGGATAGAAACCATGTATTGGATTTTTTTTAAATCATAGAAGAATTATTGTTCTAGGCAAAGTTGGATTCCCCATATAGGTTCTAGTGAAGGTCAAAGGGTTTTCCCTCCTAAACCATACCATTAGGAAATGTTTGTATATGACATTTTTCTTCCATGTACCCTTGGATTTATCAAAAGACCTCTTAATATTTCTTAAAGCCTAGTCCTAAGAAGCCATCAACTATCTATCATATATGTGATGCATCTGCAAATGATATGCCCAATGATACAAAATGGTATAGAAAGTCCCATTTGGAATATAATTGGACTAATTTTGTAGAGCTTCTCTTAGTCAAATTCGATATTACCACTTACAGATATTTTACTGAAGCTTTTCTTAATCAAATTGTGTCATCTTGGTTATGTTCATGATTATCAAATCAAATTGAGAAACTTTCCAACCAAACTAAAGGGTTCACACATGAATTCTTTATTAGTTATTTCATTAGTGGACTAAAGGATAATTTTGAATTAAATCCAAAATGTTCAAACCCAAGGATATCATGGTCACCATAGGTTTGGAAAACTTGTAGAAGATAAACTCACAACTTAGCATCAATTGTCCAAGTTCACCCAATATAAGAACACTATGTTGTCTCATCCTAACTCTACTAATAATCACACCACACTTTCAAATGTCTCATAGAAGAAAATATATGATCTCATCAAGAAAAGGGGCTATCTTATTGTATACACCTAAAAATGGTCACATTATAATAAGTTTGGTAATTAATTAAATACAAGTTATTTAGTTAAATCTCTAATTCAATCTACATATAAATAAATTTAATTATTTATTTATATTGTTCATTATCTAATTCTTCTATCTTAATTAAATAAGTTTAATTACTTATTTAATTTAATCACTTTTCTAATTCTTTTTAATTAAATTAAATAAGCTTTACAATTTATTTAATTTAATTATCACATTGTTTTATTTTAAATAAAGTAAATATTCTTCCTTTTTCCAAAATCATGAAATCATCTTTAAATCTTCTAAAAAATCACATTGCTTTATTTTAAATAAAGTAAATATTCTTCTTTTTTCCAAAATCATAAAATCATCCTTAAATCTTCTAAATATTCTTCCTTCTTCCAAAATCATGAAATCATCTTTAAAATCTTCTAAAAAGCCATCTCACATTTAATTAAATATTTTTCAATATTTAATTAGAAACTTCTTATCCACATTTCACACATAATTAAATATTTTTCAATATTTAATTAGAAACTTCCAAAACCACATGTCACATGAAATTAAATAATTTTATTATTTAATTAATGAATTATCTTCAACTACAAAACCAACTCATAATTAAATTTGAAAAAAGGCAAGTAGCCTTCATTTTTGAGTGAAAGGTTTTGTGGGAAGGAAACATCTTCTTTTTCTCTAGCTTCCATCTTTCTCTCCAACTTCTCTGTCTCTTACCGTTCATCTTACCAGACTGAATCTCAATCGTTGATCTTTGCCAACTAAGCTTTTGCCTTCAAAAACTCTATAAATCTAACCTTTCACAGGCCATTTGCATCGAATCTTCATCTAGTATCTTCACTCTATCAAAATCATTCTTCAATCTTCCATCCATCTTCATCTATCACCTTCGCCATATCGTTATGCTGCAGAATTGAGCAACCAACATTCCTTCAACAATCAACCTTTGAAATCTTGCATTCTTATGCAGGTGGAGAAGAGCCATGGAGGTCAATCAAGTATAAGTTTGAAAATTTGTTTGTATGTTCTTTGTTTATTTGCATTTTCATTCTAGTTTGTGCTTCATGGTGCTTGATAGGATTTAATTAGTTTATTGTTTTCAACACACATTTAAACCTTTGGATTTTTCCCTATCTACACTTATAATTGTGATGAGAAATTTATAGTAGGCTATCATTATATGGAATAAGAATTGTATTTAATTGATGTGGAATCTCCGCCAAAAAATAAGGAATATGAAGATGTTAAAGAATCCTAGGAAGAGGAGTCACCATTGATTAAGGAATCAAATGTTGTCCTTGCTCTTAAAATTTCTATACACAATTTAGTGACCAATATTTACACCCCTCGGATAATGAAGGTCAAATGCTTTCTTAAGAAACGCGCTCTCATAATTTTCATTGATTCTAGAAGGACACATAATTTTATTGGTACAAGAATTGGATAAACAAGTAGATTGTTTTATCTACACCTATTCTAATATTTGAATTCATGATTGTTATTGGAGGATCATTAATTTGTTAGGGTAAGTGTTATAATTTTTATATGGGGGACTACACTCTCAAGTCTATTATGTTTTCCCTTCCCTTGGGTGCATGTGACATTGTGTTGGGAGCTTAATGGCTCCACACTATTGGTCCTATCTTGTGAGAAATTTATGAACTCTAGATGCATCTTATACGAATGATAGAAAGCACACCTTGTCAGGCCTCACCCTTGGATTTGTTAATCTCATTAGCTCTCATCACATAGAAAATTTACTAAAAAGGGAGTCTCAAAATTATTGCACAAATTTCTACTATCTAGGTTGTTGAATATTTTTCCTCAAGCCAACCACAAATCTTTAAGATATTTTACTCCACCATTCAAATTATTCCTAGAACCTACTATCTTACCTCTACATGACAACAAAGATCCTACCATCTGGCTACTACTTAGAAGCACACTTTCAAATATTATCCCTTATAGGTATTTTTTTTCAAAAGCCTAAGATAGATAAATTAACTAAGGAATTGCTACACCAAGGGGTTACTAGGCTTAGCACTAGTCCTTATTCCTCTCCAATCCTATTGGTATATAAAAACTATGGGCCTTGAACTTTTGCATTAATTTTTGTGAGCTAAAAAAACTCACCATCAAGCATAATTTTCCAATTTTGGTGGTTGATGAGCTATTACATGAACTCCTTATAGCTAGATTCTCTCCAAGATGGATTTATGATCCAATTACCATCATATATGCATCAAAGAGGAAATTCCAAAAATAACATTCTACACTCATAATAGACACCATGTGTTTTTGTTCATGCCATTTGAACTCACCAATGTGTCATCTACCTTGTATAGCTTGATGAATAAAAAAAATATCCTTTTTTGTTGAAGTTCATCTTGGTCTTCTTTGTTGACATTCTTATTTACAATAATATGTATGGGTAGAACAACTTTACACTTGAACCAATCTCTTCAAATCCTATAAACTAATAACTTATGTGCCAAACACTCCAAATGTTCTTTTGGCCAAAAAAAAATTAAATATTTGGGACATATTCTTTTGAAAGATAACATTTAGGTGGAACCAAAAAAAATTACTACCATCTAGAAGTGGACTAAACCAAAAATACATAAGGTCTTTCATGGATTATTAGGCCTCATAGGATATTATCACTGCTTTTTCAAATTTTATGGGAATATTGCCACTCCTCTCATAGCCATGTTGAAAAAATATTATTTTTAATGGTTTACAACTATAAAAGAAATATTTTCTCTACTTAAGGAAGTTATGTGCACCACAATAGTTCTTGCTATTTCATATTTCTCCAAAACATTCATAATTGAAATTGATTCTTTTTATTGTATATTGGTTTTTGTTCTCATGAAAGAAGGGCGACACCTCGACTTTACTAATAAATCTCTAATTGGAAAAGATCTCAAACATTCCACTTATTATAAGGAGATGTTATCCATTATGTATGCTATCAAAAAAAGATGTATATGTACCATATGGAAAGACTTGTACATTCAAACGAATCGGGTCATAGTCTCACATATGTTTTGGATCAATGAATATCCTCTTTAGAACAAAAAAAGTGAGTCACCAAAATGTTGGAGTTTGACTATGAGATCACCTAAGAAAAGGACATGATAATGTGGTGGTGTTAAGTGGGAAAATAGATCCTAGATCTAAAAAGTAAATTAGGTTCGATTTTTCTTTTCTTTGCTTAAAATTGGAACACAAACCAATTAGGGTTTTATGATTGGCTAGCTACCTCAAAGGAGAGCCAATCTGCCTAGGTTTTGTTCCTTTATTGCAAAGAGGGGATATTTTGCATGTGTTATTTGATTGATCTAATTGATACAAGCCATAATTTGAAAATATGAATGATCACATAGATGGAAAAACAAGATTCAGAAATGAGTACAAATTTGAGATGTTGATGTAGGAGCATCTCAGAGATTCATATTGCATCTTACTGCAATAGCTAGTTTTCCCTTGTAGATTGGAACAAAGGCAGAGTGGGAAGTCTATGACAACATACCTAGGTGATGGTCCCTGCAACATTATAATCTGAAAGAACGCTAACCCAAAAGATCACCCTAATGAGCAACTTGGATACCAAACCTATTGGAGGAAATGTTTGGAACCTCCTTGTATCTTGCAGAGCCTTCATGGCTCATCACAAGATGGATATAGGAAATGAACAATCCCAATTAGGTTCACACCCATCCACACCCACGTTTGATGCCTCTTTAATTCCTTAGGGCCAACATACACATTTCATTAGACATAAAACTCAAGATCTAATTTAAGTTGACATAGATCATTCTTAACGCTAGGAGCTAGTGTATAATCAATCTCTAAATTAAGTAGGAGGGTAGCTAAGGATGATGTGGAGTTAGAAGTTAGTGCATTAGGTTCTGAAACTAATTTTGTATATAGTAGTAATTAAGCCTATGGAGGCCTATGAGCCAACAAGTGTGGCCCATGGAGCCTATTATATTCTAAAATTGAGAAGACCTGTGGGCATGTATGTTTGTTTTTTAAATCAATAAAGTTGCTTGTTAATTTCAGCTATTTGTGTTGTGTTGAGTTTTGCTGCAAGGCTAGACAAACCATTCCAAACCCTCCATCCTTGACTACATCAAGTGGCATCGAATCAAGGTTCAAATTTTTTGGGAGCATATATTCTAGAAGACTCTTGTGTGGATAGATCGTTGACCTAAAGTAGGCTACAGGTGTTGTTAGCAGAGCACTGAATTTTGAGGCATTTCCAACCCTGTAGCCATACTATTGACTTGAGCTAGTCACACCTGATCTAAAGGGAAGATTCCACCATGGAGGATACATGTGATTGCCAATGTTTTCAGAAACATGGAGGAAATACAAGGTGAGATGATGGCAATGCATAATTGGTTGGTTGTTATAGAGGAAGATATGTGAAAGGGCCTAAACCATAGACCAAAAGAAGAGAGCGATGAGGAGGAGCCAACTCCAGAGCAAAACAAGGAGAGTGAAGAAGAGGAGTCAAACCAAATCAAGATGATGAAAGTCATCGCCAAGATCAGTAAGCGACCAAGAATAGAGATTCCTAGTTATGTCGATAGCCTAAATCTAGAGGAGTTGATTGATTGGATAAATGAGATGGAAGAATACTTTGAATATGAGAAAGTTGAAGATCCATAAAGACTTAGGTTTGTGAAAACCAAATTGAAGAGGCATGTTGCCATTTGGTGGAAATAAGTTCAACTGGAGAGAAATTGAAGGGGAAAGGAGAGGATCAAAAAATGGGAAAAGATGGTTGTGAAACTGAAGAACCAATTTATACCTACAGATTATGAGCTAGTGATGCTAAAGAAACTTCAAAACTTGAGGTAGAGGGAAAAGATAGTCAAATAATACACTAAAGAGTTCTACAAAATGATCATATGAACCAATCACAGTGAATTCAGAAGGGATAAGGTGGCACAATATATTAATGGTCTTGGAACCAACATCTGAGAGGAATTAAGTCTAGTTTGAATAACAACCATATAATAAGCCTACTAGTTTCCACTGAAGGTGGAAGAGAAATTGGCTAGGAGGGCTAAGCGAGGACTAGGGAGTAGGAGTCAGAAGTTTCCAGAAGAATATGCTACTCACTATAATTTATTCACCCACTATCAAGGTGTCTTAGTTGATTCTTGCACTTTCTAAGGCTTATTTGTAGGTTTTGTATAAAAAGTTTTAACTTTCTCTCTTGTATCCCTATTGAGGCATGTAGAAAGAGGTCAAATAGTTATTTATGGTTCATGTTAGGTGTACTTTCCAATGAATAAAGGAATTGTCTCCAACATGTGATGAAGTGCACTATAAACTCATTAGTATGTTGCTTCACTCTCAATAATTCTTGAATTCATGTTCTTACTAGTTTGATCGTATCAAATTCTATGAAAAAATCACTAATGAATTACAAAAACAATGTATCAAATCCTCATGGAAGTGATAGTACCAATCCAAAGTGACCCCCTTGAGGTTCTTTGGAAATATTCTGGTGACAACTCCACCTTAGGGGAGGATTTTCTTTACTATTTTTGTGTATGCTTTAATGTGCAAGAATGGATATCCCTCCCCCTTGGATTATGGTAGATTTTGGGAGGGGATGTGACAATAAGACACTATAAATGTTGAATTCTAGGGGTTCTTTTAACTGTTAAATATAAGCTCATGAGAAGGTGCTTTATATAGTAGGCATCTCTCTTGTAAACATGATCCCCATGGGATGAAATTTTGAACTCTAGGTTGAGCTTGAAATTGAGCACTGAATTTGCATCTAGGTATGATTAGATAAGATTTTTATGTCTTTAAATTGGTTGAGATCCTAGTCTCACCATGCAATTTTTCACTATAAGAATCCTGCTAGGTTGTGTGTTGTAAACTTGTTGTTGGCAAAGTGTAAATGCCTCGTTAGTTATATTTTGAGAGTACAAATTCCAGTAAGGGGTGATTGTGTTGCAACATAGATTTGATTAACTCTAGTTAAAATTAAAGGATTAGTATGTGGTTGCTACCTCAATGATATTAGACCAAGGTGGAAACAAGGTTTGTGGGTGTTGTAATCTCCAATCTTTAATTTTTGCCACCTTGAGGTGGGTTGTCTTGTGATGGTCTTTGAGTGGCCCTGTTTATAACTATTTGAGTGGCTCATTCAACCATGTAGACAACATGAAGATAAATCCACTACATTATCCAATTGGGTGTCCATGTATTTGTAACTTGTTATAGGGAAATATTATTGGTAGATTTTGGATTGAGCATGCACTTGGTGTCCATCACTCTACCTTGATTTTGATTTGGATGAAGAATGGTAGCTCTAATCCAAGTTGAGTTGTTGAAGGTTATAAAGTTAAGTTATTTTTATCTTCTATCATTTGAATTAATATTTTAAAACCATAGAAATTGGAGATTGATTCCATAGAGTTTAGTAGAAGATGCCTATCAAATGTGGAGGTGAGAGGCTCATTAGAGAGCACCTTCCCTTGAACCCTATATGATTCTAACATATTATAGGGGTCCAAAATTACTATAAAATAATGGAATTTCCACAAAGAGAGATAAATGAAAGGATAAGGAAGAGAATTAGAAAACATGAGCTAGGTCACTCAAAATAATTTATAATTTATGTCAAGTTCACCAAAATATGTGATGGTTAGAATCAAACAAACAAAACATGAATGAGTTAGAATCTAGATAGCACATGCACTTAATTATTGCTAAGAGGAACCCACTGAGTCACTCATTCTCTCATGTAAAAATCAAATCAAGTGGGGGTCAAACTAAGGGGTTATTCACTTCACATTAGAGTAGAACATCATTGATGGCAAATAGATTTGTTATTGTGGTCTATTAGGTTTTATTATGTGTTTGAATGGTATGATTGTGGATGGTTTAGTTTTTTTAGTTGGTTTTTTCTATAATGTTATTTGATGTTGATGGTTGAAGTGTTGTATTGGAGTTGTAGTTATTCTTATACCTGACCAAGAGGACTACTTTGATTTAGTGTAACTCATTAGTTACAAAAAGGTGAAATATGTTCAAACATCATTTCAAACTCAATTAATAGCTCTAGAAGAGAAAGTTTCCAAGTGCTCAAAACTTCCCTCTTTGACATGTTTACTTGTTTTCTTATTGAGTTAGCCTTAAGATTTTAGTTTATTCTTGGGATTGTTCTTTGGTTGGAGTTACCTAAATTGGAAAACTCTCTCTAAATTTATTTAAAGATTGGTTCTATCCAATCTTCTTTTAGTCCAATATATATTGAGTGTACGATTCAAGTGAGGAGGAAAAAATATTGAAGAGAGGGGCGTGTATGTTTTTGTTGTTTGCAAGTCTATTGAGTGCCTCTTGGAAAATTTTAGGGCCTCTACTTATTTTTATTTTTAAATTTTTTAATGAGATTAAATGTGCATATGAGGATGAAAATTCAAAGTTGTGTCACATTTTAATAAATGAAATAATCAATATTGATGTAACTTTTAAACATGAATCACTAGAAAGTGACATATATCTTTTGAATTTCAATATGATATAAACTAATTAAATGCAGTCTTTATAGAGTATTTTATGTTTGCATTTTTTGAGTAATATTAAAGAATTATTTGAATGCATTTTTTTGGAAAATTGATACTATAACTTAGTTGTCAAAATTTTAAATAATGAGGTTAAGTGGGATGTCACTCTTTATATAATATTTTTTTTCTTTCAATATTTTTTATGTATTTATAATTTAAAATTTTAATGCATGGATTAATATTTCCCCCTGTTTCTTAAATATAGATTTTTAAATAGATCTTAAAATTTGTGTGTATTAGAAAGACAATTGTTTTAATTGGATGTCATTTTTTCTCTTAACTATTTATCCAAAATAAAAAAAGTATTACCTTGACATGGAATCTCTTCTCTAGTGCATCATGTGTGTGTGTGTGTATTAATAAAATTCAGTCTTTTCCTTGACAAGACAATCAACCTTATATTTTGGTGTTGATGACCTACTTTTAGTAAAAATATATATAAAAAAAAAAAATCATAACTAAACAATTAAAAATGCTATTTACATGAGTAGGAGTTGTGAAAATGTTAAATTTTTTAAAATAATTTTTTGATAAATTGACACCAAAGTGATATTACATATATATTTAGTGGGCATTACCAGTTAGAGAAGTTGTGGCCCATATCTAATTTCGTTAGAATGAATCCAAATAGACCATATGTTTGACCAAAGTTGACTTTTAGTTTGAAATGCTTAAATTCACTTGTGTTGATAAGTTTGTTTGAAGTGTGACACAATTTTAATTTTTTCTTTTCTTGAAAATAAATAATATTCTATTTGTAATTTTCAAAATAAATTAAATTATCTTATGCAATTTTGAGAATTTTCAATTTTGGTGAGAGTGTTAGGATATCTCATTTTCTAGCTTTAAATTTGAAAGCAAAGAATTTAATCAATGCCTTGTGTCATGATCAAGGGCTTTTGTAAGGAAAAAAGAAAATAAATCTACTTTATCTAAGGAAAATAAATTTAATCTATTCTAATAAACAAACAAAGATTACTATTCTAGTAAGGAAGCAAGTGTTGATTGTATATGTCACAATTTTGTTTTATCATACTATAATTCTCATAATTAGTACTATAATTATGATTATATGTAATCTCTATATTTCATATTATTAAAATAAATCGTTAGGCTATGGCCTTTTGTCGAATTTTTTTTTTACTATTCTAACCAATAAATGGTAACACAAAGATAAGTTTTAATTTTCTAATTACTAAATGAAAGATTTATAAATAAATAAAGAACCTATAATATCAAGAAGCTTTATAGAAGCTTTTGGTGCTATTGGTGGTGGTTTGTGTCTTTAAAGAGCCATTCTTATTTTGGATAGTCCTCTGCAATAATTGAAACCTTCTCTTGATGACGATAGGGGTAGGGAAGCTTTGGATCTAGAAGTTGGAGATTACTTGGAAGATATAGGAAGCTTTGAAGCTTCAATGAATGAAGGAAAATGATCATAAAGTCCTATGTTACTGCAAAAGAATTCTATACGTGGAAGCTACAATGTAAAAATCTTAATTCTTTAAGAAGATTTGTTATCCTTATGTTAGAATGAAGGGTATAGTGAATGCAAATATTCTAGTAAGAATCTTGACAAAATACAAAAACATCAACCTTTCCCCAATGACAAAGGTAAGGTGAATATTTATAGGTTTGAAGCTTCTCAATTATGGGAAAGTAATTGGGAGTAGACTAAAGAGTTGATGGATAGATGAATGAAGAGTTGATTGAGAGTGAATGGAAGAGGAGAATCAATCAAGAGAAGAGATGGCTTAGTTAGGTCTAGAAAGAACTCCGAATCACAAGTAGAAATGATGGAACAAAGCTAGAACTAAAGTAATTATGCTTCTACCAAACATGAAAGGGTTACCCCTTTTGCTAAGGCAAGTCACTTGGATGACTCTACAACATGAGATAGGATGCTAGGATGACTATATAGTTTCTTGAGAAATCCTTTATTTGAAGGTCTGCAAAAGTATTTTGGGGTCGTGCTACTACCTAAAACTTAATATAGAGGCTAAATGAGGTTGATAAGGGGAAAAGAAATACAAGGACATTGTGATAAAGTTGGAAAATGCTAAAAAGATGTGTAATTCACATCACATGGGTTATGTTGTAGAATGACAAATCATCATCAAACTATTATGTCGGCTTGTGTAATTTGAACCGCTTACAATTACATAAAAGTTGAGTGGTGCCTATCATTTTTCAATGGTTTGTTAAATGAGTTATGACATTGATGTCATGAAAGTACACTTAATTTACATTTGTTATAAGATTGGATAATTTATTAAACATAATAAATTATGTCATTGATATCATGAGTTATGACATTGATGTCATGAGTTATGACATTGATGTCGTGAAAGTACACTTAATTTACATTTGTTATAAGATTAAATAACTTATTCAACATAATTTCTAGATATTCATTCAAAAAAATTAATGTTACGAAATTCTTGAATTGTCATATTTTTAGTTTAAACAAGCAACAATACATGCCACTTTCCTTGTGAATATTTTTATATTTCCCTTTGTTCTTTTATTTGAATAACTAATTCCATTGAATAGGATACTCAAACCTTAAGTTGTACTTATTGTTTCATTGATATAGCATGGTGTGGTTGGTTTCTACTCCGTTTTAGGCCAGTCTTCAGGTTTAGTACTTAGGAGTTTGAGATACTTTTGGATTCATATCAAGTTATTGAAAATCTGGAGAATCGTTTTCAAGAAGCTCCAAACATTTTAAAGAAAGACTTGGATGAAATTTGCCAAATGGAGCATGTTGTAGAGAAAGGTGATAGTTTACCCAGAGTGTCTTTTAAATCTTCACAGCATCTGTACCTTTCAGTTGCTGTCAAACATGTTTTAGAGCACCTATTGATAGTGGTCATTGGAGCTTTGAATAGCTACAAAATTTATCTAACTGCTTTTTATAAATTGATACCTATTTGTATTTCTTTGATTTTGACTGAATTTTAATGGGATTTAAAAAAAAAGTATTCAGGAATTTTTTGTTTTTTTGTTTTTTTAACCAGAATCTTGTCATCAAAATGTGACTCATGCTTAGGTCAATCAAAGAAAATTTTGTTTCTCTTATTATTTTTATATAATATTCATAACAAGATATTCTAGAAATGAGGAAGTGTGGATAAAGTATTTAGTGTTTTGACAACAATATGAACTTCTCAAGCAATTAATTATTGGATTTTATTGATTGAAAATTGTTAGCTTTTGACCTCTGTTATAGTGAGCAATGCTTGCAAGAAACAGTTTTTTATTTGAAATATAATCCTATTTTCAAAGTTTGTTTTGAATGGCAACTTTATTGGCAAATAAAACATGTTGGTAAAGATCACTTTTAGAAAGTGAATGTTTATGAAAATATGTTCACTGAGAACCATTGAATGGAGTTTTAGAGAGATTGACTGGAACTTTTAGTCAGCACGGTGTTGCAGCATTACGAAATCAGATATCTCATATTTTTTGTTTTCATTCGTAGATGTGTAGTAAGACATGGTAACCATGTAGGTACCAAGTCATGGTTTGTTAGGGTTAATTATGGAATGATGTCATCAATCCACTACCAAATGAATAAGATTTTTATGTAGAATTAACATTCTTTGAAAGATTCAAAACCTTCTTTCAGTTTATAGTTTCAGTCAAAAACGTTTATGTATAGAAAACAAAATGCTAATTTTGTATTATATTATCTCTGCTTTGTAGGATAGTGATATCCTATAGCATAGATGTGACAATAAAGGCTGGCAGAGGTAGGCGCACATCTAAAAATTTAAATTTAAGAGGGATAAGTGCATTTGATCGATGTGTTGTAGATTGAAACAAACAAGGCTAAGTGAATAGAGGACTTTGAACCATTCTTGGGCTAAAAGGAACATTCCCTTTAAAAGACAAGGACTAAACCAAAGGTATTTGAAGATGATCAACATTTAAAAGTTAGGATTATTAAGAAACTATGTTGTAATTTATAAAGTTATATGGATGTTTATTGGTAAATTAGATAAGAAAATACAGTTTGGTATTTTAAATTGAAAGAATATGAGGAGGGATCAAAAAGTGGAACTATTAAGGAGTTTTCTTTTGTAAATTTTGAAATATTTATCAGTTATATTAGTTATTAAATTAGAGTTTATCAAATGATGATTCCAATTTTTAAGCTTCTTTCTTATGTATCATACATGATGCAATATTTGTATTTCCAAGATCTTTTTCGGTAACAAAAATGAACTTATGGTCATTGGGTTGTCATATATTTTTCCAAATAAATTTATGGGTTGCAACCTATGTTTCTATGTGTCTCCAATATTTTAGATCCATCTATAATTCAAAACTTCCCTTTAAAGGATTGACAAATCCCATGAACTTCCATATTTTTGGTTGTCTTTTTAGATGGAAGAGTTTTATATCTCCCAACAAAAGTCATGAATAGAAAATTATTAATAACTTTTTTCAACAAACTATGAATCATAGAGTTATGAAATGAAAACTATGAGCCTAGTAATTAAATGCTTTCTCCATTGATCAAGAGCATCAAATAGGGTTTTATGTAACACAATGAAGTTTTAATTTAGGTGAGGAATTACCAAGAGATAATGCACTAGGATCTTTCTCATGGACACGTAGAGTTAATTCATGTAGATAGTAGAACACTAAAGATCACAAAATATGTTGGAAGGAATGGAGAGAACATGAAATTTGATAAATTGGAGTATAATAAAGGGTAATTATTTGAACACAACCATGTTGGTAATGGCTTGGGTGAGGCTAGTACATATTACCATGATTAGCCTTTGTCAAGGACTAATGATGCTAGACAAGGGCTTGATCATTATATAATTGATGGTGAAGTGCTACATAGTAAATAAAGGAAATAATTGAAATCCATGTTGAGGAGGGGAATAAGTCATATTGAATTAGATGAATATTATATTGTACAAGTGGACTAAAAAGAGCTCATACAAACAAAAAATAATAATCTACAAGTGAATCCTCAAACTTATGTTGTTTGTCTTGATATTCAAATTTACACCTAATGTATAAATTTGTACGAACATGGAAATTCCACAAGTGTGGGACTTGAACCCATAAAATAACCTCCAGGATTTTACAAGTTGGCTCTTCATATAATTGTGCAATATACTCTCCTAATCATGAAATAGAAAAGGGAAAGAGATACAAAATTCAAACCTAATTTAAGATGATGCATAAGAAAGAGATATCTTATAAAGCACATAATTTACTAGCATTTGTACAATCATAATTGTATTAAAAATGAAGGGTATATTCTACACAACCATTTATGAATTATTGATGCATTATTACAAATAAAGACTATGACTATAACACAACAATTGAAATGAATATATTATGACACAAAGAATTGTAGAAGAGAGCATATTTAATTAGTATTGAATGAATATAATACATAAAAGGCTACTTGGAACAACCACCAACTAATTAAAACTACTAATAGTGTCTTCAAGGCTTGAGTCTTTTACAACATTTTCTTGTCAATCAATTCCTATTATATCCAAAAAGATGTTGATAGCTAGAAACCTTTAAATATTTATAGCCTTTTCTCTTGGGAATGGTGAAAAATCAAAACCCTTAAATGTTAGAAATTCCATAGTCAAGAAGTGATGGGGTGTTAATTTCCTTGCTAGAGAGCTCAAAATGTTGGTTCTTATAGCAACTAAAGTTTGCAACTAGTAGACCAAAATGCCCAATAGATATAGTGTCCTTTCTATTCTATATCTTCTTTTGTTACCACCAATGGTGCAACAAGAAAAACTATATGCTCTTCCATACCTTTTGAGAAACATTGAATTGTTTTGTGGCAATGGGACTTTATTATCCATGATCTCTATATGGGCCCC
The DNA here is from genome assembly GCA_007258455.2 of Sequoia sempervirens. Lineage (NCBI taxonomy): Eukaryota > Viridiplantae > Streptophyta > Pinopsida > Cupressales > Cupressaceae > Sequoia > Sequoia sempervirens. The sequence goes on from VDFB02058242.1 coordinate 7,731,542, forward strand.
TATTGATGATGACTTGGACACTTTTGACAAATGTCATAACAAACTGAAGTTGTTCGACTAAAAAATTTCATATATTGCACAAGTTGTTGATATTTGAGAAATAATCAATGATTTTTCTTTCCTTTAGAAATATAGCTCCATTACTTCCATCTTGTCCGTAAAATCACCAATGGTGCAATAGGAAAATTTATTAGACTAACAATTTTGAGGAATTGAGAGGTAATGACACCTATACACCTCCCATTAACCATGCAAAAATAATGGTACCTAAAATATTAGAATAAAAAAACTACTAGCAAAAACCTACTCAAAGGACAAATAGAGAGCAACACTCTATAGTTATAGTGACCTCTATGAGGTATTTTCCTTGCAATGAAGAATCGAAACATCTGTTTGGGAACTAAAATCACAAAATCTCAATTTTTCAAAACATGTAAGAGTAAACTTACAGTTTCTCTAGGGTAGCTTGTAATAGCAGCCACTTAGCATTTGTAGGATACCCATTCCACTTTAAGGCTTCATAATCCTTTTCTAAGTATTTGATCTCCTTATGGGATATACTCTTCAATTTCTCTACCATAGTGTTAAGCTGAAATTCTAATTGCAATAAAGGTAAGAACTAATTCTGCTTTGGTAATGCTTGGTGTTTATTCCTAGCTCTAAAAATATGTCCAATCTTCTTACCTTCTTTGTGAGCATTATTTTAAACTCTTATTCTTACAAAACAATATCATTTTTAAGAAGCGGGGAGAGAAGTCCTTATTGGAAAAAATAATCAATGTGTCCCCTCACAACCTACTCTAAAGTGACTGGTTACGTTTTGTTCTTTAAAGCATGACCTTATTAAGGTTCATCAACTCATTGACCTTCATAATGGTTTCTCTTCTATTATTGAATCCTACAAAAAGAAGAACTTCATCTAGTGAGTTATATAGCTTCTCTACCAAGGCCCAAGCCAGGTAAAGTTTTAGAGAGAGTATCAATTAAGTTTGATAAATCTCAATTCTCACTTGTGCATTCAACACCTGAGCAACAAATATTAACTTCAAAGTTTTCTTGACCTTAGTTTCACTCAAATCTATCATATTCCAATAAGACACATATATCTATTTAATTATTGGTATATAGTTGGTGGTCTATAGTTCTAATTGTAGTTGTTGGATCCATTGATCCTTCACCAAGATCTCAGCTTTAGTTGACTTTATGAAGTCGATTATTTCCATGATCCTTGTATGAAGTTGAGTAGCTTTCACAATTCTATTCATTTCATATTCTTCAACCTTCTAGAGGCTCTAAAAACATCCTTCAATAGTTAGGTTGATCTTCTCTATATCAGACTCTAAGACAACCCATTTAGCTTGCTCTTCTTGCAAACTTCTGAGGGGAAGCTTGTTTTGGATCTTGACACTCAACCTATAAATCTTGAGCTCTTGTTATTTTCCCTAGGAATACAATTGATTCAGTATTTCTTGTCTTTTTATGCTCTAAATCTCTTTTTTTGAGTTTCCTACTTAGCTTCAAAAAGCCCATGGTTAAAAACTTTTAAAGTTCTTCCATGAACTCTATAGACACTTAAAATTCAACTAACATTTCCTAACATTACATCACACTAATTATTCTTTCGACTTTAATTAAATAATTTTATTATTTAATTAATCTTATATCATCTCCTATAGTTAAATAATTAGTAATTATTTAATTATTATTTAATTTTGCTTTCCCCTATTAATTAAATAATTTTGTATTATTTAATTAATTCACAATATTAGACACAATAAATATAAGGGAGAATGTAAAGCATCCTATTGCAAGTAGAGGACACGAGGTCTAGTCTTCCTCCCAAACCCATGTTACAGGAAGGCATGTCACATGAAAATATTTTACCAAGCGCACTGTTGTTTATAGGGGAATGGGTACTCGACCAATTCTTGTAGTCTAAAAAGAAAAAGAATGATGTTGGGCGTTGGAAAAGGTTTGTGTGCGGGCATGGTTGGTTGTGCCCTATGAGGTCGTGGTTGCATGCCTTCGTCTCCTTGTGCATGCATTTGGCTTTATTATGATTGATGGTTTTGAGTGATTTCCTGCTTGGCGGGGTGGTCTATGCTTGCAGGGGGGTGGGAGGGGGGTTATTTCCATTGGTGATCTCTTTGCAGGTTTGTTTCCTCTTCATTGGTTGCTACATATAGTCTCTATGCTTGGATTTGTGCATTGGGCGTTGTAGTGTGTGGACGGACATTGTCCCCTTTGGTTGTTGTGTTGCCTTATGTCGGGCATCTCTTTTTGAAAGTGTTTTGGTTGCTTTTTCTTGGTGTGTCTTGCTATTGGTTGATTGGAGTGCATTCATTTTCTTGAGGATGGCACTGCAAACATCTTTTGACTCACAGAAGCATGTTTCTTCTTTGCCAAAGAGAGGTCCTTCTTCCTCTAATTTGGATAACCTTGATGTGGGTGAGTCTCAAACTGGTGGACTTCATTTCAAGAAATATAATGGGTTTTTGGAGAGATCACAAGATCGGCCAGTGTTAGTAGTGTTAACACTTCAATTTTTTGCACCCTGTTGAATGTGGAATTCAACAATCTAGTGTAACATGGGAATGATCTTAAAAGGTATGAAATTTGAACAAGATCAAACCTCTGGGAAAGGCCAGCTTCCTTTGCTGGTAATATCACCTAAACTACTTATTTTGAAGGAAAAAGGAGGAAGATTACTAATGAAAAAAATTAAAATTAAAACTGGTAACTGGTATTCCTTGTGGTGATACACCTAACTGACGGGAATTATGAAACAAAGGAAAAACACACACTAGAAAACTGATGATAGTTTCTTGCATTTACACAACATAAATTTTTGTAAGGCTTATGCATAAAGACTTCATGAAAAGGCTTGATTTTGTTGTATTTTCAAGAAGGAAAGATGAATTCCACAACTTTAAAAAAAAAATTCAATGCAAAACTAATAAGCATAGTTCACAATCTGCATAATTCAAAAGAAGAATGAAGAAAAGATGAAACTAACACTGGATTCCAAGGTAATTTTTGTACTCCATATTCCCAAATGAGTTACAAAACATACATAAATTGAGAAAGGATTGTTGAGAAATCACTAACTCCTCCAAAATGCATTATCAGAACTAATTTCAAATGAGTTACAAAAATGGCTAAGTAGCCAAGCTCCAAGTTGCTCCACCAAACAAGGTTCTAGAAAACCTCATTTTTGTAAGCACTTCTAAAGCCTAAAATCTAGGACCTGAATCTTCACCAAAATAGCTCATAATAGTTGAAAAATTCAAGTTGATCTTATCAAATCATAAAAGGTCCCTAAATATGCTCCAATTGTCCTCAAACTAACTTCAAACAACCCCTAGATACCTTCCTAATGTTTGAAAACTGTAAATAACTTCCCAATATGTTCTCTCAATCATAAATAGAAGCATATCCTCCATTCCTTCATGACTTAGTCATAAAGAACCAACGTATCCCATCTTGCAAGTATATAGAAAATATTAAAGTGATTTATAAGTTATCACTAGAATAAATGCTTTACATTAAAATTGAATGCAAAAAGGAATACATACAAGCATTCGGCCATGAGTATAAATAAAGACCAAGTCTTGAAGTTTCCTACGTAAGTTACAAAAGAAGCAATTAAAAGGCATAAGTCATAAGGTATTACAAGGTATGAATAATACCTATGGAATTATATTTCACCGCGAGGTCTTATTAGTTTCACATGATATTTATTTATTTATTTTGTAAATAATGTGATAAAAATCACATCTGCTATCGACATTTTAGGGTAAGAATAACTCTAACCATGTGAAAAAAAGTCATTCACCTTTTATTATTTTTCTCAAAGCTTATGGATGAAGCCACCACCGACATTCCATAGGGTTTCTGGAGAAAATTATACGCGATTCTTAATACTTTCTGAGCATTTCAATAGCAGATCTTGTACAGAAAAAGCACTTCCTCTGTAAATTTCATTGATTTTTTCATTGACAGCACTGGAAGGTATTTTTTTAGCAAAAACATAAGGAAATATCATTATCTTTTACTTATACAGGGCCCTTTTGGCCACGACCTTTACAGATTTCTTCACTAATTTTATTTTTGGTTCTTTTCTCTTGATCTAGCCACGCCATCATAAGGATTTCATGGCCATATAAAGGCATTCCACTGCATTTTTTGCGATATTTTTTCAAAGAAGCACTGGTAAGTCACTCAATTTCGTGCTCATTTTCCTTGTATGAAATTTGCATATCTTTGAATTTCCCCTGGTATTTCTATGCAAAGCATAAGGACATTTGAAAACAATGGATGCAGCTTTACGTTTACTATAATACTCAGTAATTTTGTCATTTATTCATACTATTTTCCTGTTGATTTTTTAAAAGTTATAAGCATCTTTGTTCATGACACAAGGGTTTTATATTTGTAGATCATAAATGCTCCATTCTTCTTTGAACAAGCCACGACTCAGCCTATAGCACCTTCCATTCCTTTTTGATTCAACCCCTTTCTCTTATTCTGTATAATGCCTCTTTGAGGGTTTCACTGGAAAATCCATCATTCTGAGTTTTGTGTTCTACTAATAAAATATCTTTAGACTGTGATTTTTTCAGAACACTGCCTTTGACTAGCTCGAAGCTCTGCTCTTAGCACAAAATTTACCAACTGCGAGCATCTCATTATTCTTAATTGCATCAACTATATTTTCATCTTTGGTATTTATCCTCACGCCCTGCTACTATACTGCCTCCATCCTGGCTTCAGGTCTAGGTTTAAGTCCTCAGCAAGATGAGCAGATAATAGAGAATGAGCCACACAAACAATTTCATCCACAGGAAAAACCTCTATATAGAGAGCCATATTGATCACCATCAATACTAAAACTTCATGTTTTGGCTATTGAACTTGATTCATAACCTTCTCACCATACAACATTATAAGCCCATCGTTTTGTGTAGCAATACCCTGTCATACTGATTCTTATCCTGCTCTCAGGATGCCATATGATGTATTTCAGGCCACCTCCTCACTTGGATGATTCCACCAGATTGCAATTTATGTTGCAACTTTATTGTATTTCTTGGCCAAAGCCTGAAGACACAGAACATGAGCAGTGACTTCAATATTGTTTTATGATGATTAACTTGTGACAAAGTCACTATTTTTTGTCCCAAAGTTACTAAGGACCATCTCTTGACGTCAATCATGCATATAACTGTTATCATAAAATGACACTATTTTGCTTGAAAGGTCCTCACATGACTTCACTTCCCGTAGCTTCAGATTTTCTTAAAGTAAAAGAAACGACATTATTTTACTTTATCACAGAATTCTGCTTGCTTGTCGTCATTTTGTATTCCTAATCTTGCAAACAATATGTGAATGTAACTATCATTTTGTATTGTCTCCTTTTAGATCAAAACCATGACTGCATTTTGTTTTACTCACAATATACAATGCTTTGTGGTATTTTCCTCATTCTGAATTTGCACAATAAATAATATTGTTGTTTATGAAACTCAAGCAGATGACATTTCCTAAAATGACATTCTCTGAAGCTTTCATTTTGTTCACATCCTTTTGCTGATATATAGTAAATTGTTTTTGCTCAGCTCTTAATGCTTTTGAATAAAGTTGTGTCTGACAAGGATTAACAATTTACTTCAAATTCTCAATTTTGCAACAATGTGTATCATCTCTGTAGAAAATGATTCTGTTGTGCATGTTTTGCACACACACCCCACCGTAGGCAAGGACCCCCTTTTTTTCGCTCCCGGTAGGCTGCTTTGTTCCTGTCTTGTTTTATGTGCTCCATTTTCCAAGCCCAAATTGGTCATGTGCCTTCAAACAATCAAATTCCCCTTACCAAATTCACCTACTTGGGTTATTCAAATCTGAGGAGAAATAAAGTCCCCCATCCCTTTTCTCTCTTTTGTCTTGTTCTTGTTGAGTTGGTCCTTGATCGCTTGATTCACTTTTTTTTTACATTTTTGACTTTGGGGACAACTTTTTGGTGGATTTGGGATGTGTTTGTGGTGTCTATGTGAACTGCCAAGGTTTCGTCAACGTTTCGTTAAGTTTCGGTGGTTTAGGAACTTTCCCTCCAGAACTCCCTCCATCTTTGGCTGTTTTGGAAACATCTGTGGACCCCTATCGGTCCGGTTTCCACATTTTTGACTTTGGGGCCAACTTTTTGGTGGATTTGGGATGTGTTTGTGGTTCCGAAGTGAACTGCTAAGGTTTTGTCAATGTTCTGTTAAGTTTTGGTGGTTTCAGAACTTTCCTTCTAGAACTCCCTTCCTCTTTGACTGTTTTGGAAACATCTGTGGACCCCTGCCGGTCCAATTTCCACATTTTTTACTTTGGGGCCAACTTTTTGGTGGATTTGGGATGTGTTTGTGGTGCTTAAGTGAACTTCCAAATTTTCGTCAACGTTCCGTTAAGTTTTGGTGGTTTCAAAACTTTCCCTCCGGAACTCCCTTCCTCTTTGGCTGTTTTGGAAACATCTGTGGACCCCTGCCGGTCCGGTTTCCACATTTTTGACTTTGGGGCCAACCTTTTGATGGATTTGGGATGTGTTTGTGGTGCTTAAGTGAACTGCCAAAGTTTCATCAACATTACGTTAAGTTTCAGTTGTTTCAAAACTTTCCCTTCGGAACTCCCTCCCTCTTTGGCTATTTTGGAAACATCCGTAGACCCCTTCGGGTCCGGTTTCCAAATTTTTTACTTTGGGGGCAATTTTTTTATGGATTTGGGATGTGTTTGTGGTGCTTAAGTGAATTGCCAAGGTTTCGTCAACGTTCTGTTAAGTTTCGGTGGTTTCAGAGCTTTGTCCCCCTTTAGTTGTTTTAGAACATCTGTGGAGCCCCGGTGACCCGACCTCCGGAGCCCAGCCCCTCCGTGGCCGTTTTGAACATCCGTGGAACCCCGGCGACCCGACCTCCAGAGCCCGGCCCCTCCATGGACGTTTCTGGGACTTCGTCATTTTGTGGTTGTTTTGAACATCCGTGGACCCCCACTGGTCCGGTTTCCACATTCTTGACTTTGGGGGCAACTTCTTGGTGGATTTGGGATGTGTTTGTGGTGCCTAAGTGAACTGCCAAGGTTTCGTCAATGTTCCGTTAAGTTTCGGTGGTTTCAGAGCTTCGTCCTCCTTTGGTTGTTTTAAAACATCCGTGGAGCCTCGGCAACCCGGCCTTCGGAGTTCGGCCCCTCCGTGGCCATTTTCGGGACTTCATCCCTCCATGGCCGTTTTGAACATTCGTGGAGCCCCGGCGACCCGGCCTCTAGAGCCCGGCCCATTCGTGGCCGTTTCCGGGACTCCGTCCCTCCGTGGCCATTTTGAGCTTCCAATTTTTGTCAAATGAGTCCAATCTTAAGGAAGTTTTTCTGAGCACTCTTCCTTCCCCTTTTCCCATGCGCTATAATTGAAAAACCTTGGTTTTGCTATGTTTTGTGGGGTCTGGGAACTTCCCTTCTGGTTTGCTGTCCCTCGTTCACTACCCGCATTAATGTTTATGGTCCAAATAAGCTCCAACTATGAATATTATAATCTTTTGATGATGCATGGATGGATCTAACAAGGATTTTGCAAGATTTGACTAACGTTTTCCTCGATTTGTGTATGAAAGAACTTATGACACTTCATGTATGCAGGATTCAAGAAGCCTACTGCAGGTCTGTCGAGGGGACCCATTGAGAAAGCTGAACAACGAGAAGCGCATCGCTCCTATCACCATTCATTTCATGTTCACCTCTCCCCCTAGCACCCACCAACAGGGTCAGCATTAGAAGAAGCCATGTGCCAAGGAAGTCAATGACAAAAATGCAAGGGGGTGGCCTTGAAGAAAGCATAAGGGAGTTGTCTGCCCAAATAAGGGGCAACCAATCCATTGATAACAATCATCGATGGACTCGTTTGATCTAAGGAAGAAAACTGCAAACACATCAAGTAAGCAGGAAGCTTTCAGGCAGTTTCCGCTACAGTAAAAGGGCAATCAACTAAATGACAAAACTGCTACAATGACTAGCACTAGATGACAAAACAGAGAACTTCCAAAGTTTTGTCAACGTTCCGTTAAGTTTTGGTGGTTTCGAAACTTTCCCTTCAAAACTCCCTTCCTCTTTGGCTGTTTTGGAAACATTCGCGAACTCCTGCCGGTTCGGTTTCCACATTTTTGACTTTGGGGCCAACCTTTTGATGGATTTGGGATGTGTTTGTGGTGCTTAAGTGAACTGCCAAAATTTCGTCAACGTTACGTTAAGTTTCGGTTGTTTCAGAACTTTCCCTCCGGAACTCCCTCCCTCTTTGGCTGTTTTGGAAACATCCATAGACCCCTTCTGGTCTGGTTTCCACATTTTTTACTTTGGGCACAACTTTTTGGTGGATTTGGGATGTGTTTGTGGTGCTTAAGTGAACTGCCAAGGTTTCGTCAACGTTCTATTAAGTTTCAGTGTTTTTAGAGGTTCGTCCCCTTTTGGTTGTTTTAGAACACCGTAGAGCCCCGACGACTCGACCTCCGGAGCCCGGCCCCTCCGTGGACGTTTTGAACATCCATGGAACCTCGGCGACCCGGCCTCCGGAGCCCGGCCCCTCCGTGGCCGTTTCCGGGACTTCGTCATTTTGTGGCTGTTTTAAACATCCATAGACCCCCACTAGTCTGGTTTCCACATTCTTGACTTTAGGGGCAACTTTTTGGTGGATTTGGGATGTGTTTGTGGTGCCTAAGTGAACTGCCAAGGTTTCGTCAACGTTTCGTTAAGTTTTGGTGGTTTCAGAGCTTCGTCCCCCTTTGGCTGTTTTAGAACATCTGTGGAGCCTCAGCAACCCGGCCTTCGGAGCCCGGCCCCTCCGTGGCCGTTTTCGGGACTCTGTCCCTCCACGGCTGTTTTGAACATCCATGGAGCCCGACGACCTAGCCTCTAGAGCCCGGCCCATCCATGGTCATTTCTGAGACTCCGTCCCTCCGTGGCCATTTTGAGCTTCCAATTTTTGTCAAATGAGTCCAATCTTAAGGAAGTTTTTCTGGGCACTCTTCCTTCCCCTTTTCCCATGTGCTATAATTGAAAAACCTTGGTTTTGCTATGTTTTGTGGGGTCCAGGAACTTCCCTTCCGGTTTGTTGTCCCTCATTCACTGCCTACCCTCTTGGGCCCACATTAATGTTTATGGTCCAAATAAACTCCAAATATGAATATTATGATCTTTTGATGATGCATGGATAGATCTAACAAGGATTTTGCAAGATTTGACTAACATTTTCCTCGATTTGTGTATGCAAGCACTTACGACACTTCATGTATGCAGGATTCAAGAAGCCTACTACGGGTCTGTCGAGGAGACCCATTGAGAAAGCTGAACAACGAGAAGCACATCGCTCCTATCACCATTCATTTCATGTTCGCCTCTCCCCCTAGCACCCACCAACAGGGTCAGCATTAGAAGAAGCCATGTGCCAAGGAAGTCAATGACAAAAATGCAAGGGGGTGGCCTTGAAGAAAGCATAAGGGAGTTGTCTGCCCAAATAAGGGGCAACCAATCCATTGATGCCAATCATCGACGGGCTTGTTTGATCTAAGGAAGAAAACTGCAAACACATCAAGTAAGCAGGAAGCTTTCAGGCAGTTTCCGCTACAGTAAAAGGGCAATCAGCTAAATGACAAAACTGCTACAATGACTAGCACTAGATGACAAAACAAAGAAAATACAAGGAATGTATTTTTAAATTGCTAGATAATGGGGGGTAGGTTAAACTCTAATGTAATCAAATTTGGGCCACACAATGTAATTCAATCCTAGTCATTCATTCGGGCTTTGGAAAACTATAAATAGGGGCTTTCCCCTCATTTGTAAGGGTTGGAGAGCTGTTGTAAAAGGCATTTTGTAGCAATAGAAGATAGCATTGCATGATTTTATGGATGTTCTCTTTGATTTTTCTCATCTTGCATGCATGGTTCTACCTTCCATGTTAGTTTTAGTATTAGTTTCTTGAATAGTTGTCATGATGGTGTTGTTGTTATAGTATTTGATGGGCTTTCAACGCATACTTTTAACACTTGTTGATGACAAGCTGCTGTGCAAAGTTAGCCTGAGCTTCTTTATCTCATTGTTGCAACCTAGTTCAATTGCATGTTCATGATGTGTATGTGTAATTTGAAAATCAGCAGACCTTAGAAGATTGCACTGGTTTTGTGTAGCTGTAGGTTTCTCTTGGTCAAGCAAAACTCAGTTTAGGAAGTCTGTCTATTGTAGCAGCCACCATTGTTGTTGTTCATTAATAACTTAGGATTAGAACAGCTCTCTTAACCCTTTTCATTTTTCTATTTATTTTAGTCCTTGGTTAGAGTAGGATCTCAAGCATCACCATGAAGCTAAATTAGATGAACTTGATGAGTTTCAGCTTGCTGTTTTGAGTGGACAACCACTGTTCATTCACTTCCAGCACTTTGAAACTGCATTTGCAAACTTGACTTCCCACACTTTGTAACTCATCTGTAAGTTTGGCTTGTGATTCCAAGAAATCACATCAAACAACTAAGGTATTCCAAGCACTGTCAGGACCTGACATTAGAGACCTTGGGATAGTATTCTGCAATTTGATTGTGGAAGATTGTCTTTCAAGAGAGGTAGTGCACCTACGCACTGCTTGTGTTGAGAAGTGCATAAAAAACACATCAACAGAACTGGCGCTAGAAGGAGGGAATGACATGTTGGGGCTACAAAGTTGAAAGTTGGCACTTCGAAAAGAGTACTTTGAAAGAAGAAATCTGAGATAGGGAGATCTCTTTTAATGCTAAAAATCAGAAAATTCTGAAGGCAAGTAGAAGGTGAGTCAAAATGGAGTTGCATGCAGATTTGAATAAGAGACTGAAAAAGCCATTGCAGCAATTCACGTTGCCGGATAGATGTCAGATCCATTACACTTGTAGGCACAACGAGTTGGGGTGTTTGACTTTCTTGAGTAGAATCGAAAGGATCTTGCAGGGAGAAATTCCCTTTTGGGAAATATACCAGCCCTTGGCTCCTAAAGACCCAGAGAAAGAGTTGACAACCATGGCAGCCAAAGCATTCAAAGAGCTGATCCAAGAACATTTGAGTAGAAAGGATGGACCAAGATTGGAGAAAGTACTAATGTAAAGTTGGTGTAGATTTCACAATGCACCACATTCAGAATTTATGTGTCCATCATGTGACAACATCATCGCTCAAGCCAAGGGTTGTTCGAACAAGTTGGAGCAACCAACTCCCAATAAAGAGAAGTTATACCATGAGGCAAAAGAGCTGTCAACATCTGGAGGACAACAAAGTAAGGATGAACCAAGAAATTTGATACAAGTTGGTGTTGGAGCAGTAGACATTGATGTTGAAAACCAGGAGGAAGAAGTAGATTTCACTAGGACAACAAGGTGCCTTTGTGAAAATATGATTGAAACTAATTTAGAAGGCCTTCCCTCCACCAATCGAAGGCAGTCCTCCACTCTAGAAGAAGAGAAATTGGTAGGTGACAATGAACCAATGAAGTTTGCAGCCGTGCATGCTAAGACAGCCAACAAAGATGCTGAAGAACAGGAAGAAGACAAGGTTGACAACATTGGAGCAGCAGAAAATGATGACGAAGGTATAAGTGAAATTAGATTAGAAATCCTCCCCTTCACCAATGACAGCGATCGAGAATCTGAAAATGAAAGTTTGGAGGAGTGGGAACAACCACTCGCCATGGCTGTCTACCATCAAGCTTCTTTTTCAAGTGATGATGAGGACCTAATGGCGGAAAGATATGACCAGCTCGTCTCCAGGTTAGAAAAGGGTTGGTCAGAGTTGAAATACCAAGTGGATTTGGAGGTGCTACTACTACCGAATTGGTGTAGACTTCATGATTCATCACAATCGGAGTTCACATGTGAACTATGCCAAGAGGCTAACAAACAAGTTAGAGGACAAGTGGAGCAGCCAAGTACTCGACCTCCTCTACTTGCTGCGCATATCGAAGAAGAAAACCAAAAGCCTGGATCAAGTGATGGCTCAGCTGAAGGTGGACCTCAAGAGGATTTTGGGACATCAATAGAAGAAAGACAACAATACAATCTCAGACTTCTGAGCGATGAAGTAGATCAAGCGAGAATGTTGTCCACTAGTCACCAAGAAGTTCTTCCTCTTGAAGAGCATTTGCACACCATGAACGATAGGCTTTATGTCGAGCCCTTGGAGGAAAATTGTGCAGTAGACTTTGGTCCCCTTAATGAGGTGCCATCAATTGATGAATTTTTTCCATTGGGAGCTGCACTACAGAGGTATGCTCATGTCGAGGAAGAGCACATCCCAGAAGACGGTAGTGATGAATACATACTCCTTGAGCCCTCGAACAGTGATGCACTAGAGTTTTCAGATTGGGAGAGGAGCTCCTTCTCCATTTACAGCAATAGTGAGCATGTGGAAACAAGTGAACGTCATAATGAGACGCATGAACAACAAAGGGAAGAAGACAAAGGTGGAGGTGTTTCGATGGCTTCCAACAAGTATGACAGAATTGACCAACTACAAGATGTAACTTGGAGCCCTTATGCCATGATCGTTGTTGATCCTCCTTCACATTCAGGGAGCTGCAATAGGAAAAACTTGTCCATGTCATTATCCCATGACATTGAACATCATAAAAATGAGGTTGATACTTGGGGAAGGAGACGAGACAACATACTATCGTTTGAGGATAGCAACCAAGTGGATCCCAAGTTTGTAGATGATCAATGTGGAGAAGTATTTCTTTTTGAAGAACTACCAACCGGGGTTGTGGATCCCACACAAAGATTGGAAGAGTTGTTTGTTGCCTTGTCCTCCCAGCCTTATGCAAGCTTAATGTACGAAGTGCCGCACCCTCCACCGTACCCGTCTGAGGCTACCAATGCAATGCTCGCCCTTGACTATCTAACGCTGCCACCCCCATGTGATGACGTCTAGGTTCTATCCTTCCTTGCCCCTATTATTTATCATAACTGCACTTATTATTTTGATTATGGGAATGAGGGAAAACAAACATGTTTATGGATTAACCATGGGTTCAACGAGCCTCCTCAATTATTTATTTTTCATGATGACGTGGTTGAACTTGAGTGTTGCAATGTTGAACTTCTTTTTTCTGAATATAAAGATAAGTTTGCATGGTTAAGAATGACAACGATCACTTGTTTTCTTGTGCATGCATTACGAAATCCAATGAACATTAATGTTGGCTTGCCCTGCCTGAACATAGTGCTTTGTAAATATCTTTGTACATAGCCCGTTTTGAGTAGTATAGGTTTCCTGTAAATACTCCGCTTTCCTACTTTCCTTAGGTTAGTTGGTTTGATGTAGGTTTCTCGCTTTGTAGGTTGTTTTCTTTTTGTTTGCTTTTGCTTTGCTGCTGCTTTAGTCGGGGTCCCTCTGCTTTTAGCTGGGCACATCTGTGCGCACAACAACCATACTTATTGCCTAGGGTTGTTCTATGTATTTCTTTGTCAAACTCTAATCAAGTCTTCAGAGTGGATGGTGAAGGTCTTTTGTTAGTGTCAAATGATCTGGGTGTTTGATTCAAAGAGGATAAGTTGTTGGTTTAGTCTGACCCTGACGTATTCTGAAATCTTACAGCTCTTACACATCTTAAGAATCTGACGGTCACTATAGGGCCTTTTGTGAAGTCTAGTTAAGTGAAAAATCTAAAATTCTGCTCCAGCGCCACTGTGATTCTCAGCCCTGAGCGCGAACTTCAATGCTTGGGGGTTGAAATAAAAGAGCTAAAAAGAGAAAAGAAAAAAATATTGAAAATTAAAAGAAAGAGAAAATTCAACTTTTCAGGGGTATTCGAGCAACTCTACCGAGGCTATGGATGCCCGGCTAGCAGTAGAGCAATGTTTAGGGGAATCATAGTGACAATCTCATCGGGGCTATGGACGCTTGACTGGCAGTGAGGCAATGTCCCAGATGCTTTTGGAGTTAGAATAAACTACGTAGCTTAACTTGACAGAGATTGGGTTCCTATAGCAACTGAAGGATGGAATTAACACAATTGCATACACTTGGATTTTTAGCATACTGAAGGTTGGATTGGCTAGTGGTTTTGATCTTTTGGTTGAGCATCTAGTTTGTTTTCCCTAGCGTGAAGGTCGAAACTAGAGATTTTGGGTTCGTGATTCCAGTTTCTCATCAAAATGCTCTGGAGCATTTCCCCAGCGAGTCACCATTTGTTGTGCATGTTTTGCACACACGCCCCACCGTAGGCAGGGACCCCCTTTTTTTTCACTCCCGACAGGCTGCTTTGCTCCTGTCTTGTTTTACGTGCCCCATTTTCCAAGCCCAAATTGGTCATGTGCCTTCAAACGATCAAATTCCCCTTACCAAATTCACCTACTTGGGGTATTCAAATCCAAGGAGAAATACAGTCACCCGTCCCTTTTCTGCCTTTTGTCTTATTCTTGTTGACTTGGTCCTTGATCGCTTGATTCACTTTTTTTTTACATTTTTGACTTTGGGGATATTTTTTTGGTGGATTTGGGATGTGTTTGTGGTGCCTATGTGAACTGCCAAGGTTTTGTCAACGTTTCGTTAAGTTTCGGTGGTTTAGGAACTTTCCCTCCAGAACTCCCTCCCTCTTTGGCTATTTTGGAAACATTCGTGGACCCTTGCTAGTCCGGTTTCCACATTTTTGACTTTGGGGCAAACTTTTTGGTGGATTTGGGATGTGTTTGTGGTGCCTAAGTGAACTGTCAAGGTTTCGTCAATGTTTTGTTAAGTTTTGGTGGTTTCAGAACTTTCCCTCCAAAACTCCCTTCCTCTTTGACTGTTTTGGAAACATATGTGGACCCCTGTCTGTCCGATTTCCACATTTTTGACTTTAGGGCCAACTTTTTGGTGGATTTGGGATGTGTTTGTAGTGCTTAAGTGAACTTCCAAAGTTTCATCAATGTTCTGTTAAGTTTTGGTGGTTTCAAAACTTTCTCTCCGGAACTCCCTTCCTCTTTAGCTATTTTGGAAATATCCATGGACCCCTATCGGTCCGGTTTCCATATTTTTTACTTTGGGGCTAGCCTTTTGATGCATTTGGGATGTGTTTATGGTGCTTAAGTGAACTGCTAAAATTTTGTCAATGTTTCATTAAGTTTCAGTTGTTTCAAAACTTTCCCTCCGGAACTCCCTTCCTCTTTGGCTATTTTGGAAACATCCATGGACCCCTACTGGTCCGGTTTCCACATTTTTGACTTTGGGGCCAACCTTTTGATGGATTTGGGATGTGTTTGTGGTGCTTAAGTGAACTGCCAAAGTTTCGTCAACATTTCGTTAAGTTTCGGTTGTTTCAGAACTTTCCCTCTAGAACTCCCTCCCTCTTTGGCTATTTTGGAAACATTAGTGGACCCTTGCCAGTCCGGTTTCCACATTTTTTACTTTGGGGGAAAAATTTTGGTGGATTTGGGATGTGTTTGTGGTGCTTAAGTGAACTGTCAAGGTTTCGTCAACGTTCTGTTAAGTTTTGGTGGTTTTAGAGTTTCGTCCCCCTTTGGTTGTTTTAGAACATCTGTGGAGCCCTGGCGACCCGACCTATGGAGCCCGACCCCTCTGTGGCTGTTTCTGAGACTTTGTTCCTCCATGGTTGTTTTAAACATCTGTGGAACCCCGGCGACTCAGCCTCCAGAGCCCGGCCCCTCTGTGGCCGTTTTCGGGACTTCGTTGTTCCATGGTCATTTTAAACATCCGTGGACCCCCACCGGTCTGGTTTCCACATTCTTGACTTTGGGGGAAAATTTTTGGTGGATTTGGGACGTGTTTGTGGTGCCTAAGTGAATTGCCAAGGTTTCGTCAACGTTCTGTTAAGTTTTGGTGGTTTCAGAGCTTCGTCCCCCTTTGGCTGTTTTAGAACATTCGTGGAGCCCCAGCCACCCGGCCTCCAGAGCCCGACCCCTCCTTGGCCATTTCCAGGACTTCGTCACTCCATGGCCGTTTTGAACATCCGTGGAGCCTCGGCAACCCGGCCTTCGGAGCCCGGCCCCTCCGTGGCCGTTTCCGGGACTCCGTCCATCCATGGTCATTTTGAGCTTCCATTTTTTGTCAAATGAGTCCAATCTTAAGGAAGTTTTTTTGGGCACTCTTCCTTCCCCTTTTCCTATGCGCTATAATTGAAAAATCTTGGTTTTGCTATGTTTTTTTGGGTCTGGGAACTTCCCTTCCAGTTTGTTGTCCCTTGTTCACTGTCCGCCCTCTTGGGCCCGCATTAATGTTTATGGTCCAAATAAGCTCCAAATATGAATATTATGATCTTTTGATGATGCATGGATGTATCTAACAAGGATTTTGCAAGATTTGACTAACGTTTTCCTTGATTTGTGTATGAAAGCACTTATGACACTTCATATATGTAGGATTCAAGAAGCCTACTGCGGGTTTTTCGAGGAGACCCATTGAGAAAGCTGAACAATGAGCTATCACCATTCATTTCATGTTTGCCTCTCCCCCTAGCACCCACCAACAGGTTCAACATTAGAAGAAGCCATGTGCCAAGGAAGTCAATGACAAAAATGCAAGGGGGTGGCCTTGAAGAAAGCATAAGGGAGTTGTTCGCCCGAATCAGGGGCAACCAATCCATTGATGCCAATCATCGATGGGATCATTTGATCCAATGAATAAAACTGCAAACACATCAAGTAAGAAGGAAGCTTTCAGGCAGTTTCAGTTATAGTAAAAGTGCAATCAACTAAATGACAAAACTGCTACAGTGACTAGCACTAGATGACAAAACAAAGAAAATACAAGGAATGTATTTTTAAATTGCTAGATAATGGGGGTAGGTGAAACCCTAATGTAATCAAATCTAGGCCACACAATGTAATTCAATCCTAGCCATTCATTCGGGCTTTGGAAAACTATAAATAGGGGCTTGCCCCTCATTTGTAAGGGTTGGGGAGCTGTTGTAAAAGACATTTTTCAGCAATAGAAGACAACATTGCATGATTTTATGGATGTTCTCTTTGATTTTTCTCATCTTGCATGCATGGTTCTACCTTCCATGTTAGTTTTAGTATTAGTTTCTTGAATGGCTGTCATGATGGTGTTGCTGTTATAGTATTTGATGAGTTTTTATCCCATACTTTTAGCACTTGTTGATGACAAGCTGGTGTGCAAAGTTAGCTTGGGCTTCTTTTTGTCATTGTTGCAACCTAGTTCAATTGCATGTTCATGATGTGTATGTGTAATTTAAAAATCAGCAGACCTTAGAAGATTGCACTGGTTTTGTGTAGCTGTAGGTTTCTCTTGGTCAAGCAAAACTCAGTTTAGGAAGCTTGTCTACTGTAGCAGCCACCATTGTTGTTGTTCATTCATAGCTTAGGATTAGAATAGCTCTCTTAACCCTTCTCCTTTTGCTATTTATTTTAGTCCTTGGTTAGAGTAGGATCTCAAGCATCACCATGAAGCTAAATCAGATGAACTTGATGAGTTTTAGCTTGCTATTTTGAGTGGACAGCCATTGTTCATTCACTTCCAGCACTTTGAAACTGCATTTGCAAACACGACTTCCCACACTTTGTAACTCATTTGTAAGTTTGGCTTGTGATTCCAACAAATCACATCAAACAACTAAGATATTCCAAGCACTGTCAAGACCTGACATTAGAGACCTTGAGATAGTGTTCTGCAATTTGATTGTGGAAGATTGTCTTTCAAGAGAGGTAGTGCACCTATGCACTGCTTGTGTTGAGAAGTGCATAAAAAACACATGAACAAAGTCAAATCAGCCTGTTTGTCTTATATAGAGTGACCTCTGAGCAGAAAGCAAAACAAAATTCTTAATATCAAATGCAATAAACTCCTATAAATTGCAGCTTTTGAAATGACAGTTGATTTAAAACTTTTGCATTGACTGTCCCTATATGTTGAAAGTATCTTGGAGACATTGATTAATTTGAATAACTCATGTGCCTCTTTAAATGACTGTCACTATATAATGTACTTTCAATTTACATCTCAAAAGCTGTTATTAATAAAATCCCTGACATGGCAATCTATTTGAATGCACCAAGTACCTAAAGATTGTGCATATGAGTTGGGCTCAACCCTTGTGGGAGCCACATTTATCTCCACTCGTTTGAACTGAAAATAATTGCACGTGTAGCTGCATATGGAACAAACAAGTTGGAAATAAAATACTCTTCATAAGTGTGTGTAATGTTCCTCTATTTTGGCCTTCATGGACACCTATGACAGGGATTTACATTTGATGCAAGTGGGAATCAATATATGTATGAATGGGTAAATGTGCATGTTCAGAACGTTATCCTTCATTGCTTAGAACTTATTGTTCTAATCCATCTCTTTACTCAATGCAGACAAGCAGACACCAGGCACTTAGGGACCAAGGAACTACAAGGAGCAAGGCAAAACAAAAGGAAGCAGATCCAGTTGCAGTATCAATCATTCAGGCAATGACTGATTACCTTTTAGCATGTTTAGTTTCTTCTAGAATTTACTCATTTATGCATATTTTGGTTTCTATTTGTATCAAATGAGTAAGTCAGTCTCACGGCTTCATTGTGTGAGACACATGTGCCTAATTACATTCAATAAAGATTACATTTTCAAAAAAAATGTAAAATCTTTATGTCTCATTCAGTGGTATAAATGTAATACTTTTTCTTGTAATTTTGTAAAGTTGTTTCATTTGTATAATTGAATGTAACATAGAAGGTTTAAAATGTACCATTCATTTTGAAACATAGGTAGCTCATCCTGATTGAGCCAATAGGTGAAAATTTGGTAACATTTTGGCGACATCTGTTGGATGTTTTCCTACTAAACATACAACCAGTAGCCTAGACTTGTCCATTGGGCATGGAGTCATTAGGAAAACTCAGAAACAGACCTAAAAAAACTTTCTCAAGGCTAAAGCTCACTTGGAAATTTATTGAAAACAATAAAAATATTGAAGTACAACTATTTACTGTGCCAGAACAACTCTTAGGAAATGAAACAACAAGTAAACTAGAGTGCAGTGGCACTTATTGAAAGCATAAAACCTAACCTAATATGTACAATGATAAATCATACCTCAAAACAACGTTTGAGGTGAATCCCATTAACTGGGATTGGTAACACTTCTCCATCCATGTTTGAAAGCTGGAATGTGTTATGCTCTTTATATTCAGTGATAATAAATGGGCCTGTCTAGAAATGGTCAAATTTTGTATGCTTGCCTGGTCCACTTTTAAGCACATCCCACTTAAGAACAAGATCACCTTCTCTGAAAAATTTGGCCGTAGCTTTCTTATCAAATGTTTTCTTTGTTTGGAGTTGATGATACTCCAAAGTTTTTGTTGCTTTGTTTCTGATTTCTTCGAGCTCCATGAGCTCTGCATATCTCACGAACATTGGATCTTGTTCTTCAAACATCTCCAACTGGTAAGCAATATCAAGAGCTGGAAGCTCTACAAATAGAGGTAATCTGGCCTCTTTTCCATACACAAGTACATATGGTGAATTACCAACTGATCTCTTAGCGGTTATTCTATCTTCCCAAAGTGCATATTTCAATGTGGTATGCCATACCCTTTGATTCTCCTCCATAGTTCTCTTGATAATTTTGATCAGATTTTTATTTGTACTTTCAGCTAAGCCATTACCTTGTGGGTAATAATTTGAGGAGGTATTCAAATGAATTTCATATTTAACAGCCCAATCTATAACTCTCAATCCAACAAAAGCAAGAGCATTATCTAAAATGATGGAGTTAGGGACTCCAAATCTGGTGACTATATCCTCATAAAAGCTCAGAACATAAGATTCATTAGCTTCTTTCAAAGCTACTGCTTGTGTCCACCGTGTAAAATAGTCTGTGGCTGTAAGCACCCACTTGTGACTAGCACTGGAAGGTGGATTAATAGGTTCAATGAAGTCAATGTCCCATCTCATGAAGGGCTGCTCTACTTGAATTGGATGTAAAGGCATAGCAGGCAGCTTTTCTTTTCCTGCAAATAAAGCACATTTAACACACTTTCTTGACCATGCATATGCATCCTTATAAGTTGGGCTAGTAGTAACCAACTCTCATGATTTTCCAAGCAGTTGTCCTTGGAGCAAAGTGACCTCCCGAAACTCCATCATGAAATTCTAGAAGTACCTTTTATGTTTGATCAGTGTCAACACACCTTAATAAGATGCCATTCAAATCTTTCCTGAAAATAATATTGTCAATGAGGACATAAGGAATTGATTACAATCTGAAGTATCTTCATTTTGCTCTGTCTAGACCTGGTGGACATTCACCAGTTTGAAGAAAGTAGGTCATTTCTTGAACCCAACTTGCTGCTAATGCAGGTGCAACACCTTGAGCATTCTGAGGCTCATCTGTATTAGCTAAAACAACACCAATTTCTGATTTCTCTGAATCTTCAGGGGTTGAGGCAAGTTTCTCACAAAGTCCTCTACCCCTAACAAATTTTGTAATCTTGATATCAACATCAAACTCCATTACTTTTGTAATCCATCCTGCTCTTTTCTCACTAAGATCTTTATTCAACATAAATTCTTTCACACTTGGGTGTGTGACTAAAAGATGAATTTTATTGTTGGAAACTAGAGGTTTAAACTTCTTTAAGCTTCTAATCATAGCGAGAACATGTTTCTCAACAAATGTATATTTCTGCTCATAATCAGCAAGTCCTTGACTAAAGAAAGCTATCGATTGTTCTAAATTATCATTGTTTTTCTGAACCAGCATAGCAAAAATTGAACTCATGCTACCAAAAGCATACAAGATGAAATCCTTAGAGAAATCTGGATTTACCAGTGTTGGGGTTGACGCTAAAGCTTCCTTGATTTCTTCAAAACTATGTTTGGTTTCTCTCGTCCAACTGAAAATTGCATTCTTTTTAAGCATGGCAGTCAAAGGTTGTAATAAATTTGCAATATCAGGAATGAATCTCCTTAAAAAGTTGATTCTCCCTAAAAATCTCTGCAATCCTTTCTTGTGGCTTGGTAATGGCAATTTGAGTATAGCTTTGACTCTTTTCAGGATCAATGGTTACTCCGTCTTTTGACACTATGTGACCTAACAGTTTACCCTCATGAACTGCAAAGATACTCTTTTTCGGATTGAGAGATATTTCATACTCTGCATTTTTCAAAAACTTGCTTGAGATTTGACAAGTGTTCATCTGCTTTCTTGGAATAAACTATTATGTCATCTAAGTAAACAAGCAAAATTTTCTGAATTAAATTTTGAAACGCCATATCCATGGCACGCTGAAAGGTGGCACCAACATTAGATAGGCCAAAAGGCATTCTCTTGTAGGAAATAGTGCCCCACTTTGTTGTAAATGTTGTTTTGTATTGATCCTCTTCTTTAACTAAGATCTGATTATAACCAGAATACCCATCTAAAAGAGAAAATCTCTCTGAACCAGCAACAACTTGAAGAATCTATTCCATAGAGGGTAAGGGGTAATCGTCTTTTAAAGATGCTTTGTTAAGGTCTCTAAAATCTACACATAATCTTATCTTCCCATTCTTTTTTCTAACCGAAACAAGGTTAGAAACCCAGGACGTGTTTAATCAGAAATATAATACCCCCCTCAACTAACTTGGTCAGCGCTTTGATCATTAAAGGTTCGAGCTTGGGGTTCAAAGGTCTTTATTTTTGTCTAACAGGTTTGGCACCAGGCTCTAACTCAATTGTATGTTGTGCAATATGAGGATCAAACCCTTTTAAATCAGGATATTTCCAAGCAAAAACATCATGATACTCTTGGCATAAAGCAATAAAAGCTTTTCTATCTTCAGCTGAACAAATTTTTCCTAATTTGAGAAGCTTACCTTTAAAAATTTCCACTTCCTCATAATGATCTTCCTTCACTTGAATGTTGAATTTTCTTTTCTTAAGCTGATCATCAGTATTGAATATGGACTCCAAGGTAACCAGTCCTTTGGGAAGTTTGTTTGTCTTCATCTGTATCACTTGATCATCATACTGTTGTTTAATCTTTTCCTACTTTACTACAGAAAATTGATCTTCTTGAAGGAAAAGGTTAAAATATGTTCATCACTTTCAAATACCTACCAGTTGATGTTGTTATCAGGAATTGATGGCCTGATTATAACCTTAACATACTGCGGTATTTTATCTTTTTTGATATCATTTGGGATATCAAACTGTGCTCCAATTGCTACAAGTCTATCAGCATGCTTATTCTAATTTCGTGGAATAGAAATCAGATTGAAGGCGTTAAATTCTTCAATTATGTTCCATACTCTATTTCTGTAAGACTTCAAGGCATCATTCTTGGAAACATTCAAGCCTCTAACTTGATTAACTATCAATTCACTGTCTCCATAGACTTTTAAACAGTTAATCCCTCTTTTTCTTGCCCATTCAAGACCTTGAATAAGTCCTTCATACTCAATAGTATTATTTGAGCACACAAAAGCAAAATGAAAAGAAAAAAAATATTTGTCACCTTGTGGGACACAAGCATTGCACCTCCACCTGCTTCGTTCTTACTTCTGGAACCGTCAAAATATATCTCCCATAGCTCATCTTGTTGTAACAACAACTGATCTGCACTTTTTCAAGATTTGGAACCTCTGCATCAGGTTCAAGCATCACATAATTTCCCATACCAGTATCCTGAATAAGGTGTTCAAGACTATCTAACACATTTTTCAGCTGCCCATTCATGTAACAGTACATCAGGAACAACTTTTGCTTGTAGTTCTTGAGCGGCAGCCAACTCACTGTCAGTAAAAATGACACAATTTGTTTCTTCAGTAGTAGGAACAACATTGATAGGACTTGGATTATATGGCTCAGTGTGATCTTTGGCCAAATTTTTAGATTTAATGGTAACTTTGGTTCCATATCTTGTTCTAAATAGCATATGTGACCAGTCAGCTGACACATAACCTCCTATCTTAGCTGTAAAGTCTCTTGAGAGACACAAGGCAAAGAAAGGTGGGAGATCTATAACACATATGTCTTGAGGAACTGAAAATTTTGGACAAGCATGAAGAGTAAGACTCAAACCTTTAATAACACCCAATGTATTAACAGAGGTACCATCTAATTGAATCACTCCTTTCTCTAAAGGCTGATATTTTAGTCCAAGTTTATCAGCAATTTGTTTTGGCATTACAAAGCTACTAGCTCCACTGTCTACCATACAGTTGTGGACTAACTTATCACCTATGATTACAGACACATAAAATGGAGGTGGTTTGATGTTTCTCTCTGCCTCTTTGGTGGGTTGTTTATCATTTTCTTGAGGATCATTTGTCATCACAGCTCTAACTTGACCTTTTGGAGACTCAGACTCATCAGACACTTTTAGATTTAACAAGGTTGACTGTAACATGTCTTTTTGACCTGGGATAGCTAATGAATCCCACATAGACATTGTTGTGTTCATCTTTTTCATATTATCAATAATATTATAAGGTACATCTGAGTTTGCTTTATGATGTACCTTTACGCCAGCATGATCAGCTTGCAAGTGTGGTTGCTCCTTGATTGGGAGTTGCTGATTTCTTTGCAAAACACGAGTTACTTGAGGTGTAGATGATTCTGCACCTGCTACTTTTCCTTTGTCAGCTACTTGATCAAGTTCAAAAGCTCTTTTCTTTGCGCTTGTGTTAGCTTCAATTGGAGAATTATCTACATTTAGTCCACAAAATTCTTCACCTTGCCAGTTAAGTAAGGTAGTTTCATTTGTAAGTTGATCTTGGTGTTGTGGAGGTGCATCATTGAGTGCATTCTATTGTGAACTTGAAACATTTTGTACTATAAGTGCTTGATTAATAACTCCATTGGAGCATGTAGCTTGATTATGTGGTTGGTTGCATGGGTAGCACCACTCATAATGAACAACCAAGTTATTCTAAACAGGGACAAGGTCCCTAGCTGCACTAATAGGTGCTGGATTATATGTCTAAAAAGGCCTTTGATTCACATTTTGTCTTGGACCTTGGAAATTTCCTTGGTACTGTTGCCTATTACCTTGAAATGGTTGATTTGAAGTCTAATTCTATTGTTGATAAGGCCTGGTATAAGATTGTTGCTTTTCTAAATTCACCAACTTGTTACCAAAAGTCTGCAAAATGTTTTCAATCTTTTGTTGACTCTCTTTTATTTCTTGCAACTCCTGGGACTGTACTGGAACAACATATTCTTGTTTACCAACAGCTGGTAATGCTGATACAACAGGTAATTGCACAAATGGTGGAATCTGAAGTGGTATATTTGGCTGTATCTTTGGAAAAATAGGCATTGGTGGCCTAGGAGCAATCTTTCCTTCCTGTATTAATAAATTTTCTTCTCTAATTGTTGTCTCCAAAGCATCAGGTAGAGAAACACCTCCCATTAACTATATCATAATAGCTATACCACTGTTAAGAGCTTTTAAATAGTACAAAAATGTATATTCTAGAGGTGGTCTCACTGTTCTAGGGATTCTGTCCCAAGTCCTCTGAAACCTGAAATTAAAATCATTCATTTGCTCCTGAGGAGCCCTCTTAATTGTAGTCTATTGCTCCAATAGAGACAAGTTATCAGACCTGTCCTGAAACTGCTTGTGTAATTTGTCACCCAACTCATCCCATGTTGCAATTGAACCTACTCCAAGACTCCTGAACCATTGTAATGTTCTTCCTTTTCAAGATGCTGCAAGTAGCCTTACAACTAGGTCTTCTTGTGTAATATGATGAACACCACATAAGGAAGCAACATCCCTTATGTGCTCAATTGGAGTTGTTTGGTCTAAAACTTGCTGGTTGCATACCAAACCAACAAAATGATGAGGAACTAGTCCCACTGGGCGTGCCAAAATTGTTAATACTTGGATTTTTTGCACCCTGTTGAATGTGGAATTCAACAATCTAGTGTAACACGGGAATGATCTTAAAAGGTATGAAATTTGAACAAGATCAAACCTCCGAGAAAGGCCAGCTTCCTTTGCTCGTAATATCACCTAAACTATTGATTTTGAAGGAAAAATGAGGAAGATTACTAATGAAAAAAATTAAAATTAAAATTCGTAACTGGTATTCCTTGTGGTGATACACCTAACTGACAAGAATTATGAAACAAAAGAAAAACACACACTAGAAAACTGATGATAGTTTCTTGCATTTACACAACATAAATTTTTGTAAGGCTTATGCATAAAGACTTCATGAAAAGGCTTGATTTTGCTATATTTTCAAGAAGGAAATATGAATTCCACAACTTTAAAAAAAAAAATGCAAAACTAATAAGCACAGTTCACAATCTGCATAATTCAAAAGAAGAATGAAGGCAAGATGAAACTAACACTGGATTCCAAGGTAATTTATGTACTCCATATTCCCAAATGAGTTACAAAACATACATAAGTTGACAAAGGATTGCTGAGAAATCACTAACTCCTCCAAAATGCATTATCAGAACTAATTTCAAATGAGTTACAAAAATGGCTAAGTAGCCAAGCTCCAAGTTGCTCCACCAAACAAGGTTCTAGAAAACCTCATTTTTGTAAGCACTTCTAAAGCCTAAAATCTAGGACCTGAATCTTCACCAAAATAGCTCATAATAGTTGAAAAAGTCAAGTTGATCTTATCAAATCATAAAAGGTCCCTAAATATGCTCCAATTGTCCTCAAACTGACTTCAAACAACCCCTAGATACCTTCCTAATGTTTGAAAACTGTAAATAACTTCCCAATATGTTCTCTCAATCATAAATAGAAGAATATCCTCCATTCCTTCATGACTTAGTCATAAAGAACCAATGTATCCCATCTTGCAAGTATATAGCAAATATTAAAGTGATTTATAAGTTATCACTAGAATAAATGCTTTACATTAAAATTGAATGCAAAAAGGAATGCATACAAGCATTTGACCATGAGTGTAAATAAAAACCAAGTCTTGAAGTTTCCTATGTAAGTTACAAAAGAAGCAATTAAAAGGCATAAGTCATAAGGTATTACAAGGTATGAATAATACCTATGGAATTATATTTCACCACGAGGTCTTATTAGTTTCACATGATATATATATATATATATATTTGTAAATAATGTGATAAAAATCACATCTGCTATCAACATTTTAGGGTAAGAATAACCCTAACCATGTGAAAACAAGTCATTTACCTTTTATTCTTTTTCTCAAAGCTTATGGATGAAGCCACTGCTAACATGCCATAGGGTTTCTAGAGAAACTTATACACGATTCTTAATACTTTTTGAGCATTTCAATAGCAGATATTGTACAGAAAAAGCACTTCCTCTATAAATTTCATTGATTTTTTCATTGACAGCACTGGAAGGTATTTTTTTAGCAAAAACATAAGGAAATATCATTATCTTTTACTTATATAGGGCCCTTTTGGCCACAGCCTTTACAGATTTCTTCACTGATTTTATTTCTGTTGCTTTTCTCTTGATCTGGTCGTGCCATCATAAGGATTTCATGGCCATATAAAGGAATTCCACTACATTTTTTGCGGTATTTTTTCAGAGAAGCACTGTTAAGTCACTCCATTTTGTGCTCATTTTCCTTGTATGAAATATGCATATCTTTGAATTTCCCTTGGTATTTCTATGTAAAGCATAGGGACATTTGAAAACAATGGTTGTAGCTTTATGTTTACTGTAATACTCAAAAAATTTGTCATTTATTCATACTATTTTCCTGTTGATTTTTTAAAAGTTATAAGCATCTTTGTTCATGACGCCAAGGTTTTATATCTGCAGATCATAAATGCTCCATTCTTCTTTGAACAAGCCACGACTCGGCCTATAGCACCTTCCATTCATTTTTGATTCAACCCCTTTCTCTTATTCTGTATAATGCGTCTTTGAGGGTTTCACTGTAAAATCCATCATTCTGAGTTTTGTGTTCTACTAATAAAATATCTTTAGACTGTGATTTTTTCAAAACACTTCCTTTTACTAGCTTCAAGCTCTGCTCTTAGCACAAAATTTATCAACTGCGAGCATCTCATTATTCTTAATTGCATCAACTATATTTTCATCTTTGGTATTTATCCTCACGCCTTGCTACTATAATGCCTCCATCCTGGCTTCAGGTCTAGGTTTAAGTCCTCAGCAAGACGAGCAGATAATAGAGAACGAGCCACACAAACAATTTCATCCATAGGAAAAACCTCTGTATAGAGAGCCATATTGATCACCATTAATACTAAAAATTCATGTTTTGGCTATTCAAGATGATTCATAACCTTCTCACCATACAACATTATAAGCCCATCATTTTTTGTAACAATACCCTGTCATACTGATTCTTATCTTGCTCTCAGGATGCCATCTAATGTATTTCAGACCACCTCCTCACTTGGATGATTCCACTAGATTGCAATTTGTGTTGCAACTTTATTGTATTTCTTGGCCAAACCCTGAAGACACGGAACATGAGTAGTGACTTCAATATTGTTTTATGATGATTAACTTGTGACAAAGTCACGATTTTCTGTCCTAAAGTTACTAAGGACCATCTCTTGACGTCAATCATGCATATAACTGTTATCATAAAATGACACTATTTTGTTTGAAAGGTCCTCACATGACTTCACTTCCTGCAGCTTTAGATTTTCTTGAAGGAAAATAAACGACATTATTTTACTTTATCACAGAATTTTGCTTGCTTTCCATCATTTTGTATTCCTAATCTTGCAAACAATATGTGAATGTAACTGTCATTTTGTATTGTCTCCTTTTAGATCAAAACCATGACTGCATTTTTTTTTACTCATAATATACAATGCTTTGTGGTATTTTCCTCATTCTAAATTTGCACAATAAATAATATTGTTGTTTCTAAAACTCAAACAGATGAAATTTCCTAAAATGACATTCTCTGAAGCTTTCATTTTGTTCACATCCTTTTGTTGATATATAGTAAATTGTTCTTGTTCGGCTCTTAATGCTTTTGAATAAAGCTTTGTCTGATGAGGATTAACAATTTACTTCAAATTCTTAATTCTGCAACAATGTGTATCATCTCTATAGAAAATGAGTCAAATCGGCTTGTTTGTCTTATATAGAGTGACCTCTGAGTAGAAAGAAAAACAAAATTCTTAATATCAAATGCAATAAACTCCTTCTGTAGATTGCAGCTTTTGAAATGACAGTTGATTTTAAAATTTTGCATTGACTGTCCCTATATGTTGAAATTATCTTGGAGACATTGATTACTTTGAATAACTCATGTGCCTCTTTAAATGACTGTCACTATATATTGTACTTTCAGTTTACATCTCAAAAGTTGTTATTAATAAGATCCCTGACATGGCAATCTGTTTGAATGCACCAAGTACCTAAAGATTGTGCATATGAGTTGGGCTCAACCCTTGTGGGAGCCACATTTATCTCCACTCATTTGAACTGAAAATAATTACACGTTTAGCTGCACATGGAACAAACAAGTTAGAAATAAAATACTCTTCATAAGTGTGTGTAATGTTCCTCTATTTTGGCCTGCATGGAAACCTATGACAGGGATTTACATTTGATGCAAGTGGGAATCAATATATGTATGAATGGGTAAATGTGCATGTTCAGAACATAACCCTTCATTTGCTTAGAACTTATTGTTATAATCCATCTCTTTACTCAATGCAGGCAAGCAGACACCAGGCAATTAGGGACCAAGGAACTACAAGGAGCAAGGAAAAACAAAAGGGAGCAGATCTAGTTGCAGTATCAGTCATTCAGGCAATGAATGGTTACCTTTTAGCATGTTTAGTTTCTTCCAGCATTTACTCATTTATGCATATTTTGGTTTCTATTTGTATCAAATGAGTAAGTCAGTCTCACAGCTTCATTGTGTGAGACACATGTGCCTAATTACATTCAATAAAGATTACATTTTCAAAAAAGATTGTAAAATCTTTATGTCTCATTCAGTGGTATAAATGTAATACTTTTTCTTGTAATCTTGTAAAGTTGTTTCATTTGTATAATTGAATGTAACATAGAAGGTTTAAAATGTACCATTCATTTTGAAACATGGGTAGCTCATCCTGATTGAGCCTATAGGCTAAAATCTAGTAACAGGTAGTACAACTGGAATCCATTGCTAAAGATGTGAGTTATTATAGTAATCATGTTCTAATTTGTAAGTTTATGGGGATGTATATTTTTCTTCCATTTTTGGACTCGTGGATTCGCAAGACCTAGAACTCGGAGTGGGATTTTGACATAATGCTAGTTGCCAATAATTATTTTTTGGTGGAGTTTTCATGCATAGCGGATAGGAATCAGGCCTTTGAAGGTGGTACTTATTCCTATAATTAGGTAGGCCTATTTAACAAACCTTGGCATGTGGGGTTCAATTCTCCTGAGGAACTTCTTTCTAGGATTCTAGTTTGGGTTCACCTTCCTCGTTTGCCATCGGAATGTTGGCGAAGTGATATTTTGTAGATGATAGGTCTTTTGATCAGCAAGCCTATTGGACCTTCCCAACATACCTTGACAAAATGATTTCTTTCTTATGCATGTGTGTGTTGAGATTGACTTGAATAATCCGTTGTTGGATTCAATTGATATGAGCATCGGGATAACTTCTTGGACTTAGTAGCTGGATTATGAGACTTTTCCATTTCATTGTTTTTTATGCCATGAATATGGTCACCTTCAAAGAAAGTGCCCCAAAGTTGCAAATTCTTATAGTTCTGGTTCTGCTCCTCCTCATTCTTCTTCTATGGCTAACAAGGGTAAGGTGCCTATGCAAGGGGTGGTGACAGATAAAGATGGGTTTGTGCCAGTTAAGTCACGTAATAAAAATCGAGGTCAAAAGATGAACCTCAGAGATAGGTAGGAAGATGAGACGTTTAATAGATTTGATGTTATGGATGAGTTAGTCCATGAGGAGGGTGTTTCCCTTGATATGCAAGTTGAGGTTGCTCCCTTAGTTGAGCAATATATTTCCTCTCAACTAGTCGTAACCTCATCTTTGGCTTGTGTGGAAGATCTTGGGGCGTTGATGGTTTCTAGTGTTGTCTCCCCTGTTGCTGTGCCTAGAGATTTTGGTGTGCTGGTGGAGGTTTTAGGTGTTAGTCTTGTAGGTGGGATAGGTTTTGAAGAAACTGTTAAAAATAAATCTTCCTCTTCTTCTCCTATTTTGGGTTTGCAACAAAAACCCTTGAAGAAGGGTGCTTCAAAAAATCCTCTGAAGGTAGGTAGAAAGAAGGATCGAGAAAAGGTAAAGTTGGTTGGTGAGACATTGGTTGAGTTTGGTTCAGTGAGGACATTGAATTCTTATTTCTCCCACCGTTCGTGATATCCTAGAATGCAAGGGGTATGAATAGAATCCCTAGACAAAAGGCTATTCATGATTTGGTTCATGTTCACTCCCCGGATATGGTCTTCCTCCAAGAGACCAAGTTGTCGATTGATGTTATGATGCAATGTGCTTCTAGGATTTGGAATAGAGGGCTATGCCAATGCATGGGTGCGCAAGGTATCTCTAGTGATCTTGCTCACTTATGGGATCCTCGGCAGGTTACCCCCATTTGGTGGTTCTCTTGCAGGTACTCCATTTCTCTTGTTGCGACTAGCTTGGAGATGAGGGAAATAATCCTCTTCTCTAACGTCTATGCTCCTTTTGACATCCCTAGTAAGGTGCTTTTGTGGTCTCATGTTAGTTATTTGCGATCCCTAGATCCTTTTCTTCCCTGAATTATGGCAAGTGACTTTAATGAAATTTCCTCCCTTGAGGAGAAAAGGGTGGTATTGTTTGATTGGACCCTTCCTCTGATCTCATAAGGGGCAATACGGCTCATTTGCGATTGGTGGATATCAAGCCATCAAATGGTGTTTTTACTTGGAACAATAGGAGGACCAGTGATGATGCCATTTTGGAAAGGCTAGACAGGTTTCTGGTAT
This sequence comes from Sequoia sempervirens, assembly GCA_007258455.2. Taxonomy (NCBI): domain Eukaryota; kingdom Viridiplantae; phylum Streptophyta; class Pinopsida; order Cupressales; family Cupressaceae; genus Sequoia; species Sequoia sempervirens. Next base: position 7,762,441 of record VDFB02058242.1, read on the forward strand.
CCATATTTTGGGTTGGTAATAGGTGGATGACAAGCTCTGAAATCTTGGATTGGCATGGCTTGAATCACTAGCCAATTAAATTTTTTACCCATCTGGATAATTTCTCTAATAAGTAGTCCTTTAAATTTTAGCTAATGTGGCTTTGGGATTAGAGGCTCCGTGATCTCATTTCTAGGTGGTGGGATGAAGGGAGGCCAACTTTTGGCATGACTATGTACTCCTTTACGAAGATACTCCAATACATCAAATGCAAGTTGAAACGATGGAATAGAACTCACTTTGGAAATGTCTTTCTACCAAAAAGGGTAGCCCAGGAACACTTGGATTCTCTCACCCGAAAGATCAGGGACCATGGACTTTTAGAGGATGTGTGCAGGTTATAAGTTGTTGCAGTAAAAGAGGTGGAGGAGTGGGAGCTTAGAGAGTAATGTTTTTGGAAACATAAGTCCCACAATGATTGGTTGTAAGAAGGTGACAGGAATACCTCTTTTTTCAACAACTCAGTGAAAGATAGAAGGAAAGGTAATGTCATTTCTTCTCTTCGTTCTCTTGGGGGAGTTGTTCTCTCTTCCTCTTCTAAGATTTCGAGAGAGTCTATTCATTTCTTTACTGCTCCATTTTTTGAAGATTCTACTCCTACTTGTGAGGAGGAAGCTACTATATTGACTTGTATACCTCCTCTGGTGACCAAGGATATGATTGACTCTCTTATCAAGTTGATTACCTTGAAGGAATTAGAGGATTTTTTGCTTCAGTTGAAGAAAGGAAAGGCTCCAGGTCCTAATGGATTTTCGGCTGAGTTCTTTCAGGAGTTTTGGGAGGTGATCAATCTTGACCTACTTGAGGTTTTCCAGGAGTCTCAAAGGAATAAGCAATTACTATGGGCCATGAATGCTACTTTTCTTTCTCTTATCCCTAAACAGAAAGGTGTTGATTCTTTGGATCTTTTTAGACCAATTTCTTTGTGCAATGTGGTGTAAAAAATAATTTCCAAGTTGAATGTTGAATGCCTGAAGTGATGATTGAATAGGTTGAATTTTGAGGAACAAGGTGGATTCATTGCTAGTAGATAGATCTTGGATGGTGTTGTCATTGCAGTTGAGACTATTCATTCTATGGCTTCTTCCAAAGAGAAGGCTATGCTTATTAAGTTGGACATGGCCAAAGCATATGATCAAGTAAAATGGTCTTTCTTATCCAAAATTTTAAGGGCTTTCTGGTTCGATAGTGAAAGGATTGAATGGGTCATGAGTTGTGTTTACCTCCTCATCTTTCTTGGTTCTTATCAATAGGGAGCCTTTTGACCTTTTCGCGGTGACTAGGGCCCTTCAGCAGGGGGATCCCATATCCCCTTATTCATTTTGATGGTGGAGGGATTGGGGTTTATTAAATCTTAGGTGGAGTGCGAGCTCATTCAAGGATGGAAGTGGGGCAACAATCTACCTCCTCAGTCTCATCTCCAATTTGTGAATGACACCACCTTGATGGGATTAGCTAGTGTGGACGTAGCAGTTAACTTGAGGAAGACCTTGGATTGTTATTTGGCTACTTCAAGTAAAAGCATCAATGAGAGTAAGTCTTGTATTTACTTCTTTAATACCCCTAAACTTATTCAACAAAGAATTGCTAGGATTTTATGATTTCAGATTGGTTCACTTCCCATCAATTATCTTGGTATTCCTCTGGTTGTCTACACGCTTTCAAGGGGTTACTGGTAGGATGTGGTCAATAAATTTCACAAAAATGTTTTCCATTAGACTTGAAGGTAGCTTTCTATAGCTTGTAGAGTAATTCTTTTAAAATTTGTGGTTCAAGCCCTTCCGATATACAGGTGTTTTTTGTTGTCTACCCTTGCTAGTTTCATCAAAGACTTTGAGAGTCTTTGTCACTAGTTTTTGTGGTTTGGTAATCTTCTTTTGAGGAAGTGGAGCTTGGTTAAGTGGGATGTTGTGTGTCAGTTGTAGCAGGAAGGGGGTTTGGGATTACGAAGGGCTCATTAAAATGGAGAAGCCTTGGCAACTAAACTTTATTGGAGATGGTGCTCTCAACAACATCAGTGTTGGGCCAAGATCCTTACCTCTAAATATTTGGGGGATGTGGAGGGTGCTGAGGTGCCTAGATTTAGTCTTATGGGTAACGGTTCTATGATTTGGGGTACTCTCAAAAGAGGTGCCAAGTTGGTTAAACAAGGTCTTTTCTAGATTTGCAACAAAGGCTTAGATGCTCTTTTTTGGTATGATTCTTGGGATAGCTTCCCTCCTATCATGTCTTCTCGTTCTCACTTATAGGACTTGTGTAGGATTTTTTTGGAGGCTAGATGGAGAAAAGTGATGAACTTTAAATCCCCTTAGGCTTTGGGGTAAGCTAATGGTTTTTGGTGGAAGGACTTGCATGAGTGGTCGTCGAGGGGTTTGGTGGGGGATCGACAGGAGTTGGATTCTATTTTGGCTTCCAAGGCATGTAGTTCTCTCCTTGAGAGGGATGTTCTTGCTTGGGTTCATGACCCAAGAGGTAAATTCTTTGTTTCCTTTGGCTATTGGATATTGGATAAGCAGGCTTTTGGAAGTGTTGTGGTTTTGTGGTGGAGACATATTTGAAATAAATTCTCTTGGCCGAAGTGCAAATTTTTCTTTTGGCCAGTGGTTTATAATAAATGCTTGACTTGGGAGAATCTTTGGAAGCGTGGTTTTCAGGGTCCTTCAATGTGCTTCTTGTGTTTGAGTAATGATGATACTACTTCCCATCTCTTCTTTCAGTTCCCCTATGCTAGGACAATTTGGCATCTCTGGTGGGAGGCTTGGAATCAATAATGCAGACATGTCTCTTCCTTAGAAGAGTTCTGGTGGAGTCTTGGAGTCCTTCCTATTAAAACTTCCTTCTTACAAATTGTCTAGTCTATTGGTCCCATCTTGATCATCTAGCACATTTGGTCAAAGTACAACCGCAAGATTTTTTTGGATAAGAAGCTTTAGGTGGGTCAGGTGTGGTTGTGAATTATGGGAGCTCTTCAGGAGACTTTAGCTACTAAGTGTGATCTATTGATTCCATTGGAACCTAGTGATACAAGAGTGGTCATAATCTATGGATTATGTTTGGCAGTAAGGCCAGGCCCAAGCCTGGTTTGGGTCAAAGTACTAGAGGAAAGATCTTTAGGGAGGACATTGGATGCCCCCTCCCCCTGGAGTTCTGAAAATTGACACTGATGGGTCTTCTAGAGGAAATCTTGGGCATGCTAGGGTTGGTGGAGTTGGTAGGGATAGTTATGGAGTGGTTGAGTTTTTCTTCTCTAAGTATAAGGGGCAACATTCTAATAACCTTATGGAGGCGTTGGCTATTCTTTTGGCCTTGAAACGGGGTTGTACCCTTGGTTGGAGAAGGTTCATTTGTGAGTTTGATTCTCATATTGTGATTGACTTGTTGAACAAGAGTTAATTAGAGGATGTTAGCTGGAAGTTACCTACGGTGGTTAAGCAAATCACCTGTCTTGGAAGAGTTCTAGATTCTCTCACCTTTTTCCATATCCCATGGGAATGGAATAAGGTGGTAGATGGGTTGGCCAAGTGGGCTTTAGAGAGAATGGGGAATTGGATTGTGGATGATTGGGACAATTTTCCTATAAATATTGCTGAGGAGTTGGAGGATTTGGTCACAGAAGACATGAGATGTTGTCTAGGTACTACTTGAGTGCTTGTTTGGATTATCTTGGTCCCTTGTGGAGTGCTTGTATGTTTCTATCGTGTACTGCTTTCTTTGATTAATAAAATTTTTACCCTCTTTTTATGAAAAATTACTTCACAATATTATTCTTTTTGGATTAATTAAATAAATTTAATTTATTTAATTATGTCACTAATTATCCCTATTCATCTAAGTTAATTAAATAAATTATTATTATTTAATTAATTATACATTATCCATTCTCCTTGAATAAATAAATAAATTTATTTATTTAATCCATTTTGCACATGTCATTAATAATTAATTAATTATTAATTTCCATGCAATTTCCACCTCACCTCCTGATTGAGACTTACTCTCACTCTACTAATCAATCTAACTAGTTCACTAATTCATCAATCTTGTATCACTCCCACTCACTTTGAGTCCACTAACCTGTCAAATTAGTTAATTGATCAATCAATCCTATCAACAACCTATCAATATCACTTAACACATCAATCAATTCCCTTGATTGAATCATGCAATCAATTGTCTAAAATCATGTAGCTAATCAACAAGCCATCAATTCCTCTCATCGATTCTCCACCACAGATCATTTAGTCTCTCCTCAGATCTCGACAATTGATCGATATCACCAAAAATTTATAAATCAAGCCCTTTTATCCTTCATTTCTCATCTTAGATCGTGCAACGAACTTATGCTCAAATTTTGATAGTGCTTTATTGCTATTGTTCTTATTTTGAATCTGGTAGCAAAGGTTTCAATACCATTTATCCAAGGGTGAAATAGAGGAGAACAACGTAGCTCAACTTGAAGGTCTCAAATGTTAAGGTATACATTTTTTGTTTGATCTTCATTCAATTGTTTCATTGGTATGATTGTTGATTCTCATTTAGGTTTGCAATCAGATTTTTAGGTCATACATTCTGGTACGCCCGGTGGGACACCATTCACCCCTAATTAACTTTGTTTTGTGATTTTTAAGGTGTTTTTGCAGTTATAGAATCATTTTACACAACTGTCAATAAAATGGTGCAACCATCAAAGATTTGGGTGCAACTGTTGATCCTTTAGGCATATCTATTGTGCAAAAGTGTGTAGTTTTGTTGTAGAGTGGCACGATTGTGCCCCAAAAGTTTGTAAGTACTTTTGCAGGGTTTTCTTGAGTTTTATGTTTTTTGAGTGCTATGCATCTGATAAATTAACCTATTTGTGTTGTTTTATAATAAAAAATTGATTATTTGACCCTAAAAACTAGGATTTACCTTGATTTCTCTATATTTTGATCTTTGTGTAGAAGTGCACAATTGTTGTGCAAAAGTATACAATTTCTTTATAGATTGGCACAATTGCTCTATATACTGATGTATCTGCTATGCAAAAGCTTCCAATTGACAAAAGGTATAATCTACCTTATTTTCTTAGTTTTTTATTAGATTCATGCATTTGTTTGTTAGGGTTTTTGGTTACTAATCATTTAGTTGAATATTGTGGTGTTTTTTAGATTGAAGACTTAAAACACAAAACTAATAACGTTATCTAGTGTAGGAATTTGTGTGTTTGATATTTTCGTAGAGTAGAAAACATTTCAATTTCCTAAGGTTAATGAATGATTATCTTTTGCATTTGGTGTGCTTGAATATTTATGTCAACCTAGGTTATTGTGTGTGTATCATCTCCCCTCATGCACTTGTGTGATCTTGAGTGCAAGAGAAACACATAATAGCCTCTATTTATTTTTAGTAGGGGCCCGCCTGGGGATTTCATCACCCCAGGGTTTGACCCCAACCACGTTTCCATGTGAGGTACAGAAAGGGGGGAGAAAAATGTGTACCCCAAAGAGTGGATAACATCATTCAAAGCCAAATCATGAGACCCTCGATTTTCTAAGACTTGCTTTGGTGATGAGAGCGAGAGAGACCCTCCCAATCTCAGGTTATTATAGATGACCTCTATGTTCATGGTATTCCCCCACTAAGAACATTTATTTTTAGAAGCCTATGAGCCTTTGGCTATTAGCTTATTGTGGTGAAATGTATAGTAGCATGTGTGAAGTTACTCACCATGTACTTTCACTTGTTTAGGTGACCGTTGTTCCTTGGAAGGACATTTTCCTTTCAAGGCGGGTGGACCCACTTTAAGTTGACACACCTTTTACTACTAGATAGGTTGTGAATGTTGGCATGTTTTCAATTGTGCAATAGGTACCATGACACCTAATAGTGAGATCTTGTTGAAGAAGGCTTGCAAAATCATCCTTATTACCTTCAGGTTAGTCCTATATGTTGTATATTGTTTGAAGTGTTTTCTTGCCAAAAATTGCTCAAAATAATCAAATTAGGTTCAAAACACTCAAAATTACACATTTTTCTATATTAGCATGCAATTGATTATCAATCCACTTAATTCACTATCTAGAAGTTGTTGGACTCAAGGAACACTGAGAGGGGGGGTGAATCAATGTTCCACAAATTTAAACTTTAAATCCAGATCTTAAGCCTTTAACAACACATAAACAGAAATAAAGATGCAAGCACATGAATAAGATAATCAAAACACCATAACACCAATATTTTTGTGGAAACCCTGCTAGGGGAAAAACCACAGTGGAGATTAATCCACAATTTATATACTCTGTTAAAAGTATGAAGAAAAGGGAATGCACATGCATTCAAGCACATTACCTAGAGCTCACTGCTCAAAACAAGGAAGGCTCACTGCCTTACAAAATGTTAGAGATTACAACAAAAGTTTGAACTGAGAAGATAGCATCTACAAATTCTTGGTTTCAGTTCTAGTGAAGCTCATAAATCAAGTTTTGAAGCTTATGTCAGACTCTGCACTTCGCTTCTGCTCTGTCACCAAATCCTCTTTTGTACCAGCAAAATTCTCACAACTTATCTTCTAATATTTGCATACCTAACTTCTCTACCCTAAAATTGCTCTCATATATCTCATGCACACAAAATGAATTTCCTGAACTCGCATAAATACCCACTATCAAGAATTCAAACACTATATGTCAGCTTCACACAAAATATAATATTCTCTACATGTCGGCTTCAAATCATAAATAATTTTTGATGTGTGCCCACACACATTGGCCAAACCATAGCTAGGACCCAAAACAAAATTCTCAAACATAGAAACAATTAAACAACCATCCCTTATACATCTGCAACATACTTCATTGATTAGGTCGGCCATAATGAACAAATAGACAGAAGATCATTCTATCGGATCTCTTTACTCATACACGAATTAATGCAACATCACAAAACTTACTAATAAGGTGCCATACATGCTTAATAACTTGTCTTGGGGATCCAAAACACAAGGTGATGATTTAGTGAAGCATATAGATTGACATACTAACCGGATACCCTTTTCATCATGTTCTCTGCCGGTAATACAATGTACTTGACTTTAGCTGCCGGTATGACCAAGTTCGGATCCGTGAACCACAATAGTGACTTCAGTTGCCATCAATGGAAATGCTAGAAGCCATACCAATAATCTCCCTGGGCCATATGCCAACAATCTCCCCCTTTGGCATTGATGACAACACTTAGTGAAAAATGACTAAGTGTCAAAACTAGAGGTACGCTGCCAAACTCCAAAATTTCAAAACACAACAAAAAATTGCTCCCCCTTAGGATGTCAAGGAATTTTTCACTACATTCTCTCCCTCTTTGACATCAATGACAAAAATTTATTGTTTTTCTCCCCTTTTTCTAGTATTCTTACTGCACTTCTTCCTTTTTATTTGCTAAAACAAAATTTTACTGCTCTCTCTCTCTCCCTTTGCTAAATAGAAATTTGATCAAAATTTGAAAAACTACGACTGCTGCACAAATCAGAAAATTATTTTATACTTATTTTTCATCTCCAAAAGGAATTTCTTCCAAGCATCTACAACAATCCCAATAATTATTATCATACTGCTATTTTTTGATGTTTGGTTAATGATCTGAATGAGGGATTCCATAATTGTAATTGCTTCTTCCAACTTCTCTCCTTTCCTCGGGACTTCAATTAGCTGCTCCAATCTGCATTTTTTTTTATCCTTTAATTTCCAGAAGGTGTCCATAAGATTTTTTCTGGAAAAGTGAATCTTTGCGTGCTCAACCTGCAACTCATGAATTCTTTTCTTTACTACTCCATCCTGGTCCTGAAACATGTTGTAGTCCTGACCAATTTTGTTCAATTCACTTTCAATTTTCTCTAGCTTGACTTTGTATTTTCCAACAACATGAGGCCAACGTAGACAATAATTGTAGATGTCATTAGCTGAATTGATGCACCGTCTCAACACATTCTTTTTGTTTTTTCAGTTTTGTAAGGGATAACTTGAATTTCTCCTTCAAGTGTAGGATTATTTCCTCCTCTTTCTTATCCTGAGAGTTAGAGGCCACAACTTCCTTAATACACCTAATCAACTCTTCAGGGAATACATTCTGTAAACTTTCCAATTCAATGTTATTTTGCACAAAGTATTTTCCTAGAGTACTCTCAATCAGATCCTGCTCATATGAGGGTCGATCTAACCACAATTCAACAATCTTTTGCATTCCATCTTTCTCCTGAACTATCTACAGTATCTTTTTTTTTTTAATAAAGTTCCTTCTTCTTCATTTCCTTTAGTCATTGTTTCATTCGGTTCAACTGATTCCGATTCATCTCTTGGGGTGTATTCATTAGGGTCTTCATCAAGTATATCCACAATTATCTGTTCTTTTCCTTTTCCTTCAGTTTTAAGAGACTTGAGTACTAGAGGAGTATCATCAGCAAACTCTATTGCTCTTTTTTGCTTCCTCTCCATCTTACCGGAAGATGATCCAACTTCAGTTGTTTTTACTGGAAGAGAAATACGAACTACTCCAAATTGTCCTAACAACTCTCTAAATAAATTTGCATAAACTTGCTCACAATTTTCTAGAGTATTGAAATGCTTAAAAATTTGCTTACAGACCGGTTCACTCTCTTTCCATACAACGTTATCATTTTGCAGAAAGCGATTTAGAAAATACATCATGATACATATGATCAAAGTGTCAAACCTGAAAGGATACTCTATATCCATTGTCAATTGCACGTTCTCCATCAGTTGATCTTTCAACAAATTGCATAGGTCAAAGTCTTGGTCCTCCATTATCATCTTATGCAAAATGTAAATTGTGCTTATAGAGGTTGATCCTTCCCTATTTCTAAAGAAAATTTTGTATGAAATTACATATGTAATGTACCTTGTCAATGGATCTTTGATTGTTGAAGTTAACAGAGCCCTCTGATCTCCTGTTACATTGGTTAGGGTTTCGACTTCCTTATTTTGAATCGACTTCTTCTTCAGAATATCTCCAACATTGCATAACCTAGTTAAATTTCTGATCAATTCCTTCGAAATAAGATAGGGTTTGTCCAAATTTAGAGTATCTTCATTCAATCTTCTCAAGATGAACCTAACCACTTCCGTGTTGTCAAAATAAGGAAATTCGTTCCAAATGTCCAAACTCCTATGTTTCACTCCTTCAAGCCACTTCAATTTCCCGACAGGCAACATATCTCTTACATCCCTTATCTTCCTGCTATTGTATTAATCCAAAATCACAATTCCCTTGATTTTCTCCATTTTCCATACCAAACAAGGTTTTTCTACTGAGCACAAATTTAGAAGTTCTACAAGTGAATGGAATACCTGATGAATTCACTACCAAATCAACTTGAATCCTTCAAACTTCTACTCTAGAAGATCTTTCACTATTCTTTTTCAATGCAAAGTGAAAAATAAGGGTTCCAAGTATCCTTTTATAGCTTCACGCACCTAAATTTTTGCTGCAATAAATGCTCTGCCCTAGGAGTTTCCGTTACACTGCACTCTCAGACAGCAAGAGAAGAATCCATCTACGGACCTTCAAGATCTCAACTTACAGAACAGGAGATCATGGATACATTTGTTGACTGATGGCACAACTACTTACAACTTCCTGTGTTCTAGTGCCAACTACTGACAGGGGGAAAAGGATTTTACTTGAAAGACTCCCCCTAGGCTGATGGACTGAGATCAATTTCTAGAGGAATTATCGGAAGGATTATCAGAGGAAGCTTCTGGTACGGGATTTTCAAATTCACTCTTCTTTATCCATGTTTTCTTCATCTGATCTCTTATTTGCACTTCCATAGTCACTTTTCCTTTTCCTTTGTCATTTTTCTATGAATTTATTTCTTGATATATCAGACCTCTTCTATCCATGTTCTTGTTCCTGCAGAATCTTGCAATGTGACCAAATCTGTTACAATTGTAACACACCGGATTTCTTTGTCTAGGCCATTCATTCCATTGATTTCCCCTTGATCTGCACTGGTTAGCAACATGTCCAAATCTTCCACAGGTGTAGCATTTTACACTCCTTATACTGACAACCATACTTCTACATTCAATTGACTTATGACCAAACTTATTACAACTAAAACACTGACCACGAAATGATGGACTACTTGAATTTACTTTTCTTCTACACTAAGAAGCCATATGACCAAATTTACTACAAGCAAAGCAGTAACCATTAAACTTCTGAGCATTGGGTTATCTTACCAAATACCTTCTTCCTTTGTTCATTTTATTTCTTTGTTGGTAATACACTGTACTTGACTCTAGCTACCGGTATGACTAGGTTTGGATCTGCGGACCACAATAGTGACTTCAGTTGCCATTAATGAAAACACTAGAAGCCATACCAATAATCTCCCTAAGCCATATGCCAACAAAATTTATACAACTTAGTCCTAGGTTAGAATTTTGCATCAGTGTCATCCCTGGATGCAATTGTCTTAGAAATTTTGTATTTGTCCCTCTCTATGGCACATTTGTGTCATAGATAGGTGCATTTGTGGCATACCTAGGCACAACTATGGTTTGCATTGGTGCATTTATTTTACAGAGTGGTGTAATTTCCTATTGAAGACAATTTTTTTCTTGGGACTAAATTGTAACTTGTCTCTAAACCTTAGAATCTTGCATTTTTCCTTTATATAACATTTCCATGATTTTCCATAATTGTCACTCTATCTAGTGCATCTATCACACTTGGTGCAACAGTTGCACAAAAGTGTGCATTTTTGTTATGGAGTGGCACAATTTTGTCCCAAAGTTGCACAATTATTGCTTACATTAGTGCATCTATTGCACAGAGCAACACATTTGCTTATGATTATCATACCATCAATTATTTCCTACAACTAGAACTATCATTCATTGAAAACCAAAATCTCGCAATTGAATTTGTCGATGACACAACTATTCCCTCCTATGGTGCAATTTTTCTATTATTAGGGTTTTTTATTTCTTCCAAGTCCTCTAGCTTTGCCAAACAAAATCGATTAGCATAACAGAGGTAAACCTACAATTTGAACATATCCCATTGAATCTTCATTCACAATCTTCTACCACACATAGACTTGGACTTAGGACAAGTTTTTCATCATCCACATAATAATCCACACATTTGGATTAGTCTCATTACAATTATCTAGATCTTTGATATCCCCCACTATCCCTAGTTTGGTGTTTGGCTTGGAAGTTTTCCTTCTCCAAGTTAAAGAATTAAACTATCCTATTTGTGGGTGGATTAGCTTAGAATATTTGGCTACTTCTAAGTTACAATATTCCACCCCATTTATCCTTTGAATTTGAACTCAAAACTCTAGTTCACAACTTAAATATTATTATCCAACCTCCTGATCATAACATCTTAAGATCTAGATACACATTTGGTCTTTTCCCCAATCATCATTCCAAATCATCAAACTGTAAGAGCTAAAGATTAGCTTAGCACCCAAAACCACCTATAAAAACATTGAAAACCTTCTACAAGTGAGTATGCAAGAATATGAGCTTTCTTGATATTAAGACCTATCAAAATGATGATGAGGTATGAAGTATATTACATACGTGTACAATGAACTTCCTTATATAAGCAAGGTGAGGAATAGGATTGAACATGATTTTGACACATGTCTTAATCCTATGACATGTGACAACTAACAAACTAACTACCTAGGAATCATGCAATAAAGCTAGATAAGATAAGTTCTAGAAAATACAACTAAGACTTCTAGAAAGAATATTATATCCTAAGTAAACTTAACATGTGAATAAGTCCAACCCTTCCTATGGAATTAACAAGTGTGACCACCATACAACTCAATAACAATACTTTTTAGGAAATGGAGAGGAGAGGGAGTGGGAAGAGGAGCGGAGGGGGATTTTGAAAATTTGGGATGATTTTGGAGAGGAAGGAGATGTTTCTATAGAGGCAGATGGTTTACTTCTATTGGGTTAGCTGCTGGTGTTGATTTGTTAGGTTGTTGAGGAGTGGTGTTGGTTGTTGTCTTTGGCTTGGGATGCACTGTTGTGGGTCTTTTTGTTGCTTTCATCCTTCTGAGAAGTTGTAGTTTGGTGTTGGTTGTTGTCGTTAGCCTGTTGGGGAGCTGTGTTTTGAAACTGGCTACTGGAGTTGCCCTACGGGGTTTATTTGGGTCTTTTCCTTTCCTTGGTGTTTCTTTTTATTTGGGGTTTTTATTTTAGAGTGTTGGATGGATGGTTTCTTTTCTACTCTAGCTCTGTATCTAAGTAGCTCTCCTTTGTGGGTTTATTGGGTCTCAAGAGGGTTGTGCCTAACATTTTTTCTACTAATGAGACTCTCCTTATTGTTGTTGTGATTTGCCTAGTTGTAGAAAGTTTCCCCATTGGCCTTTGTTCTTTTATCCTCAAAGATTTCTATGTCGCTCTCTTTAGTTTGGAGCTGAAAGCAACGGTTGTTGGCCTTTTTCTTGATATGTGGGTTTTAGCTGGGCTTGAGGCTAAGATGGAGTAGTGGATTTCCCTTGATGTTGTTGTGGGTGTCTACCTAGTTTTGGAAGGTCCTTCGGGACTTTGCTCATACTTTGGGTTGGTGCTTCTTCTCTTTTATGTGTTCTTGAATCCCTTGTGGTCTTTATTATTTTTATTATTGTTGAGGGTTGTTTCTTGCTAGGTGTATTTGTTTTTTGGCTACACACAAAGTTTGTTTTGTTGGCTAAGCTAGGTATTATATCCCATTTCAAGATTCTTGTGGAGCAAAAATAAGTTTTTTTTATCCCTGTTTCTGGTGGGGTGTTGTTATCTAGGTTAAGTGTAAATATTTTGTATGTCCTAGATGTTTTGGTGCTATGGTTGCCTCAAATTCCTCTTCTTCAGTAGTATTCTATGCTCAAACTCTTCCTCAGTTGTCATTTCCTTTAGAGGTGGAGATGGAGCTAAGTGGATTGGGCTTGAGGTCGTTGCAAAAGATTTATGTGGTTACTTTGGTTGCTCTTATTTATTTTATTTTGATGTTGGTTGGGTTGCATTCAAAATTTATCTTGAAGACCTAAGTGTTATTGCTACTTTTGGAAGCTATGTTCTTCTTTTTTGTAGGATTTTTTGCCTTTTCTTTGGATATTGAGTCTCCTATAGAGGTGGATATTGCTCCTATTGAGGTGGTGTCTTCACCTCTTGAGGTGAAGGATGGCTCTAGGGTTGAGGCTTCTCTCAGGCTGCTCCTTTTGAGGTGGTGACCACTCCTATTAAGGTGGAGTGTGGATTTTTAGGAGAGTTGGTTCTGCTATAAAAAGGAGTTCTTGGTTTCTTCTCCTATATAGGTGGAGAGGCAGGGTTGTTAATATGGATGGTATGCATCATTTTCTAGTTTGTGGTTTTTGGTTGTTATCATGCATGTAGTTTGTCTTGTGGCTAGATTTCAAGAAGACCCTAGAGAGTTGCATGTTGTAGCAATGAAGAGGATATTTAGATACTTGAAGGGAACTCTAGATCATGGTTTGTGATATCAAAAGGATATTGATTTTACTATAAGTTCTTGTACATAGATGCAAATTGAGTTGGTTGTGTTGATGATAGGAAAAGTACAAGTGGTGGTGCATTCTTTCTTATATGTAGATTGGTATCATGGCTAAGCAAGAAACAAGATTCAGTATCTTTATCTGATGCAGAGGCTGAGTACATTACAAAAGCATCTTGTTGCACATAGGTGTTATGGATGAGGAAAACATTAAAGGATATCAAAGTGGTGTATGATGAACCAATTTCTATCTTTTGTGATAACACAAGTGTAATCAATATTTTAAAGAACTTGATAATGCATTCAAGGACAAAACATATTTCAATTAGATATCACTTTTTGAGAGAGAAGGTTGTAGAGAATGAAGTAAAGTTTGAATATGTGCCTACAAATGATCAGATTGTTGATATATTCACTAAGGCTCTTCCTAAGGATACTTTTGAGTATCTCTGGGAGAGGTTGGGGGTTATTGCCCCTCCTTTCTCGAACTAGATGCATAAGGAGATGCATCATTCTAGTGGATCTCAAGATTCATTCTTTATTATGGACTAATGTTGGGGGCTACCTCTCAAGGGGAGTAGGTAGCAAAATTATTGGTTGTTGCAGTCAGAAGAATGTGTGATGTCATTGTGTAGTGATTGTTGATTTGGTGCAATTTGGTGTGTTCTCCTAAGGGGGAGTATACAGAGCAGTAAAGGAAAGAAGTTGCAGAGCAGTACGAAGTAGGTTGATTGATGCCAAAGGGAGAGAGTAAACAATGCAAATATTTAGTCCCTTTTCTATTGATGTCAAAGGGGGAGAGAAAGTCATGTGAAAAAGAACAAGATATTAAGGAGAGAAAGTCATGTGAAAAATACTAGCTACATAGGGGGAGAGAATCATATGAAAAAATAAAGTTGTTAAGGGAGAGAGTAATGAGCTATTTGAGTAAGGGGGAAAACTAATGTGAAGAGTTGTAGTACGTTGATATTCAAAGATGTGTTTTTGATGGTTTTTTACATCATGTGTTGTCATCAATGACAAAGGGGAGATTGTTGCAAGTATGAATAGTTAGTGTTTCCATTGATGCCAACAAGCCTATGTTGTCATTAATGTCTATTATTTTGTGAGATTGTTGCAAGAATGTGAGCATTTGATGTTATCCATGCTTTGATTAGTTGCATTATGTTGTCATTAGTAAAGCTATTGGTGCCAACCTCTAATGTTGCTTTGATAAGATTTTTTCTATGGATATGTGGTTGAGTTGTTATGTTGTAGTTGGTTTAGTTGTGTTGAGTAAGTGTTGAAGATGATGAGGATGTGTCTCTAGTGCTTGGTTTCTAATTGCTTTTGAGAAAATTTGATAAAAAGAGGAAACAATGTGTTGCAGTGGTGTTTTGTGTTGTAGGGATGTGTTCTGGTTTTGCTCTACATTTCTTCTAGGTTGAAGATCTTCTTGTGTGCTTTAGATATGTTGGTGATATTTGTTCAAAGGTGTTATCCATAATTTGGTATGTTGGATTGTTGTTCAGAAGTTGTGTTCACCAGTGTGAGAATTGTGTATTGTAGAGGTGTTTGGCAGAAATGTTTTTGCTTTGCATTTCTCCATAGTTATGTTTCAGGTCTTATAGATTTTAAGGAATATTGATTGTATTGGTATCTTTTTTCAGTCAAGGTGGTTTGAGGTTTGGTGCTTCAAAAGTCGGTTTCTTAAGTAATGGTGTATGGTAGATTTGTCTAAATGTAATGGGTGTGTGCATTATTCAGGTGGAAGTTGTTGCAAAGGATTTTGTTTAATTTTAGAGTGTTTGACGAATATTCTAGACCATGTTCAGGCATGGTGTGTGGTTCACAAGTCATCCTTGGATTTAAGGAAGCGTGTACTTAAATTTTTTAATAGTGTTTACACATGTAACGACTGACCTGGTGTTTACATTGATTGCGGTGAATAATTAATGTTTATAGAAGCATGTGATAGTGTGGTATTATTGATTGTGGTGAATAATTAATGTTTATAGAAGCATGTGATGTGGTCTACTTTAACTTCTATATTCCATGAAAGTGTTTTGGTGCTAACCTAAAAGTAAATTGCACGATTGATGTGCATAGCCAACCTTGGAGAAGGTTTTCAAGGTTGAAGATGGTATAAATGAGAGTTGAGTTGTTGAGGGATGATGAGATAGACAAGAGAAGTGCAAATGTTGCAAATTGCAGAGTTATAGAGTACAAAATTAATAAGTGTAGTGTAAGCTTTCATGTGTTAGATTACTAGATGTAGTGAGAAGAAGGTGTCTACAATTATTCAATCAAGTTGTGAAGGTGTTGGTGACATTGTGGTGGATTCTCTATTACATTGAGATAGTTTTCTCTGTGTAACATTTTTTCTTTATCTTCTTTTCTATTCTAGTAGTGAGCCTTTCTTTCCTTGGGTAGTGAGCCCTTCAACAGTGAGCCTTATTGTATTTGGTATTGCTATTACTTATATTGTGAGCTAATCCTCATTGTGGTTTTTCCCTCCTCATATTTTGCATGTAAATCTGGTGTTCTCTTGTGTATGGTGTTTAGTTATTTCAGTTTCAGTCATTTTATTTTCATGATAATTAATCATAATAGATTAAGGGTTAATCGAATGAATGTGGATTTGAATTTTAATAAGGGTTTTAAATTTTTAAGGTACAATTGATTCACCTCCCCTCTCAGTTGTCTTATGCATTCAACAATTAGTATCAAAGCCTGGGTCATGGGTTCAAACCCCTCACTTGGGTTGGGGGGATTGTTGCAAGGTGTGCACCCTTGGTATCCTTGTGTTGTGCAATGTAGTGCTCGGGTTCGTGACATGGATTAACCACCTCCTATGGATTCATTAACTCTAGCGATTGTATCAGGCATTAACAAGTCGATCTTTTGGTGTAATGACAACCATCTGTGCAACACGATGGTCATGGTAATTTAAACTAGAAGAGAATGTAAGTCCCTTAACATTTCTTATGCATCATAAACTTTGGACCATAACTATCATATTGACCCATTTTTCAATCCTAGGCACTCCATTAGGGTAGTCGTTGCTTGACATAACATCTATCTTGGGAAGACACTATATAAATATCCATTTTAAATTTTTTTAAGTAACCTTCCTATTCAATACCTTCATGCATAACATTTCAACTATTATAAAGAATAAATAATAAATAAATGGCATTCCCACCCTTAGATGGGCATCCCACTTATCTTACTCCATGATGTTTAGAGATTAAGCATTATTAATTGTCTACATGGATAATTAAAATTAATCAAGACTTAAGGTTTGCAAGGTGAATGACACACCTAATCCTAACACAATGCCATATTTTGAGAAGTGGCACCCACCAAGTATTATGGAATTACTTTGTCAAGAGGGAAATTTGTAAGTGTCCAAAGATGAACAAACTAACATGGCAAGTCCAATTATGGTAAGATCTCAATAAGACTAAGAATATAATTAATAAATAAAACTCTAGCAAATAACATGTGTCTCCAAGGTGAGGTCTTGCTTGTTTGTAATTTATCTTTTGTTTTTACATTGTGTTAGGTCCTCTATTTTTTTAATATTAATTTAAGTAATAAGTGTTCTCCCTTTTTTGAAAAATTCAACACGTGTTTACATAATTTTGTTATAGCAAATACATGTTCATTGTGGAAAGTTGTTTCCTATCGTATTATTTTATCATTCGCCATGATTTTTGTGTGTTCATCATAGTGTTTGGACCATTCTATGTGGTAATATGTTTTTCACTATAATATTCAATTGTTTTCCCTTTTGAATGATTTAATGGCAAAGTGGAAAATTTAAGTGAAAGTGGTGAATTCATCTATTTTTTCTTACATGTGATTTAATTTTGAGACATTGGTTTCCCATTTTTTTTTCACTTGATTTTAATCTATTTAGCCCTAATTAAGATCCAAAATTCATGTGAATGAGCATGTCAACCCTTTCCTTGCAAAATATTTAATTTAATTTATTTAAAAAGTCCTTAAATTTACAAATATGTGCAAACAATTCACATTATTATTTTTTCTTGAACATCTTGTCAATTGTGTAATTATTGCTTACATACACAATTGTTCATCTCTCTTTGACCTTGCACCCTCTCTACCTTTTAGAGTGACTAACACATAATTATCTAGAAGGAAGGTAAACAAAGAAAAGATCACTAAAGATTCAATTTCTAGTTTTAGAATTTTCTTTGTACTTGTAGCAACCTAGCTTCATTCATGGAGTTTCACTATTTTTATTAGATTGATATTTTACTTTGATAGTTTAGGAAAACTTGATTTTAAAATATTGTTTTATTAGTTTTAGGTCTATTTATTAACATAGAATATTTTAGGTAGGAAAGATTAAGATAAGATTTATATTTTAGTTATTATTTATTCATTTCTCTAGTTGTTATGTATTTGTTTCTTTACTTTATTGTAATAAAAAGCATTAAAAACAGGTTATATATATATAAAAGAATGTATATTTTCATTTACAACATTCAAACACACTATTTTAAATACCTATGTCTTGATGGAGTTTCCTTCATAAATATTTGAAAATATTTCAAAGGTTTCTAAAAAAAAAGACTAAGAAGATATTCAATGGATTTCACTATAATAATCTATGAAACAAACAAATCAATTCACTATTTGAATAAATTTGTAAATTAATTATGATTGCTTAGAAAGAGCAATTGTGATTTCAATTGCCTAAAAAAATATCGCTTGTACATTTAATTTTTTTGAAAACTTTATTCACTAAATATTATTTTTCTAGAAAATATTAAATGTTAATTTAATTAATTAAATAAATAAATTGAATTAGTTAAATTTATTTAATTGATTTGATATATTTAGTGAACTATTTATTTTTAATTACTTAAGCATATACATAGCATTTAATTAAATTAAAAATATATTCCAAACAACAAGACTTTTAAGCACCAAGCATTTATAACAAACATATCCAAACACCAACCAACCAACCAAACAGAGCATTTGAAGAAAAACAAATGATTTAACATGTCCTATGTTGTGACCAAAACTTTTGAGAGAGTAATGAACAAGATTTCTCCTATCCTCCTTTCTCTTTTCTTTGAGCAACTTGACATTCTAGAAGGTCAATTACAAACCATAACAATTTCAATAAATTCCTAGATTTCCATTCCAACCAACGCCTTAATCACCTCCACAATTATTACCACCACAATGACAAGAAGATCAAATGCAATCAAATCCACTAAATCCACAACTACATCGATGTTTACTCTAAACCAACACATGACATCTCTCCATTTGACCAAGCAAATATTTCTTCATGTCAGTTTTCGTTCATACAAACCATAGTCTTTTGTTTTTTTTGACACTG
The DNA here is from genome assembly GCA_007258455.2 of Sequoia sempervirens. Taxonomy (NCBI): domain Eukaryota; kingdom Viridiplantae; phylum Streptophyta; class Pinopsida; order Cupressales; family Cupressaceae; genus Sequoia; species Sequoia sempervirens. Next base: position 7,781,363 of record VDFB02058242.1, read on the forward strand.
TTAGCCATAGTCTTGATCTTCTTCCATTAGGCTATGGTCGTCTTCTTGATCTTCTTGTATTAGACTTAATATATCACGTAACTCATTCTTTGACCCATTCAAATTATTCATAACTTTACTAATTTAATTGTAAAATTTTTAAGATCTAACCATATAATTTAACTCAATTTTAATATATAACTTTTCCATAAAAAATCACATACTCTCTCATTCTTTCTTATTTTAATATTCATCATCTTTGAAGATGCTTTCATCTCTAAAGCTCTTCTCATCACTGCAGCATCCATGAGATGTCCATGCTTTCAAGCAAGACAAAACACACACTGTTATAACATGCCACCAACCAGATGTGTCCACGTGGCCGTTTTCTACCACAACTTCAGAGCTATGTCGGTGGAGGGCGGAGGATGGAGGAAAGACACTTTTATTATTATTTAATGCAAAATCTCGATCAAAGTGTCTCTTCAAATTTCAAAAGGTAAGTATAAATAGCTTGGAGTGGAAGGCAGGGAAGGGGGCGGGCATTTATTTTCTTATATAATCCTTTTACCAGGACGGTGGACCCCATCTTATATTATTATTTAATACACAAAAATGACTTTTTCCCACCTCTGTTTTAAGAAAACAAATGAAGTCGGTGTTATAGAAATTAAGAAAACAAATGAAGTCGGTGTTATAGAAAAGAGGTGGTAAAAAAATTATCCAATCAACACATTCTTTCTTCAATTGGTCAAAATTCGCTTGACCAATAGAAAAAGAGAGAGAACAACTAATTAGACACATTGTATGACAAACCTAAGGAATGAAATAGGCCAGGAAATCCAAAATTTTCCTCAACCTAAGGCTTAGAAAAGGGAATAATAAAATTCATATAAATTGGTGGTAAGGAATATGAATTCTTTCTTTTCAATATTTGATATTTCTATAGAAAATAGTGTGAATCATATTTGGAAGGGATTTCAATATTTCTAGGATGATATGTTGGATAACTTTAGCATTTATATTATGATTTGTATTAGAATATGTAAAAAGGGGTTATATAGTGGATTAAATAGAACATCTTTGATTGGTTAATAATAGTCAAGAGTATTGTAATTATGATAAGTGGGTCAATATGGAGTACTTGAGCTACATATGACCCCCTTGGTCATATAATTAGAACATATGAAGATGAATTACTTTATTTGTTTGGAGGTCTCACATATGTAGAGGGGCGCATTAGTCCAACTTGGAGTGGTTGGATCAAGATTTGGCACATGGTTTGAGCACATAGTTTTGAGAAACCATTGAGGATCTCCTTGGTTTATATATTGGAGGCTTGAGATGAATTTTATTTGATGATAGTTTTAGAGTGAGGTTATGTTGTTGAATTAACACCATAACAAAAAGTTGAAGATCTTATGTATATCTTATTAAGAACACTAGAACTTTATATTGAATTGTAACTTCTTAAAGTGACATTGATACATTGAATGTTCTTTAAAGGTTGGGTTTTCCCCACAAAGATTTTTAAGGGTATATCTCATGTTATGTATTATTTCTATATTGATTATTGTGTAAGATATAAATTTATTTTAATTGCTTCTCTCATATGGTTAGTGTAGCATTTATCTATTTTCTTTCATTTTGTATTAGAACCATATATTGGTTTAAATCTATTTAGGAGAGATTTTTTTATTAATATTTTTAATGGAAGCTTGGTGGATGGTAATGTTAATTTTCAAGTAAAATGAATGACACGTATTAACATAAAAATTGGATCCAAGATTGGTTTGAATATGTTAGAGGTTGATCTTGGTGTTAGTGTCTTAGGAAGAAGGAACTTAGCATGTGCAAGTATAGATTTATAAACTAAAAATAATACACAAAATTTATACTTATGCTCATTTACACATATATCTCAATGAGATAGAATAATGATAATAAGAAGTTCTAATGATAAGAAGAACAATGTCAAAAAGGTCTAGAACCAAAAGAAATGCATCAAGAGACCACCTATTAGACAACTAAATGCACAAAGGTACCCATATTTTAATGGTTGTTGTTATTATTGCAATATGTTTGGACATAGAGATATAGAGTGTATAAGTAGAATGAATAAGAATGTTCAATAATTTCTCGATCAGTGTTATACATGTAATAGATTTGGTCATAGAACTAGTGAATGCAGAAATAAGATGATGATTAGTTTCAATAATGGTATGATGTTTCAATCATTCAATGGCTACTGTTATGCATGCAATGCATTTGGGCATAAGGCTAATGAGTACAGATTTAGAATGGGTGGAAGTAAGCTTGTTCAAAAAGGTGTCACATGCCACAAATGCAACAAATTAGGACACAACAAAGTTTTGCAGAAGCAAGAATGTGAAACCCTCTGTTTCACAAAAGAAGGCTGATTTGACAAAGAATGTGGATCCAGTGGAGATGAAGAAGGAAATGAACAAGATCTAGAAGAAGAAATAGGAGATCGAAGTGAAGAATGATTTTGTGCCATCCCTTGGTGTAGATGTTTCCTCTAGAAACTAGTTGAAGAGCTTTGGCTCAAGGGGAGTTTTAACAAAAAATTCTTAAGCCCCTACCAAAGATGTGGTGTTGATTCCTTCAACACATAAGTATAGATGTAGTTTGACATGCTTCAAAAATTGGAGAAAACACTGGTGAAAAATCTCTTAATGTGGAGATTTGTGAAGTAATTGAAGGTGACTATGTCAACATAATTAGGGTTTGTCATCTTTTTGACCTAACATTAATCACTACAATCAATGCACTTTAGATATTCAGAAAAGGGTTTTATATGTGATTTCTCATATGAAAAGTTCATTTTCAATCAAGCATTTGAAGAGTGAAGAGCATAGCAAAGTCAATTTGAAGAGATTTGAAGTTGTTGTGTGAAACCCTACTGACAAAAGAACTCAAGGTATTTACCATTTCTTGCTAACACCCTAGTTTTAGAAGTGGTTCACAATGTATACTCAAGTAATTGATGTCTTGGAACAACCAAGACCGAAGTTCATGAAAAAAACCTCTTTAAATCCATGGAAATGGATTTGGATGGCACATTTTCAAAAGTTCTGTATGGCATAATGCATACTAAGGATGTGAGAATTTACATCCATGCAAAAGTGGAAGAGTATGATCACTCAAAGTTGGGAGAATTTTGGGTTAATGAGATCACTAGAGATGATTTTGAGTTGAAACCAAAATTTGAAAGTTTGATAGAGAAAAATTTGGATGTATGGAACAATTTTTCAAACTTCTGTTATGAGAATGCATGGGTTAAGTATGCATTAAGCAAAAATTTTGATAAATTTATATGGTTGGATATGTCACATTTAATCAACAAGAAAGCTATCAAGGCGATTACAGGTTTATGTTCTAAAGGACCCATTCCAACAATGATGGCCGTGAAAAATAAGATGGTGATGAAGCTCACCGGAGGGAAATTTGACAAGTGTTCCCTCATAGTAAAGGATATAGATGATCTAGTAGTTAAATATGCATCCATGATAATCGGATACAAGATATGCTACACCAACAAAGAGAATTCAGTGCCAAAAACAACTATTCATACTACTCACCAAATGGTGAAAGAAGGTTTGGACATAGATCTATGTGAGCTCCTAAGACAATAGTTGATGGAGAATCTTCAGAAGACAAGAAATTATTGGTACCCATTCTAGTATGGTACCCTTATCATATGTTTGTTATTTTACTTTCTCATAGAATTTCCTAGTGCAAAGAATGTTGTATGGTTAGATAATATTCCTATTGCAATTCAGATTAGGAATCACTTAAGAAGGTTTGGAAGCATAGAAATATAGAATAACATGCTATGGGGTTTCTTCAAGACCTTCTAAGGGAAGATGCAAGAAAGAGAAAGGATTGCTAAATGATTTGTTGAAAAGTACAAGAAGGATATAACCTTTATGGTTATTACAGATGAATGCATTATGGAAGTAGTGGAACCTAGAATCGTCTGGATTCTAGAAATGGATTATGAAGTGACATAAGACATAATCACAAGTCTTGTAGATCTTATGTTGAAAAAATAAAGAGAACCTATTGTATATATGTTTGGAAACTATGAGGAGATACCTAGTGAAGTGCATTTGAAGCACAAAGAAAAGGAAATAAAAGAAAATGTAGAGAAAATAAAGGCAGAATTGGAAGAGATTGTTTGTTCGTCTAAGAGGACTATGGAGAAAATAAGATCCCTATATGGATCTTTAGGGGACACCAAACACGAGAAGGTCCATCAGGACTCCTACTCCCTCTCTAGTTGTTTTAAAACCCTTTGGAACAAAGCCTTTAGTTGGTGCCAAGAAGAAAGCTACAGCCAGTGCCCCTGCAACAAAACAAAAGCCTCAACAAAGGAGACAAAAAGAGAAATCTACAAGAAAGATGTAGTAGGTTATGATGGTGAAGAAAATGAAGAATAAGAAGGACCTAAATTGGTCCAAAAGAAGAGAATGTCACAAGCCTCTAGAGAAGAGACTAGTACAAAGAAAGCTAAAGTTGATATCGTGGACATATAAAGTGAGGAAGAAGTAGAGAAGTAGAAGAAAGATTTTGTTATTTAGAAGACATAAAAGACATCCAATAAAGGAGAAGTCTCCTAAGGGCGAGAGAAAGAAGGAAAATTTCTCTCTAGTAAGGGAGCACAACCCTCTGAAATTAGATGCTTTGTTTAATAGAATTACAAATTTTGGTTTGTTGGAAGAAATTTCATAGATGTATCCAGATGCAGAAAAAAATGAGAATAAGTCCACAATTGAATAGGCCATAGATCAAGACTAATCTTATCTTATCTTATGCTTTTAGATGAATTAAAAGGAGTTTTGAGTGCGAGAAGATACGAATAATTTTATGAAGATGTAAAGATCAAGACTTTTGTCTTGGATAAGATTGGATATTCTCTCATGGATGAGGATAGGGAAATATTGGCTCAAGTTTACAATAGGGAATTTAGAACAAAGCAAAGAGTTAGCACCTTGATGAGTAGGGATAAGGAAGACATATAGAGATTGAGGGATGAAACACCACAAAAGATTACAGATCTGGCAAAGGAGTTAGGTATGTCTCCAGATGATGATATTGAAATGTAGCATGATGAATATGCTCTGGAGATCAATGAACTTGTTGGTGAACCTAAGAATGTTGAACAAGAACATGTGTCTAGACTTAAGGGTGATCAAGAAGCCATGATAATAGATAATGTCCCTCCAATAGAGGAGAATGTTGTTGCAAACGATAAGAATGATTTTTCCCTGGAGAAGGAAGAAGCTTAAGAAGAACAAGAATTGCCTCTCTCGGATGCATAAAAAATGCTAAACAAAAGGAAGAATAAAAATAGAAGAACCCAATGAACTTTGAGATATAGAAAAATGAAAACTTGCCTCCTTTGGATGGTGAGAAAGTTGCAGAGGAAGAGAAGAGTGTAGAAAGTTTCTCCAACAATGGAGGGTAGGAGAAAGAGAAAGAGAAAATTGAAGAAAGAAGCACTCAAATGGTGGTGAATCCTCTAGAGCATTTGGGGATTCCTTGAAGGGATTATTGGACATGTAGCTTCAGTTCCAATAGATGGTGTCAACATATTTGCTACAAATTCCTATGCAGCAAGGACAGGTTGACATGGATAAAATATCTCCCTTGCATAAGTTGCAACTTGATGATGCATTTCATACCTTTGCAAGAAAGGAGATTTTACAAACTTGCCAAAAGAGTTTTAAGATAATAGATGAGGTGATGAAAGTGTTGCAAGATAGCATCCTCGATGCTCAAGTTGACAAATCTTTATCCAGTATGCAACAACTGAGGCTCCTCCTTGATTCCATTAAGGAATATTCTATCGGTCTAGAGAAGTTAGAAAGAGAAGTGAATAAGAAGATAAATTATAAGATATTGGAATCTATGCTTCCGAAAAATGTGCTATCTCACATGGTAAGTTGCAAATCAACTTAAAAGATATTCAAAATTGTGTGGAGGAAGCAAATTTTTTGTTTCAATTCTATTTGAAATGGCATGTTTCTACCAAGAGAATAAAAGACCAGATGGACTCAATTGAGTCTCAGATTGCTCAAGCCTCCAGAGTTTATGATCCAATGAAAGATATAGATGAAACACCAAGGATAGTAATTGAAAATCTACATGGACAACTTTTCCAGCTATAGGAGTAGAAAGAAAATATAATAATGCAATATTGTTAACTCTGAGACCTAGTAAGTGCAAGGCTTACTTCTCTAACGAGAATTGTTGTTGATATGGAGAAGATGCTACAATAGAATCTAGTACCCAGTTCTTTGAAAGAAGGTGAAGAGCTTCATATAAAGCTTGAGAAGCAGTGTGGAATAATTTCATTTACTAAGAAGGAATGGGAGACAACAAAGAAGGATCTAGAGCCACACCTTGCAAAATTGAAGGTGTCTAATTAGGGAAATTTTCCCTTTGCAAGCTAAGTTGTACATTTTTATTCTGTGTAGATAGTTTTCTATATCCCAATGTACATATGCGGATGTATTAGAGAGTTTTGTAGTACATTTTTGGTTAATTTTGTTGGACAAGAGATGAATATAGGAGTGAAGTAGTAAGGGGAGGTTATTCCCATGTATATACATATATATATCTTCAAAGGGGGAGAACAATATAAATCTGAAAAAGTTTGATATTAAAGGTCCCTTTTCCCTTGATGTCAAAGGGGGAGAAGATTGGAGAAGATTGGAGAATTTTGAGCAGTGTTGCCATCAATGACAAAGGCAGAGATTTTTGGAAACCTAACTTGTTGGGAGAGATTGTGGGAAGTTTTTCATTGAAGACTATGTGATCGATGTAGAGATTGATGTAGATTGATGATCATATGCTAGTATATGGTTTTTTCATTGATGGAAATCCATGGAAAAGATGCAAAAGTGTTGGTTTGGTGAAGATGAGATGATTGGATAATTGCCTAAGTTCAAAATGCAGTTCCAATGTTCAAAGAACCAATATTTTGGTCTACATTGCTCCACCATGAAGAATTTGGTTATGTGATTGTGAGGTAATTTTGGTACATGCTAGAAGACTCTAAATCCAATGTTTCATGATTCGATGTCTTCTACAGTTGAAGAAATAGTGACAAAGTATCTATTTGGAAATGCTAGTGTAACTGTGATAGAGTGTGTGTTTGGAATGCTTCGCATTCCACCACAGATGAAAATTTTGGTATGCAGATTTGTAGAAGTTTTTGAGGATTCCTATAGTTTTTTTTCTCTAAGTGGAAAGTGTCTTGGTTTTTCACGTGTCAAGTTGTGAGTGAACAAATGATTCATTCTATTGTTACTTCACTAGTGGTTCCAACCTAAATATTTTGGGTTGTACGGAGATGAGTAGATTTTGAAGCATAATTATGGGAATAATTATAGGCCATGCTGACCTATCTTAATGTGTTATATGCTTTGGATTCATCCATAGGGTGTGTATGATTAAATTTTGAGCCAAAAAGATGAAGTGTTGCATGGTACATGTTTTGGGCTAACCTAATTGATGTTTTGGTTGGTTGTGATATATATACAAGGTTAATTCCTTGTGTGAAATAGGAGAGATGGGAGATAATTAAGTGTGTAAGAGATTTAGAGTAGAGAAGTTCGAATTGGATTTGAGGTGAAGAATGGAGTGTGGTAAGTTAGTATTTTGAGCTTCAGTGAAACTATATCTTTAGCATAGGTCAAATGCATTGTTAGTCGTTCATATTTGGCAGTGAGCCACCATTTCTTCTATCTCTTTCTATTCCGGGTAGTGAGCCACCGACAGTGAGCCTTTATTCTATTGGATAGCGAGTCCACTAATTGCATCAAACTTTGTAATCAATTATAATATCTATATTGTGAGCTAATCCCCACCGTGGTTTTTCCCTTTTTGGGTTTTCCACATAAATTTGGTGTTATTTTTTTCTTTGATGTGATGCATGCTTTCTATGTTCCTTTCCATTACTGCAAGTAATATGATGTAATGAATTAATGTTTAAGTTAATAAGAATATTGGTTCCAACCTAAATATTTTGGGTTGTGCAGAGATGAGTAGATTTTGAAGCATAATTATGGGAATAATTATAGGTCATGCTGACCTATCTTAATGTGTTATATGCTTTGGATTCATTCGTAGGGTGTGTATGATTGAATTTTGAGCCAAAAATATGAAGTGTTGCATGGTACATGTGTTGGGATAACCTAATTGATGTTTTGGTTGGTTGCGATATATATACAAGGTTAATTCCTTGTGTGAAATAGGAGAGATGGGAGATAATTAAGTGTGTAAGAGATTCAAAGCAGAGAAGTTCGAATTGGAGTTGAGGTGAAGAATGAAGTGTGGTAAGTTAGTATTTTAAGCTTCAGTGAAACTACATCTTTAGCATAGGTCAAATGCATTGTTAGTCGTTCATATTTGGCAGTGAGCCACCATTTCTTCTATCTCTTTCTATTCTGGGTAGTGAGCCACCGACAGTGAGCCTTTATTCTATTGGATAGTGAGTCCACTAATTGCATCAAACTTTGTAATCAATTATACTATCTATATTGTGAGCTAATCCCCACTGTGGTTTTTCCCTTTTTGGGTTTTCCACATAAATTTGGTGTTCTTTTATTCTTTGATGTGATGCATGCTTTCTATGTTCCTTTCTATTACTGCAAGTAATATGATGTAATGAATTAATGTTTAAGTTCATAAGAATATTGGTTCCAACCTAAATATTTTGGGTTGTGTGGAGATGAGTAGATTTTGAAGCATAATTATGGGAATAATTATAGGTCATGCTGACCTATCTTAATGTGGTATATGCTTTGGCTTCATCCACAGGGTGTGTATGATTGAATTTTGAGCCAAAAAGATGAAGTGTTGCATGGTACATGTTTTGGGCTAACCTAATTGATGTTTTGGTTGGTTGTGATATATATACAAGGTTAATTCCCTGTGTGAAATAGGAGAGATGGGAGATAATTAAGTGTGTAAGAGATTCAGAGCAGAGAAGTTCAAATTGGAGTTGAGGTGAAGAATGAAGTGTGGTAAGTTAGTATTTTGAGCTTCAGTGAAACTGCATCTTTAGCATAGGTCAGATGCATTATTAGTCGTTCATATTTGATAGTGAGCCACCATTTCTTCTATCTCTTTCTATTCCGGGCAGTGAGCCACCGACAGTGAGCCTTTATTCTATTGGATAGTGATTCCACTAATTGCATCAAACTTTGTAATCAATTATAATATCTATATTGTGAGCTAATCCCCACCATGGTTTTTCCCTTTTTGGGTTTTCCACATAAATTTGGTGTTCTTTTGTTCTTTGATGTGATGCATGCTTTCTATGTTCCTTTCCATTACTGCAAGTAATATGATGTAATGAATTAATGTTTAAGTTAATAAGAATATTGATTCGCCCCCACTCTTAGTATTCTGGGTGTTCAACAATACATACACGATGGACTCCAAATTACTTGCTAGTTGATATGCAAGTTTTCAAATTATTCTTATAGATTTATATTTCAATGAACCATTGTTAATAATGAGCCATTAATTGGGCATATTTATATGTAATTTTTTATATATAATAAAATAGGACTTGTGATTGTAATTTTAAAATTGAATTCACATCTATTATTGTTTTATATGATTTTATTCTAAAATTTATAATCATTGCAACTTAAACACAATATTGTGCTATTCAATACTAGGGATAATCATTTTGTACTTCTCTTAATTCAAAATCCAAATATGAGGAAAATATTGTATGTTTATATCATCCTAAGGAGTTATATCTTAGCATAATTTATCACACACTCACACATTAAAATATATTATGACTCTTCAGTGAGAATACTTAAGTGTGTATCTATCTCACACCTAATGTGCACTATCACCTTCTTTTAGATTTGTGTGGCATTCTTGTGATGGAAATGTAAACATGTTTCCATCATATGCACTTAGTTTATTAATGAAATATTATCAGGTTTTACGTTGTTTTGACAAAAAAAATTGGTGGTTGTGTTACTGTTTAGTCGTGTAAAAAGTGGGAATGACAATACTTGAGTGTGTAAGGTCTAGTTTGCAAGTGTCTAGCTAGAATATTGTGCTCTCAACCCATTGTAGTTAAAAAAGATTCCAAGGGAAAAAATTTGTCCCAGCACATTAATAGTTAGGGTGGAGATAACAACTATTATTATCCCAAGTACACAAAAATCTAATTGTATTTTAAAATATGTTTACATATGAATGTCTATAATTATAACATGGAATAATAGTTATTTAATAGGATCATACTTACTAAGCTACTACCTTTTATCACTCCTACACCAAAATTTATTATGAGATTGTATTATGTATGAATTTATTGGTGATTTTATTGTGAAGCACTTCACATTTAGCTATGTGCCTTTAATATAGTTGAATAAATAAACTATTTAGGCTATTGTATATTTATACACATAGATGAAATTGTAATTATTTTTTAGCATATGTGATGTATATTTTATATTTAAGGATTTTACTTATGCTATATGTTGAGCTACTTTCTAGTTCCATGATGACCTTCTTATAGTAAAAACATTGAGCATAAACCAAGTTAATTAAATATTTTTTCTTATTGAGTATGTGGAGGAATCATTATAACATTCAATTAATTACTAATTAACCTAACTAATAGAGTTGGGATTGGTAATTGAAATTCATGATAAATTAAGAACTAATTAACATAACTAGTAGAGTTGAGACTAGTTATTAAAATTCATGATGATCAAATACTCAAGTAAATATAAAAATTGAATGAATGAAATGCATGGGTACTTAGCTTTGAACTTGATTCTAATATCTTTGTCAAAGTGTCAAAAACTATTTGATGAGATTTTGGTATTTCGCACTTTGTCACTAACATGTAAATCTAACTATGCATTGCTTGTGGCCACTTTCATGTGTGTAGAAGTGATATTTTAAAGTTTATAACTAATATTAATGCACAAAAGTGAACATGTAAGTTGCAAACCCAATTTAGCTATTTTTGCATACTAGAACCTATTTTCCCTTTATTTTTGTGTCTCAATTTATGTAAGGATAGAGAATGTTTACAAACACTTTTTTGGAATATATTAGATTGTGAGGGTCAAGTCCACCTTAGTTAGACTTTGAGTATATCAGCTTTGAGAAAAAGACCTAAAGACAACAGTTATAAAGCATGCAACAAACCTAGGATAATGTACTATAATAATCCTCTAATGTATATGATGATAATATTATCATAAATGTTTAATGGTAAAACCCTAGCATGCTTCATGATATCTACTAGATGATAGTCCCTTAATTATTTCAATTGATTTCAAATGGATTAAAGAATGTTTAAATACAACAACCAACCCCAAAAAACAACAAAATGTGTGCTAGGTTAACTCAAAAAACTAATAAAGTAGTCAACAAGATAGAACTTTAAATATACATTTTTTAAAGTTTGAATGTTAGATCCACAAGTGCAAGTCAATAATCATAGATCTAATCTATAGTAATGAAAAATAAATTAATGAATTAAGAATATAAAATCTAAAAATTAATGATAAGAAATTTGAGATATAAAACAAGATAAGCCAATTTCACACAAAAATATATCAATTATAAATGAATCATTTTATATACAACACTCTAATTAAAATAAATCCAAAACATAAGAAAAAAAGATATAATCATACAAATTTTCCCTTTACACCCTTCAATACGCTATCCCTTATACCTAAACACAATCCCCGATACTTTCTAAAAATTTCTCAAACTCTTTCCCCTATTCCTCCATTTTCCATAAAAGACTAAACCCACATTATATTTTTAATTTTAAACCTTTGAAGTTCCTTAAACTCATTACTTTCTTCCCAATTTCCTTCCTTTTTCCACTAGAAGAAGACCTATGATTTATTTCTTTATAATAATCTTTCCTTTATCTACTCACTAAAACTTTGTAAAAAGTAATATATTTTAAAGGCTTGATTTATGAGCATAACTTCTTAGCGATGAGATTAGTTATCAACTTAGTTTCTTAGTCTTCACACCAAATTTAATGATTATTTAACATTGATGACGTTGCCAATAAATAATTTAATATTAAAAAATGTCAAAGCACCTTATCCTCATCTTATGTTTTTTTTTCTTTTTCTTTCCGTACATTGAGGTAATTATATATTAATAAAATTGGCTTTGACTTGAACTTTCGTTTTTTATTCTGAACTTTCTTCTTAGATGGGAATGAATTGGGAGGAATGATAACCTAGTTTGTCCAAAATTATGAGTATGAACCTATTAAATTAAAATATTTATATAAAAAAATTATTAAAATTAAAATATCATTCATTTTGAATTATTGTTTGTAGTTATAAAATTAAAATATCCTAAATATCAAGCTAAAACAAATAGTATCATAAATTTATGTTTATTGTAGAAAAATAGGGTTTGTTATAATATTTAAGATAAGTATTCTTATCTTATTCTTATTTTTTAATTTTTTGGTTATATTGTTATTATATTGTTATTATTAATTTAATAATGATGTGATACTAATACTAATATTAATACTAATATAATAGTAAGAATAATTTAATAATATAAAAAAAAATATAATAATAAGATATATATATATATATATATATATATATTTTGATAAAAGGCTAGTGCCTATAGTATATTATATAGCTGAAATTAAAGGATTACATAAGCCAGAATTGTAGTACTGGCATTCGATTTTTTGATTCATATAAACCAAAAAAACCACTATTTGTAACATTGGCATGTTTGTATAAAAAAGAAGCCCTATTACTTGATATTCTTTATAGCCCCTAGGATCATGTAAAACCAAAACACCATATTATACATCACATTATATGTAAGATGGGAGTAAAGCATGAACATTATTCCTCCATTTACCCTATATTAACAGAGGTATCCATCCTACCATTGTTAATATTGAGAGCACTGTCCCACTGTCCTTCGCCAACCTCCAATGTACTAGTGTTCGCTGAAGCATCAACGCTATTGGTGATATGATCAAAATAATTGTGTCCCCGTCCTTCACCCAATTCTTCAGTAATTAGAGAATCTTGAATGTTTCTGGCTAATGCCATTTCTCTGGGGCCATGATGAATATAGTGAGAGAGAAGAAAAGAAACTGCAAAGTATTTTTCCTTAAATTTATCCACCATTAGAGGATCGAGCTCATGAGCATGGGTGTTGAGAACCCTATACAATGTCCAAGGGTCATCATTATGGAGACCTTTTTTAATGGCTCCATAAACCTCTCTATATGCCACTTTTTTCCTAATATAATTCTTAGGAAAGAGACCTCCAATGTAAGCCTTTCCTTTCTCCAATTTATATGCTTGAGTAGCCTGAAGGAGCTCATCATCATTGAGGTTATTTGAAGAAACTGACTCTTGTACCACAATTGAAAGAAAGTCGAAAGACTGCACCAGGTCCATTACATTCGACAGGAATATTGAAAGCACTTGAGTGGGGAATAGCAGCCTAGGGGAATCTGGGCATAAGATTTCATGGCCTAGAACAATTTTAATACTATCTGACAGACTTGAACATGACATTTGGAAAACTTTAGATAATTGAAACTTCGTTACCTCTTCTGAAAAAGGAAGTTCACCCTCCCTAATTTGCACTTCAATCCTAAATTTTTTGAGCAAATATTCCACCGTATACACCACGCACCAAATATTTTTACAATTTAAACAACTATGGCCCAAAATTAAAAGAACCCAAACTGGATTCCCATAGTGAAAGCCAAAAGTACTCACCAGAATGCTGATACTGAAAACCAGATTTAACCAACGGACCAAGCAAAATGAGTACGCAGAAAAAAATTCCCAAGGAGCATAGAAAGAGATAAAGTTACCCTTTATATAGAGTCCTCCAACTAGCAAAAGCTTATGACACCATTTCCAAATTCGCAGCAGACCAAGAAGACCCAAACCTTTGAAGAACCATAATACTTGTAAAGGAGAGCACCACAACTTATAAAACAAGAATTTTGTATGATCATCATGAGGATTACACAAGACGCAATAAATTTGATTGTTCTAGGAAAATCTCCCTCAATTTTCACACATAACAAATCTTCACTCTATTTTGATAGATATTCTTAATTATTACAAGTGATGTGTAGTTAATATGCTTGATCAACTGTGTATAACACTTGTACTAATGAAGATTAATAGCATTACAAACATTTGCAACCTGTTTGTTTGAAAAATCATGTAATTTGATTACTCCTTTAAAACAAGCACCATCTGTTGAAATCCCTCACATAGTAAAATTTGAAAAGACCTTGACATGTTCAAAAATTTAATGCCTTTGAGAATGACAATTGCCAAGTTTTGGTGATGAATACTTCCGTTGCTGGTAAGTACCATGTGTGTTTCCACCTCACACATTTGGTGGCAGGAATTAGCACTTGCTTGTACCATTAGATTAGTGAGCGATCATTTGATGATGCAGGAAACAAATGTCACAACTTGATGACATTTCAACACACAATCATTGCAACAAGTGCTAGATCTCGTCATTATTTTCAACGTGACCAAATAGAAAACAATTTGTTATTTGAAATCAACCTTTAGGATGTAACACCAAGTGTAATGATACTAATGAAAGAATTCCTGTATAAATAGTAAACATTAGTTTTTTAAAATTTAACATTTCAAAATTTCAAAGTGTTTGTTGATCACAACCAAGCCCAAAAATAAGATCAAACTAGTTTGCTTGATCCTATGAGAAAGCAATATAAACTTTTCCATGATTAGCCAACAAAACATACTACCTTTTAATTCCACTAATACTTTACACCTTTGGGATAATCTTTTCCTTGTTTATAATGAATTGCAGATCCTATGTGATGTTGTTTAACCCTTCCTCATAAGTTATCTCCTCCTGATATTGCTCACACCCCAAATTTAAAAATTGATTTGCTAATTGGTTTCCTTCTCTGTAAGTATGTGTGATTTGAAAAGTTTCCAAGGCATCTAGTAATATCCAAACGTGAACAAGAAAACATGTGATTTTCCAACTACAATGCTTCTTGTCTCTACAAGCATTGATGATTACTTGAAAATAACCTTCTACTGAAGCTTTAAGCAATTCAGATTTATTGCCATTTATAATCCTAACAAAAGGCCTTGCACTTCTGCAATATTATTTGTTCTTGAGGGTAACTTTATTGATTTTGCACTAATTAATAGACCTGTAAAATTTCTCAACACAACTCTTGCACCTGATTTCCCAAGGTTACCTTTAGAGGCCCCATCAAAATTCAACTTGACAAACCCAGCTGAAGGTGGTTTCCATATTACCTTTTTTCTATCAACTTTATTGATGATAGGAACTTGAAAATTGCCTCTAAAAGGAATGACCAAACTTTTCCAATTCTTTAATTGCATTGAATCCCAGTCTGTGAAAATTGAACCAACATGTTTAACATTATGCACAAAAGAATTTACTATTTCACATATTGAAATTTCCAATTTGTGAAGCACTTGATCAATATTTGACATTTTCTTCTAAAATATCCTTTTATTTCGCTCCCACCAAATACACCATAAGACAACATAAGGTATAATTCTCCAAAGACTTGCAAACAAAGACAACTGATATAGAAGGGGCCAACTTGATATAATATCCCAAAGTGTAGCTGGAAGAGGAGCATACTAGCTTAGCTTTGACTAAATGAATTTCCAACAAGCATTGTAGAAAAAGATGATTAATATCCTCCAAAACTGATCCACATAATACACAATTAAAAGGATTTGCAATTCCTAAACTATGCAATCTTGAACTTGTTAAGATCTTGTTTGTTAAAGCCAACCAAGTGAAACAACCTGCTTTTGGTAATACTGCAAAATTCCAACAAAAAGTCAAGGCTCTCTGTGGACTTGAATGTAACTCTCTATTCATTAATGCTTTGTAACCCAACCTTACTATATAATGACCTAATTTGGAGGGAGCCCAAATAAGCTTATCAGTAGCATTATGGACAAAAACAATTCTACTAGCTAAAAAGTTATTTAGATTTTTTTGTTGAGCCTCAGGTAGTAAAGGAGCTGCAAATCTTTTCCAAATCACTCTTCTTATCAGAATATCTATTTTTTGAAAGTAGTCACTTACTTTTGAACCCCAAATTGGAGTTATATGTTGTATTTGATGAAATTCCTAAATTGTATTCAAAAGCAAGTGCCCATGCCATTAGTCTAGCCAAAAATCTGCCTTATCTCCATTATTAATCTCCCAGGTAATGTATGGAATTATAAATTTTCTACAGGTTAACAAGAAATTGCACATAACAGAGCCTTGTGGAGGGTTAAGACTTGAAATATACGATTAGATGCATTGGAATCTAAGTATTTTTTCTGCATAATCTTACACCATTTGGTGTGAGGCTTGGAATATAAATTCCAAACAAGTTTAGCACCTAGTGAAACATTTCTTGCAGTTAAGTTGTGAATGCCATCCCCTCCTTTCAATTTTTCTTTGCATAAGTTATCTAGAGAAACTAGAGGAATTTTCTTTTTTTTCATCCATGTTACCTTTCCAAAGAAAGTTCCTGATCAACTTTTCAATTTGCACAATAATAGTTCTAGGAGCTTTCAAAACAACCATATAGTAATTTGGAATTGTAGAGAGAACTAATTTAATCATTAAAATCCTTCTTGAAATTGATAACCATCTTCCCCTCCATCCTACAATTGTTGCTTGTAAGCTTTTTGTAACCTTGTCCCAGTAGGAGACCCTATTTGCACTAGCAAAAAAAGAATGCCTAAGTACTTACTTGGCTTCTTGGAATCCCAAAATGCTGACAATGCGTTGCTTTAGAACTAATGAGGCATTAAAAACATATATCATTGATTTGGATGGATTGATCTTTTGACCAGAAGCAAAGGTATATTTATCAAGAACATACTTGATTTGTTTGGCTTCCAAAATTATTGCCCTCCTAAAGAATAAAGTATCATTTGCAAACAAAGAATGAGTAGCTATGATATCTGTAGGAGGAATTAAGATTCCCTTCCAATTACCTTAAGTATGTACCTTGTGCACAAACCTATTCAAAGCCTCAGCCAAAATAATAAAAAGAAAATGACACAATGGATCTCCTTGTTTTACACCCTAAGCTGAACTAAAAAATCCTGTCGACGAACCATTGACAAGAATTGAAATATTTTCTCCCTTCAAACAAGACATTATCCATTTACACAATTTTGGATGAAAGCCAAACTTCAATAAAAATTGCAAAAGGAAGGACCGATCCACCTTGTCATACACCTTCATCATGTCCAATTTGATTATTAATGATGGTATGGCATTTTTTATGATGGAATGTAATACCTCATGAGCTACTAAATCTCCTTCCACAGTTTCCCTCCCATGAACCAAACATCCTTGCTCTTTAGAAATTAAATTTGGAATAATAGGCACTAAACGTAAATAAATTGCTTTAGTGAAAATTTTGTAAATCACATTACATAATGAAATTGGCCTGAATTCTGAAAAGGATTTCAGAGAGGATGTTTTAGGAATGAGAGCTATATGAGTAACATTAAACTACTTTAGCATTGTACCTAAAGTTTGAGACTCTTCCAAAGCTTGAAGAAGATCATGAGCAATGAAATCCCAACATTTTTGGAAGAAGCAAGCTATAAATCCATCCGGATCTGGGGCTTTATCCAGAGGCATAGAAAACACAACAACCTTAAGTTCCTCAAGCGTGAATGGCTTAAGTAACATATCATTGTCCATTTGTGATACAATTGTTGGTATTGCTTCCAACAATTCCTCTCTCTCCCTACCTACTTGCAAAGGTTGAAGAATGGGTGCATAAAGCATATTTGTGAAAAAAATGACACCTTCTACTTGTATATCAACCTCTTTTGTTAACACATTTCCTGTGACACTATCTTGAATTGAAAAAATGGAACTTTTAGCCTTTTTTTATTTTTGCTGACATGTGAAAGAATTTAGTATTCTTATCACCCTCTTTTAACCATAACTCTCGAGACTTCTGTCTCCAATAAATTTCTTCACAAGCAGCCAATTCTTCCCATTCCGCTTGTAGTTGCGATTGCTAATCAAATAGAATTAGACTTAACCCATTAGCTATAAAATTTTCATTAACTTCCTCAAGCTTCTTGAAAACTTCATCCTTGGATTGAAAAACATTTTTAAAAATAGAAGAGTTCCAATGCTTATTTTTGTCTTTAAGGAACCTTAGTTTCATACAAAATTTGTAGATTAAAGTACCATCCACCATAGGGGACAACAACCACCAATCTTTTAGGAGACTTAAAAATTGTGGATGATGAAACCACATCCTTTCAAACTTGAAAGAGGATTTACAAGAGGCTGCAACTTGCTTAGTATGAATGTCCATTGAAATTGGAAAATGATTAGAACCAATCCAAGGTAAAATTATAGATTGAAAACCATAATTCTCAGACAAACAAGTAGGTGTGATGAGGAACCTTTCAAGACGCTCAGATATCTGATAGAAATTTTTCCTTTTATTTGTCCATGTGAACTTGCCATTTCCAGGAAGAATGTCAATAAGAGCATTATCCTGAACAAAAATACTAAAGTCCTCGATTGTTTTAGGTGGAGGAATGATACCTCCTTGCTTTTCATCCAAAGATAATAGAGAATTGAAATCACTAGCCAAAATGACCTTGTCATCACCATACCTTTCAAGTGCTTGTGACAATGCATCCCACACCAACTTCTTACCAAAAGTAGAGTTGGGGGCATAAACATTAAACAACAAGAACTGCAAATTAAAATGTGTTACCTTTAGTAGATGCCAATTAGTTTCACTTGAAATGGGCTCTAAAATAACATTTTTTGGATTCCATAATACTATTAACCCTCCAGAAGCTCATTGTGCCTTCGATTGACAAGATTTCCACTTTGACCATTTAGTAATAATTGAGGTAAAAAAATTCTGAGAAAACTTAGTTTCTTGTAAAAGAACAATATCAGCCCCACAAGAACCAATTTGTTGTTTGATCTGGGCTCTCTTGCTAGGATAATTTAAGCCCCTAACATTCCAGGATAATATTTTCATACTGTGGTTGAAGAGGAATAGGCTCTCCTCAACCTTTTTTTAATATTACCATCCAAAGTGGATTGCTTACCCGCTAATATTTCCTCTTGAAGCTTAACAACATTTGAATTACAACCTCTTTTACCAAGTGGTTCTTGAGACAAAGGAGACAGACAAGGTGACTAAGCAATCGATAAATAAGTGAAAAAATCAAATTCCTCATAACCCTGTTCCCCTTGCAAACTTGCATTGAAAACATCAGAAAATTGTGTAACTAATGTTTTGTCAACAACAATGGAGTCCTTTAGCTCAGAGTTTGAAGAAAATGACTCTGAAATTTCAATCCCCTCAAACTCCCTCTCAACTGCCTCTGCAATTTCATCAATTAATTTTGACCCAACCATTGAATTTATCTGATTTTCTATACATTCTAAATTTCCCTCTTCTAACATAGATTGAAAGCCCATGAAATCAACCTGTTCAACACTTTTTTTTTAGCAAATGGAGTTGAGGAACCCATTGTTAACATAGAAGTACAATAATTTGGTTGAAAAACAATATCAAACTTGAATTCAGGCACACATAAGTTGAGAGAATTTTGAAACAAGAAAATCGAAGAAAGAAATCTCTTTTCCCAACCAGAAGCCAATGAAATATTGAAAGGCCTGTATCTTTGAAGGCTCGAGGAAGGAACTGAAATATCATAATCCTTTGAAGGAGACATGGTAAGAGCATGAGTAGTAGGAGTATCCTTTATAGTTAACAAGACAAACACAACTGACCAATTAACAGAAATTGAAACAACTGGAACCCTTGACTGAATATTGTTAGCCAAAGAGTTCTTAAACACAACCTTAGGACTCACCTCCATGGAAATACCATCCCTCCCATTAGTGATAACCATCTCGTTACTCGATTTAGAATGACTAAAAATTTGACCAAAATCCTTAACAAGATTAGTTGAGTGATCATACGATTTGCATTTCATAGAGGGAGGTTGAGATGAAGAATAAGCACCCTCGTCCATAACTACCTCACAAGTAGAAGTAGGATGAACAAGACAATGACATTTAGAATAAAGTACAATTAAATCCTCAATGACAAGAGACTATTTCCAAAGTCAATGCCTAGACTTGATATTCAATACTAAGGGAAGAGGTTTAGAAACATCAAGAAGTATACAAACCCTAACTGGTAACGAGGGATTTGTAAAAAACTTCAAATCCTGATGAAGGAAGATAACCAATTGATTACTCAACAACTCAATAAGATGAGTTTCTCTATATTCAAGAGGAAAACCTTGAAGTTGAATCCAAACTGGTATAAATTTAATCATATTTTGTGAGGGATCAAAGTTCAGAGTCCATAGAGAAGTGAACAATCCATATCCTTCACACATCTAGGATTTCTTTCTAAATACAACATTTATATCATCTTTGGAAGCAAAAATGACAACAAAAAAACCTTCCCCTTTTTCAAGATAAAAAACCTAATTAGCTCCTGCCCAAGTTTGAAAAACCCAATTTTGCAAGAATTTAGCATCAGGGGAGAATTTCTAGAACTTATAGACAAGAGCAAGCCCCTAAAGATCATGAACTTGAGGCTGCACAAATTCATCATTGAGGGTAACATGATGATCCCCATTACCTCTAGATGGACCTCTACACATCTTGGGAACCCTTATCCTATCATGTCGAACCTTATAATATTTACCAAAGCTAGGAACCTTCATATATGAGAAAACACTATTTTCTTTCAAGTGCTCAACCTGATGAATATTCTGATTTTCAAATGGGATTGATTGAAGCACTAGAGCCTTCATGTCCAAAAAACCCTAAATTAAGAAGAGCATCTAGGATTCTTAATAGGGATAGAGTTTAGAAAGGATGTCGGATTCGAAACCAAAGGCTTCGTTTTGAAGGGTCGAGGGTGTGAAATAGGGATAGAATTAGGAAAATAAGTTGGATGCAAAACAAAGGGATTTGTATTGAAGGGAGTTCCAACATTAAGTGGAATGGAGTTGGGAAAAGTGGATGGGGAGAACAAACCAGAAACAACCTTTGACCATCGCCTATAATGAGAAGAATTCAAAGACTTCCCCGAGGATGCCGAATCCGAGCCACAAATATCAAAAATTTCTTGTTTTTCCCCAGAGAGTGATCTATGTGGAACGTTGGAAGCAAGATACAAGTTAGAAAAAGCAACAGATTGAGAGAAAGAATGCCTATGCAGACCAAAGGTCCTAATGGAATCCCTTGGTTTCATAGAATGGGCAGAATTTTTCAAAAAAGTCCCATTGGAGCCAAAGGACGAACCCCTATAATTACAGATCAATTTTTTCCTCCCCATCAATAATAGTTTCTTATAATAATTTTATATTATTGATATTAATGTTAACAATATTATATTAATAAAAATATTAAATATTACTAATATATATATATATATATATAAATAATAGTAATATGATAATATAAAAATATTATAATCATATAATACTTACTCTAATTAAACCTTAATCCTAAATATAAGTGAACATTAAATCCTACTGATTACCTCCCCTAATTGAACCATAATCCAAACCCTTAAGCTATCCCTAAATTATATTCATGTTAACAATAATATTAATAAAAATATAAAATATCATGATAAATATATAAAAATATTAGAATAATATAACACTTATATATCTACAATCATAATCCTAATCTTAACCCTTATTAAATATTTATCCAAAATTAGTATTTATTAATATAATAATAAAAATAATACAATAATAATAAATTAGAAAGAAAAATATAATATACTAATGATGGAGAGAAAATAAATCTCAATCCAAATCCACAAATTCCATATTACAAACCACTAAGAAAATGATCAAACCAAAATTGACAATAACTTGTGTCATTAAAAATTGATTTACAATTGCTCCATTTACATTTAGAACTGCAAATAAATCAGGTATCTTTATTCTTGCAACTTTCATGAAAATTACATTACATTGTCCAGGCAATTCCATTGTCCTCTGACTCTTCAACTTCTCCTCACACTATTTAGTTTCAATCTACTCCCTACCTCTGGTCTATCATGCCTCCCCTGTTGCTGATGGATTCCCCTTCATACTATCTCCTTCTATCAACACTTAAACTCAAGTGAGCACAACCTTTTGACAACAAATATTATATTCTCCCTCTTAATGACTGTATTTTCTCTCACGACTTCCTACTTCCCTCCTTGTTGCAAATACATACTATCATGGTCTCTACCCCATGACATTTCTCTTGTTCAGAAATTTTATTGGTCTTCCATCTTCTCGTGACCCATTCGTGGGTCTCCTCCATTTGCAAGTGAATTAACTTGCGGCCCATCTGCAAGTGCAAATTTCCCTCTCAATAACCTATGCATGGTCTTCAATAGTCTTGTTGGCGTGGAATTCAGACAATTGCTTTTGAATTAATCAAATCTCTTCTTCAGACTACGCTTTGTATTGCCTTATGCTACCTCTAAGCTCATGTGGTCGATTATCATAGTTGCAACCTTATTTCCTTTTAACCCGCAATATCATGGGCACGATTATGTTTCACTTCCATGGCCATTTGTATGGCATTCCATCACCGTAATGCCTTCCTCTTACCCAAGTTCATTACTTTCATACAACTTCTTCCTTCCAATGGTTCATTCCTTGGAATCTTCTGCCTTCTATCAACAATTTATACCTCAACTCTTTCTTAAGTCTGTGCCATCCTTAGCTCTTTGAAATTGACATTCATTTCCATCATTTGGATGCATTCATTTCATTTATTTTTGCATATTTGGCACTTATGCAACCCCTATTTCCCTCAACTATGCCCATCCCTCCACTGTTTCTCCTCTGTTTCTTTTTATTTTAAAACTTGTCTCATATGCTACATTGCCCCTTTATCTATTCGTCGCCTTTAACACACATTACCTTCTTTCTAATTTGCGGCTTCCTCTTCTCCATTTCACAGGTTCAACTCCAGTCTAAAACTTAATTTGCCCAAGTTTGCTCACTTTGGCACTAGTTTCATCGATTTTATTTTTTTGGTTATACTTGTTTTAGCATCGATGATAGATGTCTTTATTATTCGGCCTAGTGCCTTGGCTACAACTCCCTCCTTGGGTGCTACTCTTAACAATTTAATATTGGATTTTAATATAACCTTTTCCCACAGTCACAACATCCCTTGAATTTCTTTCTTCTCATGGATATGATAAGTCATGGCCCTTGGTCTTCTTTTCACTGCAACCTTTCCAATTCGCTATCCAAGGTGACTTCTTACCTTCCACTTCAACATTGAGCATTATAATTTCCTTTGATAAATGTCCTCATAAATATATTCACTGAATGAGCAATTTTTCATGCAATTTTCTCCTCACATTTAAATTTTGCAATTGATATTCAATTTTCAATGAAATAGAATTTCAAAATTTAAACATTAAATATGGTGTTTATCAATTAACGAAAAAACGCCATTCAATCTCATTTACAAATGATGACCAAAACTAAAATGAACTGCCTTCAGAGAATGAAAAACAAAAGAAAAACAACAAAACCAAACCAATTTTTTTTGTCGATACTGATCGCTCATGGACCTGAATGCTTCTGCATCAACTAATATTAATAATCGTCAATATTAAATATATTAATGTAATATAATATTTATCTATAATAAGATAAGAATAATAAAAATCATAATAAAATAATATAATAATTTAATATTATTAACATAATAATAGTGCCAAAAGAGCTTGATTTTTTCCTGCCCCTCTCTCCTCTGTTTGCATTTGAATAGCTTGCGCACATGGTGGAATCTTCCTTGGGGGCACCCCACAGTCCCCCTCTTCCCTCTAACCCATGCCTTTCCTTGTCTCATGCAGACTCGTGTCCCTCAGGAGACACTCCTGAAGGGTTCGGTCCTTTGGTTGCGGATCTTTCGATCCTCCTGTGTCTTCAGATAGTGTGTCGATAGTCGTGTTTATTCCTGGTTCTAATGGTTGGAAGGACATTATAACCAATGGTAAATAGAGCTCAATCCCTCCTACTCTTCAAGAGGAAGAAGTCATTGTGTCAGGAATGGATTTTTCTATCTTGAATACAGTCAGCGATAGGATTCTCTCCTCCATGGAGAACGCAGTTGTGGGTTGATTTCTCTCTTTCCGCCCCACTGTTGATATGGTCTGAAGATGGGTTGCTGCTAAATGGTGCCTCAAGGGAAGTGTGGACATTTGCACTATGTTGGGTGGTCTTTTCCTATTCAAGTTCATGGCCTCAGAAGATCTAGTTTCGGTCCTTTCTTCTAGACCTTGGGTTTATGGAAAACATAACTTGGCTTTATGTTGCTGGAAGTCGAGGTTTGACCCTACTGCAGATCTTATTAAGTCAGCTCCGGTTTGGATACGCCTGCCTAGTCTACCTCTAGAATATTGGGATGAATCAATCTTCAAAAGCATTGGGGATTCTTTGGGACACTTCGTTTCTTCTGACCTCATCACCAGATCAAAGTCCAAGTTACTGTTTGCCCACTTTTGTGTGAACATTAGTGTGAATAAGACACTCCCTAACTCTGTTAAACTTTTCTCTAAGTTTGGTACTTGGGTCCAGCCTATGTGCTATAAAAATGCTATGGTTTTTTGTCAAAAGTGTGCCAAACCTAGGCACCTTATTTCTAATTGTAAGCCCTCCTTCAACAAGGAAACTAACCCAGGAGATTCTGTTGCTACTGCTAACTCTCCTCTTGAAATTGATAATCTGATTAGTGGCGATCTAGAAAAGCCTACCTCGCCAGACTTATCTGATCTCCTTAACTCTAGTATTCCTATTCTTGGGTTAGATTCCAATGTGGATCCAACGTCAGGTCTTGCTAATATTTCCCTGAATGATAATTTGGCATGTGATAAGGTGTTGGAGATAGCTAATCCTTCCTCTAACCCAACTCTTGGGGGTGATGAGCTTGCTAGTGGTTCCTAGTTGGAGGTGGCTTTAGTGGGGAATAGTGAGAATATGGGGGAAGAGGGTGAAATCTGGGAGGACATGGGTTATGGAGATGTGACAACTTTCAACTCTAAGGATTTGAATATGGAGAATGCTACTGGTGAGGATAACCAGATAACCCCAAAGAAAAGAGGGAGGAAAAAAAAAGGCGGATGTGGGTGGTGAGTCCAAGCGTGGAAGACCAAGTCAGAGATTTACGAGACTAAGAGAAACCACAAATGAAATTGCCATGGGTAAACAAAGGACATTGGACATGTCCTCTAAGAAAGGTAAAAAATGAAGGTCATGTCATGGAATGTGCGTGGGTTGAACAACTCCCATAAGCAACTTGTTTTGAAAAACTATGTTTTAGAACATAAGATAGATGTTTTACTATTACAAGAAACCAAAATGAGAAAAACTAATTTTGATAATGTTGCTAAGTACTTATGGCTAGGGGCCACTTGCTCCTATATGATGCCAAAGGGGCTTCGGGGGGTATTGCTATGCTTTGGAACCCTTCTATATTTAATGGCTCAAAACTATTCTACTGACAAAGTAGTGTTGGTGTTTCTTTTACCTTCTCGGGTGGCTCCTGGTTGCTTATTAATGTTTATGCACCCAACCAGAGGAATGCTAGATTTTCTCTATGGCAGACTCTTTCTAATTGGATTAAAAACAATAGTGGTATTCAATGGCTAATGGCTGGGGATTTCAATTCCCCCTTATTCCCCTTAGAGAAAAGTGGTGGTTTGGTTGATTATTCTGACAGCATGGTAGGCCTGACAAACTTTCTGAGTTCTATTGGCCTGATTGACATTGACTTATTGGGCCAAGCTTTTACCTGGACCAACATATGGATGGGAGAGGATTTGATTCAAGTTAGATTGGATAGATTCATTTGTTCTAGTAACTAGAATGGCCTACTTAGTGCCACTCTTTGGGCTCTACCTAGGATGGTTTCTGATCACAATCCTCTGCTATTGACCTCATGTGACCAGTCTATTGTCAGACCTTTCCCTTTCTGGTTTGAAATTATGTGGAATTCCCACCCTGATTTCAAAAAAAAAGTTGCTAAGTGGTGGAATATTCCTATTCGTGGTTCTCCCATGTTCAAAATCTTTTTTAAACTCAAACACATTAGATGTATGGTGAAAGGTTAGAAAAAAAGGGTCTTTTGGGATGTTTTCCAACATAAAAATATTGTTGGGGATAAATTGAAATGGATTAAAAAGAAAATGGAGGAGGGAGATATTATTCTTTCTACTTGCAACCAAGAGAAGGAAAACTGGAGGGAGTGGGAACAATTCTTCAGAAATCTAGGGTCCAATGGCTAAAAGAAGGTGACAGGAACACCTCTTTTTTTCATATTTCTACTATTAAACATAAGAAAAGGAATCAAGTAACCAAGTTACACAATGCTCAGGGGGAGGTTGTCAATTCACCCTCCCTAATCGGTTTGGTGGCTACGGATTATTTTAGAAGGCTTATGTGGCTCCTATTGAGGCTTCTAACCTAGCTCTTGGCAGGTTGCTACTTGACCCACTTCTGACTATTATATCATAGATTGATAATCTTGGGATACTTAGTGCTATCACTCATGAGGAGGTAAAGTTGGCTACTTTTAGCATGGGGGCCTTCAAAGCTACGGGCCTTGATGGTTTCCCTCCAGCCTTTTTCTAGACCTTCTAGGAGATTGTTGGTGAAGACCTTGTCCTAGCTGCTCGTGATTTCTTCAAATCTAGTAAGATTCTTAAGCAACTGAATCACACCTTCATAGCTTTAATTCCCAAGGTTGTTGACGCTCAATCTATGGTCGATTTCAGCCCATCAGTCTATGAAATATTTTGTATAAAATCCTCTCTAAAATTCTAGTGAACTGCATCAAACCTCTCCGTGATAAAATAATCAGCCCAACTCTAAAAGGTTTTGTGCCTGGTCATCATATCCTTGATACTACCATAACCATACATGAATTACTCCACTATTGATAGATGCAACTATGCAATTATGGCCCTTAAATTAGACATTTCTAAGGCATATGATAATTTGATCTGGAATTTTGTCCCTAAAGTCCTAGCTAAATTTGGGTTTAACCAATCTGTCATCAATCTTATAATGGAATGTGTTACTATAGTTAAGTACTTTGTTCTAGTAAATGGGTCTCCTTTGGGTTTTTTCCTACCGGGAGAGGTATCAAATGGGGAGACCCCCTTTCACCCTATTTATTCATAATGGTGGCAGATATCCTGAGCAGGAATTTCTCCACTATGTTGTTTGAAGGATCCATAAAGGGAATTAAGGCTGCCTCTTCCTTAGAGCCGACTGTGATCCAACAATTTGTGGATGATACCTTTCTTTTTGGGAAAGCCTTAGTGATTGAAGCTAGGAAATGGAAAAATTGTCTCAACAACTATGTTGCTTGTTCTGGGCAATGCATTAACTATAATACAAGCATGATTTAATTTTTTAACAACACTCCTAACCTGCAAACTCGGGTGACTATTGTCCTGGGCTATTTGAGTGGTTCTCTTCCTTCGGTTTATTTTGGGTTACCCCTTATTGTCAAAGAAGTCACACCTAATTTTTGAAATTCTATTCTGGAAAGGATCCAAAGAAAACTGGCTAGGTGGAAAGGCTCCCTACTTAGCCATGCTGGTAAATTGCAGCTCCTGTTTGTTGTTCTTCAAGGCATCCCTATCTATTTTTTATCGATATTCAAGATGCCTAGATATATTGCTAAGAAATTTGAGAAAATTCAAAGGACTTTCCTCTAGTTGGGGACCGAGGAAAAAAAGAAATTTTCTCTGGTTAAGTGGGACAAGGTTTTCCAACCTAAAAGTTGTGGTGGGCTTGGGATTAGGACTATTTCTAATACCAATAAAGCTTTAATGGCTAAAGTGGGCTGGGATCATCTAAGGGATAGGAAGGATTGGTGTAAGATCATGAATACTAAGTACCTTTAGAACGAACCTTTGATTGACTACCTATCGGAGACTCACCCTTCAGGGTCCTTGGTTTGGAGATGTATATGCAGTTTGTAGGACCTTCTAAGAAGTGGGATCAAATGGAAGATTGGTAATGGCAATAAAATTAGATTTTGGGAGGACACCTGGTTACTTGACACTCCCCTAGAAAACTCTAAATTCAGGAATCTTATGATATTGGCTCAATGATTCTTTGGCATTTATATTAGTGATTACCTCCTAGGGCCTATGGGTGTCAGAAAATGGAATGACCTAGGCCTTTGCTACCCCTTTTCTCTCGATCTGTGCCTCCTTGCTAAGACCTTGCAAGAATTTCTCTCCCTCACCAGGCTTCCTGCTACTTGTAGGGGGGATGAATTTTTTTGGACTCATGATAAACAAGGTGATCTCTTAGTTAAATCGGCTTACAATATGATGACAGACCAGGGTGTTGTCCTCGATCTATGGAAGAAGGTATGGAATCGACACATGATCCCAAAAGTTAACTTCTTTTGGTGGAAATCCTACCATAACAAGATTCTTACTCAAGACAAACTGAGGAAAAGGGGATTCCAGATCCCCAACAAATGTTTTTTATGCAAGTGCAATGAGGAATCGGTGGATCACCTACTGTTACACTGCCCATTTGCTTTGGAGGTGTGGGAGCTAGCTTTAGGAAGATTGGGGATTCAATGGATTATGTGTAAGGATATCAAATCCTTTATCTTGAGTTGGTCTGGACCCTTTAGCCACCCTCTACCTGGTGAAATTTAGAACTCGGTCCCTGATGAGCCTAGTTTTTGGTCTAGTTTTGGGTAGAATTTCTAGTCTATTTGCTCATAGATGTCATTGAATTTAATGCTTAAGTGTTGATATTGGCATAATGTTTCCCTCAAACCATTGAAATTTGATATTATCCCATCTCTATAAGATTTAATGATATTTGACATAATATGTGGGTTATCTATATTGATTTTGCACGCGATTAATGAATGTTTCTTAGAGTGGTTACAGATGTGTAGTTATTATACGTACTAACCTTGACATGTAGATTTAGTACGCCAAGTTGAGGAAGGAACTGCTAGTTGGGCATGCACCATAATGTCCAACTGAGAAATTGCTCCAAGTCAAAGGCAACCGACAACAAATATTCTTCATGCAACTGAACGTAATTGCCTTGCAGTGTACCTTAATGATTGAGCATGCATGGGAATTATTGTTGTGTTGGATTTGCGTTTGACTTGCATGTCTGACCATATTCCATGCATGCGTAACCACCATCACTCCACTTTCCCCTGTTTTCCCTAAATGACATCCTCCCAGTCGTGGAGTTGACTGCCTTGTTTAGCTATAGTATAAATAATAATTTGATGCTCCTTCTTCAAGAGGTTGCACGATTTGACATTGTACTCTCATTCTCTAGTTTCAGTAATACAGATACATTACTCTTTGTATGTCTGATTTACAGTGAATATAATGAAGTTCTGAGTTTGAGCATCTAATTTCTTGTTAGTTTAGAGTATACTTATCCAAGAGTGCCCACTTGGTGAGTAATATGTCTTCTTAGTTTAGCATTAGTTTAATGTTACTTGTTGTTTAGTACTTAGTTAGAAATTTTACATCGACTACTCCTGCAACCACTAGAATTCCATTTCATGACTGTTCCTACAGCCAAAGCAAACAAAGTAGTCTCTTGTTTGTCACTCATATTTTCATTCTTTCTCTGTATCTCAAGTTGTTGGTTGATATTCAACATTTGCTTAATTTCCTTTTAAGAAATTTACTTTCAGTATTGCATTTCTTAGTTGTAGAGTGCAATAACTACTTGAGCCCCTAGTGCACATACTGTGTTGACCCATTTCAAGCTCATGTCCCTGGGTTGACAAGTTAAATGCACCTTCATGATGATTGAATAGCTATTTAGGTTAGATGTCCAATCTCTGAATTATTCTTGTAAAGGCTTGGTTATGAAATCATTGTAGGAGGCCAACATTTTTGGTGTCATTGCAAGGGATGGTGTCAAGCTAGGAAGTCTTTTGGAGTCATTGGTAGTTTTCTTGCTGTAGTGTTTTTGAGAGTTGTTCTTAGCATATCCTCACTTAGGAAGTAATGACCCCCCTTGATTCTTTACCAATTCTTTGTGTGAGTTGACTGATAGTGAGTGATACTGCATGCATAGAGGAAGGAGAAGTGATGCTTATGGGAGATTTCTTCCTAACAATCCTCATCCATTTCAGCTAGTTGAGTACTAGAACCTACTAGAAGAAGAGGAAGAAGATCCACACCCCTTTGCTGATGCATATCCTGATCTAACTAGCTCTGAATTCTCCTCGGAAGATCAAAATCAGCTTGAGAACCCCTTTGTCTTAAAACCACATCAAGTAGGCATGGCTGATGCAAATAGGAATAGACAAAACCAACTAGCTTTTCCTTTCCCCATTGCCCATCAAAATGAAGTTGACAATATCAAGAACATTCCTACCTCAACACTACCCAAGTTTTATGGACTTGTGACAGAAGATCCTGATACCTTCTTATTTGAGTTTGACATACTCTGTAGGAGTTATGATTACACTATTGATGCCCATAGACTTAAGTTATTTCCCACCACTTTGAAAGAGGTTGCATTAAGATGGTTCATGAGCCTAGGTAGGGATACTATGGAAACTTGGGAAGACATGAAGACAAAATTCCTTGAGAAGTACAAGGAATACTATAGGGGTAGTGACATGAGAGGAGGTGACATTTTCAAGATGCAGCAGAAGGAAAATGAGAGCCTAGAAGATTGCATTGCAAGGTTCATGTTTTTCTTACAAAAGTCCCCACACCATGCACTTAATGAGGACTCACAAAAGTTGATTTTCCTCAGAGGCATCAATGATAGCTGCACTGATGATTTGGACCTCATGGTAGGAGGAGATATCTCCCAAGTTCCTTGAGAGGATATCAAGAAAATATGACAGAATTACTCTAGGGAAGCTTCAAAAAAGGGGAGAGCTTATCAATCTTCCATGGGTAAGTCAACTACTGGTGGAGTTTCAAGAATGGAGATTACTAATTTGTTGGGAGATTTCAAGCAAGATATTATTAACAATCTAGCTACTCAGCTAGATACACTTTAGGCCAAAAAGAAGCATGAAGAGGCAAAGAAGATGTTGATAGAGTATTGTCCTCACTGCAGGCAAAAGAAAAAGGACTACAGATGTAAGATGGTAGCTAACCTGGAAAGCAGACATATTTCACCTGAGTTCAAGTCAATCCAGATTGAAGAAGACCAAGTCTACTATGTTGCACAAAGGAAGCCTTGGGATCTAAGACAAGGTATTCCCCCAGATTCACTATCCTATGCTGGGCCATATTTTAACTCGTATTCATCTGGTAACCAATGGAAACCCCCATATCCACCCAGTTATGGAGGATATCCACCACAACCTTGGAGTAACCCTCCAAATTTTTGGCCCAGTCATTAGAGTTCTCCACCTCAATGGCAGCAACCTCAGGGGAATTGGCAGCCATTTCAAGGGAACTGACAACCACCTCTAGGAAATTGGCAGCAAACAAATCAATGGAGAGGAGGACAACAATGGCCTGCCTAGAAAACTAGTTTCATGCAACCACCTTCTCAGCTCCAGCAGTCTGCTCTAATGCCCCCACCTACTAATCCAAGCTCAAATTCCCCTAAACCAACTCAGCTACCAGCTCAACCCACACCCAATCCTAATAACAAACCACAATAGTAGCCAACATACTCTGCTGGTTCAAATCAATTCCCTGCATATGTTGTGAGTGTTGGTGACATCCATTTACATTCAGGAACTACCTTATTAGGCCCTCCCAAGCCAATTATCACTGAACTTCTTATGGAAGAGGAGGAGAAGCCTCTAAATGATCCTATTCAGCCAAGTGCACCTAACAATTCTAAACCAGTTCAAGCTAGGCAGACTGAACAAGAACTGCCATTCCCTTAGAGATTGGAAGTTTCCAAGAAGAAAGAAGAAAAGGAGGATACCACTTTTGACATCCTGGATCAGCTAAAGCATATGTGTTTAGATACCCCTATTTTAGGCCATAAAGGATGTTCTAATCTATGACAAAGCTATCAAGGAAGCTTGTCTTAAGAAGCCAGGAAGGAAGAAAAGAGACCCAACTATAGTTCATGTGGTGGTCCAACTAGCTGATATCATGCTGGGAAAAGTGACTATTCCCAATTATAATGACCCAAGCAGTCTTGTAGTATCAGTTGTCATAAATGAGATCCAAGTGAAGAATGCTCTGATTGATTTAGGGGCAACAATAAATGTGATGACCAAAGACATCCTGCAACAACTAAATATTGCAAGTATGAGATCTACTCCTACTGTCTTGTAGCTTGCTGATAGCTCTACTATTAAGCCTGATTGTGTAGTGGAGGATCTTGTGGTAGTTCTAGACTCCTGGTAATACCCAACAGACTTTATGATTCTTTCTCCTAAGGCTACACTAGGTGGGTATCCCATCATTCTTGGAAGGCCTTGGTTGGAAACTACAGATGCATACATTAGATGTCAGTTAGGTGACATGAACGTTTCAGATGGAAGGAGTACTAAAAATTTTGTTCTTTATCCACCTGCTCATCCATCTCATGATGAGAAAGATTTTGTATGGGCACAAGTTGGTGAAGAGGCCATGGAAGTTAAGTATGTGGCATAGCTTATGATGCTAGGTAGAAGCTCTTTCATGCAACTCCAAGATGAGGATGAAGTGTTGGCTAATCTCATTCAAAATCATTATGAAGTGGAGGAAGCATCATATTCTACTTCGGTCAGGACAATTCTGCCTACTCTTCCTACAACCACTGTTCCTGTAGATATTCTTCCTGTAGATGATCTTCCTGTAGCCATTGTTTATGTAGAGATACTTCTTGTAGCAATAGGTATGTTCCATACATTGTTTTCGTATGAACTAAATGTACCATGTATTAATGAAGCAACCATGATAGAGTTAACTACACAAGTTCAAGTGTCAGAAGGAAAATATCTGAATGTTAATAGTAAATTGAATGAAGAGCATCAACTGTTATTGGAAAACCTATTATGGGCCCATCAACATGCATTTGCATGGGATTATCATGATATGAAGGGACTGGATCCTAAACTTTGTACCCACATAATTTATATCAGAGATGATTACACTCCAGTAAGATAGCCACAAAGAAGGATTAACCCTACACTAAAAGAAATTGTAAAAGGAGAACTGTTGAAATTGTTAGATGCAGGATTTATCTACCCCGTTTCATATAGTCAATGGGTATATCCATTACTAATTGTTCCCAAGAAAGGAGGGAAATGGTGAGTTTGTGTTGATTATAGAGAACTTAATGCTACCACCAAGAAGGATCACTTTCCTTTACCCTTCATTGATCAAGTTTTGGACACACTTGCAGAAAAATAATACTTCTCTTTTCTAGATGGATTTAGCAACTAAAACCAGATCTAAATTGCACCAAAAGACCAGGAGAAGACCACATTTACCTATCCATGGGGGAAATATGCCTATTCAGTACTCCCATTCAGCTTGTGCAATGCACCTGCAACTTTCCATAGGGTAGTCATTAGCATATTCTCAAAAATTTCTCATGATTGCATGGAGATTTATATGGATGACTTCACCACTTATGGTGCTGATTTTAATCAAGCATTGGAGAATCTCAAGAGAGTCCTACATAGATGTGAGGATCAAAACTTGTCCTTAAATAGTGAAAAGTGTTTCATGATGATGCAAGAGGGTGTAGTTCTTGGCCACTACATCTCCCACAAGGGAATTCAAGTAGATCCTACAAAAATTGAGGTAATCATAAATCTTCCTACACCTACAAAACAAAAGGATGTTAGGAGTTTCTTGGGTCATGTAGGATATTATAGGTGATTCATCAAGGATTTTAGCAAGGTAGCAACACCATTGTATACCCTTCTCACTAAAGATGTTGAATTTCAGTGGACTGAAGCTTGTGACAAGGCATTTTCTGACTTGAAGACAACTTTGACTCATGCTCTTGTACTCAAGGGACCTAATTGGGAGCTTCCTTTCTACATCCACACTGATGCATCAGATCATGTCATAGGAGCGGTCTTAGGAAAGAAAGAGGGAGCTATTGAAAATGCTATTTATTTTGCTAGCAAAAATTTGCAAGCAACTGAATTCAATTATACAGTGACAGAGAAAGAGATGCTGGTAGTAATCTATGCACTGAACAAATTCAGACATTACATAACGGGATACCAAATCTTTGTGCACACTGATCATGCAACCATTAGGTATCTCATGAATAAACCTTTGATCATAGGTAGATTGGAAATATGGTTATTGTTGATGTAGGAGTTTGATATAACCATTGTGGATAAGCTAGGGAAGGCTAATGTTGTTGCATATTTTATTTCAAGGCTAACTACATCAGAAGACAATCAACCTATAGATGACTCTTTTCCTGATGAGAATCTATTCTCTCTCATTGTACAAATACCCTGGTATGTTGACATAGCCAATTACTTGGTTACAGGTAGAGTTCCTTCTCACTTCTTCCCAAAAGAGAAAAAGGACACTCATTGAAAAATATTTTCCTTTCTCTTGGATTGTTGGATGTTTGTTTTATATTGGACCTGACCATGTCATGAGAAGATGTGTGAGAGAAGATGAGACATATGAAATTTTGTGTGCATACCACAATGAACCATGTGGAGGAAACTTTGTAGCCAAGAGGATAGAAATGGAGGTTTTGAACATAGGGTATTACTGGCCAACACTCCACAAGGATGCAGAAAGGTATACCAGAAAATGTGACAGATGTCAAAGAATGGACAGGCCAACCAGATTTGATGAGATGTCACTTTTCCCTTAGATAGTAAACACTCCCTTTGACAAATGGGGATTGGATTTTGTGGGACCAATTGACCCTCCATCAAATGGTAAGTCTTATATATTGGTATGCACTGATTATGTAACAAAATGGGTAGAAGTCAAGGCCATGAAGCATGCAAGAGTTAACAAGGTTGCATAGTTTCTTTATGAGGAGATCTTCACAAGATATAGAGTTCCAAGAGAAATAGTGACTGATCAAGGGCCACAATTCACATCAACTCTTGTTGTAGCACTAGTGAATGAGTACAATATAAGGCATCGAAAGTTTACTCCTTATCACCCTCAGGCTAATGGCCAAGTTGAAGTGAAAAATAGAGAGATTGAAGCCATTTTGACTAAAACAGTAGCTATCAATAGGAAAGATTGGGAAAATAGATTATCAGAAGCTGTTTGGGCCTATAGGAGAACATGGAAAACAACTACAGGCTTCACCCCATTTGAGTTGCTATATGGAAAGACAACTATGACTCCAATTGCATTTGAACATAAAACTTTGTGAACTGTAGTGGATTTAGGGATGGATATTTCTAAAGCTCAGAGAGAAAGAATCATGCAGCTAAATGCTTTGGATGAGATAAGAAGAGTAGCCCTACAACATACAGAAGTAGTCCAGAATTAGCGAATCAAGTGGCATGACAAATTTATCAAAGATAAGAAGTTCAAACCAGGAGATTGGGATTTTCTCTATGATTCAAGATACCAGGACAATGCACAAAAATTGCAGATAAGATGGCTAGGACCATACGAAGTTGCTGAGGTCTTTCCTAATGGAGCTGTTCAACTCACCACCATTGGCCCTGTCAAGTTCAAATTACTTGTCAATGGTCATCTCCTTAGATTATACCATAAACCAGCTTCTAAAGAAGAGTTCATACAATAATTCACCCAGCACTCAAAGCTTCTTGTAGCCAAAGGCGGTGGACCTAATGTCCCTCCTTTAGCCTAATTGAGGTACATACTTTCCATAATAAAAACTTTCACTTCCGTGGAAGTCCATTTCTCCATCATCCGCCCATCCACCCATCCATCACCACCTTTCTCTCTCTTCCACCTCACCTCATTCCACCTCATCTTCATCTATTGCTCAATTCATTTTCCACCAAGGCCAGTGTTACTTTATCTACGATCTTTGCAGAAAATTTTCCACACATTCAGGTATGTGTGTATTAATTTCTATCTTTAATCATCTTTTAAGTGTGTTCATTTAATCATTGTACGTGAGTATAGGTATTTGCATAAATGCCATCATTTCTTGTCAATCGCCACTCCCATCTCACATGTGTGGACACATGCCCAAATTTAGGTTGGGGGGAGGGGAATGAAAAAGATGCAAATATTTTGTGAACTTATTGTCCATGTGCCAAATCATATTAGGCTGCATCAGAAATTTTAAAAATGAGCAAGGAGTCTTGCAACAATAGCTAGAACCGGAGCAAGAGTTCTTGCACCCACAACAAGAACAAGAGTTCCTACAACAAAAGGAAGAAGAAACAACACCGTTACAACTAGAGATAATGGGACAGCCTGAGTCCATGCAAATAGTGACATATGAGGAGCCGCCATCAACAAAAGGCTAGTAGGAATTCATAATCCTCTTATTTTTACAATACATGCAACAATTTTGAATTTATGAAGAGAAATACAAAGAAGGGAGGAAGAATGGAAAAAGGTAAAAACAACAACAAAGGAGGAAACCGTGAGGAGATGATTATCGTAGAGATGGAATAGTTTCATTGATGAGTTGAAACAAGTTGAGCCTCATTCCATCCACAATTATGCTGCAACATTAAAAATAATTGAGAGACATATTCAGATTGGGAGAGCTTAGGGATGACATTGGCTTCCCCTGACTTTTTAGACACCCATGCTCATGTGGCTCATGCCAAATTTCAGTTTCTACCAGTATGAGATTGCTGCAAAGAGGCAGAGATGGGATGGGTTTGACAAATTGGGAGGATTCTATTGGGACCCTGACTCACGTACTGCAGCCACTGATGTTGGACAACTCTCAGTTGGAAATTTCAGAACTTTGACCAAGTAGAGGAACAACTCTTCCCCTGCTGGAGGACCAACAAAATGTTAGGTTGGGGGGAGTGACGAGCCTAGTTTTTGCTCTAGTTTTGGGTATAATCTCTAGTCTATTTTCTCATAGATGTCATGGAATTTAATCCTTAATTGTTGGTATTGGCATAATGTTTCCCTCAAACCATTGACATTTGATATTATCCCATCTCTGCAAGCTTTAATGATATTTGGCATAATATGTGGGCTATCTATATTGGTTTTGCATGCGATTAATGAATGTTTCTTAGAGTGGTTATAGATGTGCAGTTATTATGCATACTGGACTTGACATGCAAATTTAATACACCAAGTAGAGGAAGGCACTACTAGCTAGGAATGCACCATAATGTCCAGCTGAGAAATCGCTCCAAGTCAAAGGCAGTTGGTAGCAAAGATTCTTCATGCAACTAAACATAACAGCCTTGCAGTGGACCTTAATGATCGAGCATGCATGGGCATAATTATTGTGTTGGATATGTGCTTGACTTGAATGTATGACCAGATTCCATGCATGTGTAACCTTCACCACTCAACTTTCCCCTGTTTTCCCTAAATGGTGTCCTCCCAATCGTGGAGTTGACTGCCTTGTTTAGCTGTAGTATAAATAATAATTTGATGGTCCTTCTTCAAGAGGTTGTACAATTTGACATTGTACTCTTATTCTCCAATTTCAGTAATACAAATACATTACTCTTTGTATGTCTGATTTACAGTGAATAAAATAAAGTTCTGAGTTTGAGCATCTGAATTCTTGTTAGTTTAGAGGATACTTATCCAAGGGGGCCCACTAGGTGAGTAATCCGTCTTCTTAGTTTAGCATTAGTTTAATGTTACTTGTTTAGTACTTAGTTAGAAATCTAGCATCGACTGTTCTTGCAACCACTAGAATTCCATTCTATGACTATTCTTGTAGCTAAAGCAAACAAAGTAGTCTCCTGTTTGTCACTCAGATTTTCATTCTTGCTCTGCATCTCAAGTTGTTGGTTGATATTCAACATTTTCTCCATTTCCTTTTAAGCAATTTACTTTCAGTATTGCGTTTCTTAGCTATAGAGTGCAATGACTACTTGAGCCCCTAGTGCACATACTGTGCTGACCCATTTCAAGTTCACATCCATGGGTTGACAAGTTAAATGCACCTTCATGATGATTGAATAACTATTTAGGTTAAAAGTCTAGTCTCTGAATTATGGTTGTAAAGGCTTGGTTATAAAATCATTGTAGGAGGCCAATAGTCCCTCCTATTATTTGCTGGTGTTTATGAAAAGAGAGAAATAACAGGATCTTCAGGAACATGGAGATGAGTTTGAAAGAGGTGTTTGGTATTGGGTCTCAACTCATTGCGAAAAATATCTCACTTTTCAAAGGGAAAGCTCTTGACAGAGGTTCGATTGAGCTGGAAATAAGTATGGCCAAAGCTTGGCATCAAAACCTGGATGCTAACTCTTGTGATAACTCCAAATCCCTGTCTCAGAGTGTCACTATTTGGAAACCTCCTGACAGAGGCTGGTATAAACTACATTTTGATGGGGTTGCTAAAGGAAACTCAGGCAGAGGCAGTATAGGAGGTGTGATCAGGGATTACAAAGGAAATTATGTGGCTGGTTACTTTGGGGGGATTGGTGTTCATTCTTCTATGATTGTTGAAGCTAGAGCGCTATTGAAGGGCTTATAGTTGGTTGTCTCCATGGGGATTGAGAACCTTCATATTGAAGGAGACTCTAAGTCTATTATTGATGCTATTAACTTTGACAGGTTGTTGGGGTGGATTACTAAAGACATTCTTCTAGACATTAGGCTCTTCATGTCAAAGTTAAAATTCAAAGTTGCCACCCACATTTACATGGAGGGAAACCAAGTGGTCGATGCCTTAGCCAATTTTGGCACACACTGGAAATTATCCAAATACTAGTGTTCTTTAGGGAACCTACCTCCTGACATTCAGGGTTTAATATTGAAAGAACAAAGCCCTTTTTTGACCCATGATGATAACTAATCAAGCGTATTGCTGGAGTTTTTGAGGGGTCCACATGCTTGTCTGTTGGGCTATGTGGACGAGTTTAACTGATGAGATGGATAATAATTGGCATAATTAAAATTATGGGAAGGTGTGATGTCCCGATGCGGGCCCCTATCGGAAGGTGACGTAGGTCTGTCCGAGCGATTTTCCTAGCCACGTGTCTAGGGTCTTCGGTGGGAGTACCTATCCTAGGGATGCCCCCTTAACACTAAGAGGGGTGCCGTTCACTACCGGTCCAGGCTTTTGGTGCAATGGTAACTAACTTAGTATCAAAGCTGGAGGTCTCGAGGTCGAGACTGGCGGAGCGTGGTGGGCTGTGATGTCCCGATGTGGGCCCCTATCAGAAGGATATGTAGGTCTATCTGAGCGGTTTTCCCAGCCACGTGTCTGGGGTCTTCGACGGGAGTACCTATCCTGGGGATGCCCCCTTAATGCTAAGAGGGGTGCCATTCACTATTATAATTAAATATTATAACTTAAGTGACTTAAAGGAAGGGGTCGACCAACATAAAGAAGGGGCCACTTTTCAATTATATTTTATAATTAAAAGTGCATTCGAAACTTTGGAAAAATTAAAAGAAGAGTTCAAACTTTATTTAAATGATGCTTTTTTGAGGAAAGTCGACTTCTTGAGAATATATGGATTTTTCATTGTGAAAGAAGGGCATTATGTTATGAAAATCAACTTTGATCAAATTCTTCCTTCAGAGAACGGAGCCAAGGGTTTCAGTTATCTGTTTTGCATTGGAGAATGAGCCATCTTTAGTGTTGCAGTTCAGAGGTTGTGAAATATCAGCTGATCTATTGCTAATCAGAGGAATAGCTTCATTCTGAAGTTATTACAGAGCATATTGAAAGGTTATCATTCAGAGGTGATTGGTATCTATCAGAAAAAGGGCATATTATTGGAGCGGCTAGTTTAGAGGTCTATCTGGCACTCTTTTCAAGCTGGTACGGATTTATGAGATTGCTAGTATAGGTCGTACTTGTTGCAGCAGGGCTGCACTTTCTTCTCTGGGAAAAAATGCCTTATCTACTTGTAGTCTGACGTCACAACAGGGGGCGCCTATTCATCTGGAAGCATTTGCAATCATCTGGCGAAGGGAGAAGTCTTCATCTGGATGGCCGTACTATATTATGTCTCTCACAGGCGGCTGCAACCAGGTTTTTGAATATTATAAATCTACTTGCTTTTTTACTTGCATGTCAAAGATCTATCATTGTAATGATCTGGAATGAATAATAAACCTACTGGTTATCTATTTCATAGATT
The DNA here is from genome assembly GCA_007258455.2 of Sequoia sempervirens. NCBI lineage: Eukaryota > Viridiplantae > Streptophyta > Pinopsida > Cupressales > Cupressaceae > Sequoia > Sequoia sempervirens. The sequence continues at coordinate 7,821,656 of VDFB02058242.1, forward strand.
ATTTGTGTCAGTTCACACTACCTTGAATTTATTTAGATTTTTGAATCATTTTCTTTCAAAATCGCACTCCATCTATTTATGCAAAAAAACACAAAAAAATCAAAAACGCTCAAAAACAAGCAAATCAATCAGTTTCAGAAAAGGTGAGAACAAGGGTTTCTACAGTAGTTAGTTACCGTTGAACCAGAAGCCCAGAGTGGTAGTGAACGACACCCCTCTTAGCATTAAGGGGGCATCCCCAGGATAGGTACTCCCGCTGAAGACCTCGGACACGTGGCTGGGCAAACTGCTCAGACAGACCTATGTCACCTTCTGATAGGGGCCCGCATCGGGACATCACAGAAGGAGCCCATTCTAAAAAGGGAAATCATGAGATGTTGCAATAAGTACTTGATGATTAAAAATAAGTTGGACCGAACCCTTCATAATCTCCTTTTGGGGATCATGTTAAGCTATTGTATTCCCAAGTTTTTTGATTTTGAGTTTGATGTGACTAATAATTATGAGGTCAAGCTCCTTATTGGCTTTATATTGTCCGCTATTTTGTCTCCACGTCTGATAGCTAACCTTTTTGGTTTTTCTAAATTTGGCCCGCCCCTGAAAGATAACTTTCTTGGTGTTTCTAATTGTGGCTCCACAGCCAGCTTTCCTAGGTTTCTGTAAATCTTCTACATGGAAGGAAAACCTTCCTTTCCTTTCATATCCTGCTTACTTAGCCAATTGTGTGCGGAGATCCTCCTTTATGACTCTGCTAAGATTTCTTTTTGGAAATTAATTATTCATGCGTGCGACCTATCATTTTCCTTGATTATCAAAGACTATCATTTCTGGCTTAAAATCCTTAATGTGTGGGTGATTTTTCTCCTTTCTATTATCTCTAACCTTTTATTTTCTTAGGGTTCCTGGTTATCTTGTGTGCAGAGTGACATTATGGGTGGTGAAATGGTGCAGATTGAACTGGATAACTACAATGAATTCTGCAAAGACCCATTTGTTTGGCATATTTGTGTCAAAGGTGGTCTTGGTCCTCTAATGGAGAGACTGGTGAGCCATGACCCTAATTTGCCTACTCAGTTTGTCAATTCATGGAAAGATTGTCGTGTGACTTTGGGAGGAATTTCCTTTACTATGGATGAGGAAGTGATTGTGTAGGCTACAAGGCTCTAGTGTACTAGTATGAAGCATCTAAAACACACCAAAACTTAGGACAATGAAAGTATGAACAAGTTTTTTTGTGGGGAATGAGGTGCCAGTGCACAACTAGTCGGGTTTTGACCAGGAGGCTCTCCCTCAGCCGTGGAACCAAGTTTTCCTTGCTTTGATGAAGTATGTGACTCTAGAAGGTAGGTACAAAACCTATTACTTCTACCATTTCCCTCTGTTGAATCACCTTAGGCATAATTTTTTGTTAAACTTTCCTTTTTTCCTACTTATAGACTTAGAAATTTAGTTGAAAAATGTGTTGAGGTTGCTGGTTAGAATCCTAATGACCCTACTCCCCTATCACTCCACCATGGCCTCATTTTAAGGCTATACCATTTCCAGCTTTCCTTATGTATGCCAAAACCCATATCAGCTGTCTGCATCAATGAAATTGAGCCACCCACTGTTACCAATTTATCTCCGGCTGAATCTAAAGGCCCTATTAGGAAAAACCACCTGGTTCTTGCTGACACACATAAATCCAAACCCATTGCTAAAAAGCTTAAAGGGAACAAGGGAGTGGCCCAAACTAGTGTGGCAGATAGTCTTTGTGAACTCAAAGCAACCCCCGCCAAGACTACCCAAAGAAAGAAAGGAAAGGAGGAAGGTAAGAGCTTGAAGGAGCCTCCAAGCAAAGGAAAAAATGTGGTGAGAAAGGACTCTATGGGGGATACGGTGGTTTTGGAGACAGTGGTTAATGGTTGTGATGCCATCATTCAATGCTCTGGTAGGCTGGCCAAGAACAAGAAAAAAGTGAAAGTTAAAGATTTGCATACGAAAGAAGAGCAGTCGGACAACAAAGATAGCAGGGTTGAAGAGGAGTCTAAGGGTGAGGAGGAGGAGCATGCTAGAGGTTCGTGCTCTATTCCTAACACAAGAAAATTTCAAAAGGGGGTTTCAACCTCTCAGTCTTTAGAACCACTGGATGTTGAGCATACTGATACTAGAAAGCCTGCGGTTGGAGGGGAGGAGCTCTCTGTGCTAAAGGAAAGATTGGATAAACTTGACAAAAAAAAATTGTGGTTTGACCCGCTTCATGGTCAAGCTGGTCCACTATGTCACCAGTACCCTATTGGCGGTGATGAAGGATGAGATGGACATGAAAAAGACTAAAGACCATCAGGAGTGGGTTCAGAGATGATGTTGTAAATCTCTTGTCAAAGAACTGGGAAGAGGCCAGTTAGTCTGCTGTTGGTCCACTATTTGCTCGTCTACTGTTTCTCTATGGTGTTTATTTTTTGGCTTTGTGTTTTTTGATGATTTTTTGATCTTGAACTCTATTGGCCCTTGTGGCTCTATGTGAAGGGTACAACACCTTGAAAATGTTACTTACCTAATAAAAAACATAATAATAAAATATATTATTGTGATCTACTCCAGAGAGAGCTTTTGCACACATGCCTTGAGAATTCAAATTTTTTGCATTCATCTATGTTTTATTGATGATCTGGAATGGTGGGGGCCCCAACAAGGCTCCCCCACCAATATATTGTGCTCCCTCTCTTGGAAAAACTTCTTCCTCTTCACCTGTTGGGGGCCTTAAATGTACACTTGGTAAATCTCCTACCTCGAACCTGTCGAAAAAGGATGTTTTTCTATCTAGCGAAGATCCAATATCCTACTTGGACAAACTTGTGGGAGGAAACACATTGATAAAGGATTTTCAGGGTACTTTTTCTATTTTCTATATTGTGGAGGGTGATGAAGTGGACGCCCAAGATCAACTTCTAGACAAGGCTATCAAGGGGCTAAAGTTGTGCCTAGTGGGGAAATTCTTTGCAAGTCATCCAAATATCGACCAGGTATGAAAATGGACTAATGACACTTGGAATCTTAAGGGTAGTGTTTTAGTAAGTGCAATGGCTAAATGACTATTCCTGTTTAGCTTTATTGTTATTGAAGACATGATAAAGGTTCTTATGGGAGGCCCTTGGGCCTTTGATAAGGACTTTAAGAATATGTTTTCCCTTAGTAAGTGGAAACCTGGATTTGATGCTTCGACTGACCTTGGAAAGGTGGCTCTTACCTTGGTCTGGCTCCCTAGGCTACCCTTAGAATTTTGGAACCAAAATATCTTTAAAGGAATTGCAAACTCCTTTGGTACTCTCCTAACTATAGTTAAAGTAACCCAACTTAAAGCACATCTGTTTTTTTCTAGAATCTATGTGAATGTTGCTATTAATACAGTCCTCCCAACCTATGCAACCCTGAAGTAAAAATTTGGCAAATGGGTTCAACAATTGGAATATGAAAATGCTAAAGTCTATTGTTAGATCTACAATAAATTTGGTCACTTAAATGATCTTTGTAATAAGAAAATTGAGGAACCAAAGAAACATGAGTTAGGGGTGTAGCTATATTACCCTCCTAAAAATACTAAACCCAAGAATTTGAAGAAGGACCCAGTTACTCCTTTGCTCCCCTCTTTGGAATCACCTATTCCTTGTAAGGTGAAAGAGCTTTGTAATGGGATCTTGGTCAAAAACATCACTAAGGAATTGGTGAAGCCAGTGGTGTTTTTTTCTTCACCCATAAGGTTTGAAGCTATTGACTCGCATCTAGAAGCAGAAGAGGGACCTATGTCCCCCAATTTAGAGTCTTGCCATGAAACTGTTCCTCAACCTAATTTTGACATGAGTGGTCAAAAACAAATAGAGAGCAATAAGATATACCAGTCACAAGAGGGAGAAGGAGAAGAATCGATATAACAAAAATAAAATATAGAAACCCTTAAGGAGAGAGATAGATAATCAACGGGAATAGAATTTGACCCCCTTCCCAGACCCCTCTTTGGAGGAAAAACTTCAAGGGGTCCAAAGTTTAGTTGTTAATCCAGAAACAAAAAAAGTCTTAAAAATAGTAAGGGTCAACAAAATATTTCTCCTCCCCACTCAAAAAAATTTAGGGATGAAGATGGATACCAAGTTATTACTAAATCAACAAAGAAGAAGAAGCCAGATGTTGGAGGAAGCAATAAAGTTGGAAGGTCACCTCTGAAGGAGTCAAGGAATAAAGATACAGCCTGGGATGTTGCTTCAAGAAAACAGAGAACCCTTGACTCTCTTTCAGGAAATAATTCAAGAAAGAAGCAAGTGGGGGGTCCTCCCCCTTGTCACTACAATATCAAGGTGATACTACTTTTCCTTTGTTCTCAATGCGACTAATCTCCTAGAACATTAGGGTTTAAACAATGCCTTCAAACAATATTTTTTAAAAACTTGTATGGCAGATTTGAAACCAAATATTCTTTTAATTTAGGAAACTAAAATGATAAGGGAGACCTTTGAAAAAGTGGTTAAAATTTTCTAGCCTAATGCTAATTTTGTGGTAAGTGATGCTAAAGGTGCTTCGGGTGGAATTGCTACTTGTTAGAATCCTACTAGATTGTCTGGCTCTATAGGATTCAACAGTAAAAATTATTTGATGGTTTCTCTGGAAGACACTGCTTCCTCTGTGAAGTGGAACCTAATAAATATTTATGGTACCAATTCGCATCTTGATAGACTTAATCTTTGGAATTTGTTGGAGATTAATATCAACAATAGGAAGGAGGAGTTATGGATGCTGGGAGGGGACTTTAATTCTCCTCTGCATCCTTCAAAAAAATAAGGAGGTCTTGATGACTTCTTTGATAGTATGATGGATCTGGCGAGATTCATTAACTCTATGGGCCTTATGGATTTTTTTTTGACTGGGTTGCTCTTTACCCAATCGAATAGGAGATAGGGTAACTACCTTATTAAAGTAAAATTATATTGCTTCTTTATTTCTTCAAACTGGAGAATTCAACAAGATCTCACCCTTACCGCTCTTTAGAAAATAGGTTCATATCACAGTTCCCTACTCCTTAATTAGGATAAAAAAATTGTTAAAGGACATTTTCCCTTCAAATACGAGCTAATGTGGACTCACCACCCAGATTTCAGAGCCCTTGTTGATTGCTGGTGGAATGAGCCATGTACTGGTACTCCAATGTTCTGCCTGGCTCAGAAGCTAAAAAAGGTCAAAGAGTGAACTTCAAAGGATGGAATAAATACTCTTTTGGGAATATCTTCAACAATAAGAAATCATTAGGATTAAAGATTAATGAAATTTAGGACTTGATGGAGTAGGGTGAAGTTGATGAAACTATTTGCAATAAAGAACGAGAGCTTAAAACCCAATGGTTTCAAATAAACAAAAAAGAAGTTTTTTTTGGAAACATAAATCAAGGATACAATGGTTAATAGAAGGTGACAAAAATACAAATCTTATTCATCAATCAACCCTAAAACATAGATGCAAAAAAAAGATCAGATCTTTAAAAATAGAAAATGGGTTAATTTTGCAAAGGGAAGATGAAATTACAAATGAAGCGATCTCCTTCTTTCCAAATTTTTAGAATATGGTTGAGGTTGACCAAATGGATCTAGATAATCTTTTGCAAGTTATTCTAGAAGTTATCATTGAGTAGGATTTAAAAGAACTATCAAAATTTATTTCTCTCCAGGAAGTTAACAATGTGGTCTTCTCCTTTGGCGCCTATAAGGCTTCAGGCCCAGATGGCTTCCCCCCAACCTTTTTCCAAGAATTTTGGGATATCATATCATCTGATCTCTTCAATGCAGCTTAGGATTTCTTTAGATCAAGTAGATTACTAAACCAACTTGATGCCACTTTCATTGTGCTCATCCCTAAATCTGAAGAGGTTTCATTAATGAATGATTTTAGACCAATCAACTTATATGTAACACTACCTATAAAATATTTTCAAAGATAATGGTAAATAGATTAAAGTTGGTCCTGAACAAGATGATAGCTGCTAACCAGAAAGGATTTTTTCAAGGAATACACATACTTGATGCATTCATTTACATTCATGAGGTGTTACATTCTATGGATCTAAGTAAAAAACAAGGTATGGCTCTCAAACTCGATATCTCGAAAGCTTATGATAGAGTCTCATGGCCATTTCTCATTGTTGTGCTCAAAAAGTTTGGATTTAAGGGAAGGTTTCTTAACTTAATCATCTCATGTGTGACAAATCCAAAATGTTCAGTTTCGGTTAATGGTGTCCCAAAAGATTTCTTCTTTTGTGGAAGAGGATTAAGACAAGGCAAACCCCTTTCACCATATCTTTTTTTGTTATATTTTTTGAAGCGCTGGGAAGCGATATTCAAAAACAATTGGATACAAAGCAACTGAAGGGGTTTAAAGTTACTTCCTCATTACCCCCAACCTCCCATCAACAATTTTTTGATGACACTATTCTTTTGCGGGAGGCTTCGGTGGTGGAAGCAAGACAATGGAAAGATATATTGGACAAATATGCAAAAGTTTCGGGCCAATACATTAATTATCATAAAGGAAAGATTTATTTCTTCAACACTGCCCAGATATTAAAAGAGAGAGTTCTGAACATAATTGGATGCAAGGTATTTGATCTTCCGGCTACTTATCTTGGCCTTCTGCTTTATCTAAAAATACTCATAGCAATTATTGGAATCACATTCTGGAAAAGATTCAAAATAAATTGGAGGATGGAAAGGAAGGTTGCTGGGAATTGCAGGGAAACTACAACTATTGAAAGCTTCTTTAGAAAATATCCCTATTTATTACCTCTCTCTTCAACATTCCAGCCTTTATAGCTAAAAATATAGTAATGATTTAAAGAACATTTCTTTGGATTGGACTGGAAGAGAAAAAAAGGCTATCTCTTATTGGATGGGATAAAGTGTGTGCTCCAAATCGGGATGGTGGATTGGGAATTCGAAGGATAAAAATTTTCAATAAAGCCTTCGTGGAAAAAATGGGGTGGTTCCTTTTAGAAGGAGCTAAAGAATGGGTCTTGATTCTTAGAGAAAAATACTTACATAACAAGGATCAAGGTTGCTTCTTGTGAGAAGAAAATCTCCCCTATGGATCTATCCTCTGGAATAACTTGATCAAGATTAGGGGAACCTCGAAACATGGAGTGAAAAAGAGAATAGGGATTGGTCAAAGAATGGATTTTTGAGAAGGCACCTAGACAAGTTGTGTTCCATTGTCCTCAAATAACAATCTCCAATATATTAAATTTAGGTTGATAAGATCTATAGGAAAAAAGGTCACTAGTTATATCAATTGGGATGGTATGAGGCCCCAATGGAAAAATTTCAACAATATTTTTAATGGTGCTGTTCTTAGAAGGGGTAGACAGTATGATTGGGAGCTTGGTTTGCACCTTCTTCAAAAAATTGTTGAAATTGATCTTTTCTTGAATGAAAGGGAAGATGAATGGATATGGACCAAAAATCCATTAGGAAAAATCTCAGTCAAATCCATTTATGAAGTTTTGGAAAATGGTTTGGAATAAGAACCTCATACCTAAATTCAACTGCTTCTGGTGGTTAGTGGCTCATGGTAAGATTCTTACTCTAGATAATCTTAAGAGAAAAGGTTTCCATTTGGTAAATAAGTACTAATGTAACGGAGCAGAAGAAACAACCTTCCACTTGTTTCAATGTCCCTACTCTCATGAAGTTTGTTCTTTTTTATGCAAAACCTGATAATAGATTGGGTTTTTCCCACCTCAGTAAAGATTTTTATAGAATGTTGGAATTTATGCCCGCCCCTACTCTCACAACATCATTATTGATCTTTGGAAGCAAGTTCCCCCATTTCTCGCTTGGGGACTGTGGAAAGAGCGAAAAAACATAATCTCTAGGGATACATCTAAGAACATTAAAGATCTATATATGTGCATAAGACAATAGAAACAATAAAATATTAACAAATAATATGCTCCTTTTAAGAAAACACCTTCTTACAAGGAATTGAGAATTAAGCAATTGTGGGGAATTTCACAGGACCTAATGAATATAAACTAGACAAAACAACTAAAAAGGAAGAACAATTGTTGGACTCCTCCGGACTTGGATTGGGTGAAATGCAATTTTGATGGTTATTCAAAGGGTAACCTAGGCTTGGTGGGTGTTGGAGGAATAATTAGAAATCACCAATGTAATTATGTTGAATGATATGGCAGAGGTTTGGGAGTTGTAACAAACATGGATGAGGCTTATGCTATGTGGGGAGGCATAAATTGTATGAAGTAGAAAGAATACACAAAAGTGTTTATTGAAGGAGACTCTAAACTAATTACAGATTATTTAAATAATATAGTTGATGTGCCTTGGGACTTAAAAGACATTTTGGATGATTGTAAGAGAACTTTGAAAACCTTCCAAAAGTATAAAATTGGCCATGTGTATAGGAAAGGCAACATGGATGCTGACGCAGTGGCTAATGCAAGTCTAAGACAATTTGAATGGAAATATTGAGATTTTTCCAATTTCCAAGTCCTATCAAAATGATCTTATTTAAAGAAAAACTCAGCTCTTTAAATAATCCTACAAGGATTGAAAGTAATTATATTTGATGGAGGGGGCTATGAGTAATTATGTTAAACTTATTTTATTAATTGCTATTTTTCTCATAATGGTTGTGGGCAATGTAGGGATATGTGGACCCCTAATGATTGTCTTCATATGAGAAATCTTCAAAAGCACAAAGCTAACAAGACTAAAAGAAAAAATCTAATAAAAGGCTTGCACTTGGCTAATAAAGTAAAGAAGTTTAAAATTTTTCAAATCATGATTTCTACCGCCTGACCTAATAAAAATATTTTGATGGATTGGTGACATGACATTTCTGTACCGATCAAGGAGGATAGCACAGGGTGTAATCAAGAAGGCTTAATTATGCCTCATTATGGCGAGGGAGTTTTCATTTCCAATAAAGGATGGAATGGAAGACATGAGTTATCTCCTCATGAAAAATTAAAATTTATTAAAATAATAGCCAGTGGGTTTGAACTGTTGTCTCTCCAAATGCAAAGCGCTAACGTTATCCTAAATGCCAATAATTTCGAACTGTCGGGGATCTCAGTTTCAAATGAGAAAGGTATAAGGGAGGAATATTTTCTTTTTCTCAAGGACAACCTAACTAGTGAGGAGATAATGGGAGGACCTAGAAAGAGAACGGAGCCGAGCAAGCATGACTCCCTAAGATAGATTGTCGAACTTTAGAATCTTTTTGAAAGAGTAGGTTTCACCCCTTATTTCAAAGCTATGCAGGGTTACAGTGAGGACCTTAGCTAAGAATTTGCAAATTCTTGGAAGGATGGCGAGGTAAACCTAGGTGGGATTCATTTTACAATTGATTCAAAACTGATAGCTCAAGCCATTGGTCTCAAATACAAAGGGAAGAAAATTGCCAAAAAAAGCACAGGGAACTACCATACTTACATTGATAAGTTTTTTGAGGCCAAGGAAAAATCTCAAAGGTTGTAGAATGACTATTCAAGGTTGCAACTCCCACCTCCATACCACAATGTAATTTTTTTTATTATGATATATTTCACTCTTGAGGGTAGATTTCAATCCGTGCATGGATACCACTTTCCTATCCTGAACCACATTAACCACCTTGAAAAAATAAAATTCCCCTTCTTTCTCCTTTCATCATTGTAGCAGAGTCTGGCTAATGGGGCAAACCCACCTTTACAAATTAGGGAAATTTGCAAATATGCTCTCACCACCACCCTATAAAAGAATTAATCTCGTAATCTGCTTGAGAAGCCTCATTCCTCAAAAATATTTGTTAAATTAGAGCTAATTGAAAGTCATCCCCACTCCCAAAAAAAAAAATGTTACAAAAATGCAACACACTATCCCACATAAAAAATTTGGACCCTTCTTGGAAGGAGCTACTAAAAATTACCCCTAAAAAATGAAAAACAACCCCCCTTTCCTCCGGTACTGTTAAAAAAAGAAAGGTGGTGATAAAAGAGTTGTGCTCTGAAACCCCTACCATTACTATACATGACGATAAGTATATCAACCCTAAAAGTGGGCTCACTCCCCCAAGGTGTTAGAGGTCTACCCGCCTTGCTTTTGCTACTTCCAAAGGATAGGAGATAAGTAAGAGAAGAGAAAACTTTGATGATAAGGGGAGTGCAACTCCTACTGAATTGGAGGATAAAAAAGGGAAAAAAGTGGTTAAGTAGGAGAAAGATGTCTCCTCCAAGGAGGAATATGTACCTGATAGCCTTGGGGAAACTAAGTTTTCAGAGGACAAGGGTTCTTTGGAGTCTGATGTGCATGAGGACACCAACCAAGATGCGGAAGAAGAGGATAATAAATAGGAGGAGGAGCAATGTGATGATGAAGGGACTAACCTTGGTAAAGTAGAGGACAAGGAAAAAATAAATGATAGTCTGATTGATTTGGAGGCCATTGAGATGACTACCAACACCCCTCCTAACTTTGAGAGCTCAAAAATTGACATGATCATGAAGAGGGTGGAGCAAATTGAAAGAAAGATGGAAAAAGAGGACAATTCTAACAAGTTCCAGAACATTGAGGAGACCATCAAGAACATGTGCAAAGTCGTGGATGGGGTCATGAAAAAAGTAGTTATGGGTACTGTATACAACTAAAAACGGTCATCACCTTTAATTAATTAAGTACTAGCTATTTGATTAATATTTTAACTATGCATAAATAAATTCTCAATTTATTTATATTGTTCACCCTTCTCTAATTCTCCAAATATAAAAACATATTCTTCTAAATTAATTAAATAAACAAGGTTCCCTAAACTTGTTTTATTTAATTAATCTTCACTAAATCCAATTAGTAATTAGAGCACATTTCTACAACTTTTTGTGCCACCTCACCAAGGTCACATGAAAATAAATAACTCTAATTTTTAATTAGAATTATCTTCCACCAATTTCAAAAAGCACATGACTTATTCTTCCCACACTTCCACCAATTTTGGAAACACATGGTCTTCTCTTCTCACACTTGAATCTTCCATCCAAATGGCATGTTTCCCATTGGTCAAGAGATTCTCCCATCCAAATGGCATGTTGTCTTTGGTCAAGGGGACAACATTTTGATTCTCTTCATCTTCACCATCCATCTTTCTTATTCGAATCTGGACTGTTGATTATTGCCACCTCACTATATACTTGGAAAAGGCTATAAATACAACCCTTGGGCCTTGTATTTTGCATCCAAATTTGAAGTAAAGTTATTATGCAAGTTTATCATTGGAGTTTGGAGCATTCTTGGAGTCTTAGAGCTAGTTTTTACATCATGTTTTACTTTGCATTTACATTTTAGCTTTAAATCTTGCATCATAGTTGGATTTTATGTCCCATCTTGCATCATAGTTGCATTTTAGATTAGTTCATTTTAAGTTTGCATTTGAGCATATGTAGTATCATGGATAGAATCATATAGATCACTACCATAGTATCCACCTTCGCTTGTTCATTTATCATCAACATCATCCTTCACTCATCATAGCCTTCATCATCATTGTTTGCATATAGTTTCATGTAGGCATTTAGTTAGCTTGCATATTGAATACTAATATCGTTTCTTAAGTGTCATTCTAATAGCCTTTATGCACATAGAAATCTGAGGGCCAAAGGGTTAAAAGAATCATATGAATAGAGGACAATGAGACATACTTGAAAGATTTAGTTTGTTGCAAAATAGAATAGTTTCTTTGCTTCCAATCTTTGAATATAAATCATTTCATTAAGGTTTGTGTTGATACTAACTTTACACATTTCACTCCACACACAAAATGGTGCCCACCGTGGGGCCTTTCCCTATTTATTACTAATATCCTTGAAAATTTATGTTCATAGGTTCGAACGTGAGCCTTTTGGAGCCTCTTGGAGCCTCTTGCACCCATTTTGGAGCCTCTTGGAACCTCTTGGAGCCTCTTACACTTGTTCTGGTGCCTTTGGTCTCTGTTCTAGCACCTTTTGCACCATTTTGGGCTACTCTATCTCTATTCTGATGCCTTTGGTCTCTGTTCTGGCACCTTTGGTATCTGTTCTGACACCTTTGGTCTCTATTTTGGTGCCTCTTGCACCATTCTGGGTTGCTCTATCATTGTTTTGGTGCCTTTTTTCTCTGTTTTGGTGCCTTTTGTCTATGTTTTCATGCCTTTTGTCTCTATTTTGGCACCTTTTGTAGTTTCCAAGGGCTAATAATTTGTGTTGTTGACTTGCAGGTTTCCCAAAAATGCTTGTCAAAGACACTCTTATGAAACTACTGACATATTGCAGGGGCTGGAAGTGATTTACTTGTTTCCTTTTGGCTAAGATAGGAACATAACTTAATTAAAAGGTTAACGAACATCATGTTTCCTTTTGGTTAAGTTAGGAACATAGCTTAATTAAAGGATTAATGAACCCCATGTTTTTTGTGCTTGATGGATGGTAGGCATATGCTCTCCCCTTAACTAGGTGACCAAAAAGCTAGACCCATTCACTTTTCGTGTGCGAGTGTGAGTTGAGTATATCACATGTGCTCTCTCTTTATTCATGTGGAATAAATATTGATAGAACTATGGGTATACTTGCTTGCTTTTGTTTATCTTAGAGGGCCTGCCTTGTGGGAAAAAGTACTCACCCAAGGGAGTGACCCAACCGGTAACATGCTAAAGCCAAGCGCATTTCCAGCTGGTATATAAGTCTGGATACTGGAACAAAGGGAAATATCACGAGGTTGGTTCTGACGAGAAGGGTAGAAATGGTCTCTCGCCATATGGATCAACCCCCATGAACGGAAAGTCCCTACTAAAACCCTTGTTGTAGTTTGGCCAAATCCTTTATCTATTCTTTGGTGCAACAATGGTCGTTGTGAAGGCATCCACATTCTCGCAATTTTTAGTAGAGATGAAAAATATGCCATGGGAGATTCATGGGTATTGGTGCTTGGCTGCCCTAAGAAGTGAGTGTCATGGAGGGGAGCCAGTGGGGTCAAGCATCTAGTCATCCACTAAGAAAAAGTGTGGTTGGGGTAAAACCCACGTGGAATCCAAAAGAATACAGTCTTTCACAACCTTAGGAGTGTACATTGCTTGATGTGTCTTTATCAAAGTGTTTTCAAAACAAACAAAAGTTCACATATCGAAAGTGAAAAAGTTGATTCAGAATTGCATTTAGTGAAACAACCAAGTCTTCCATTGAAAAATCAAGAAAATAAGAAAATTCTCAAAGAAACTTTCAAAAAACCAAGTTTGAACCTGTTCTAGTGCCTTTTGTCTCTGTTTTGGTGCACATTTTGTGGCACCTTTTGTCTTTGTTTTGGCACCTTTTGTAGAACACAGAATAGTGACCTAGGTTCATCTCTTGTCCGACAATCAGTCCCATCTTGGGAATCCTTAGAAGTATTCAACCAATCCTTAGGAAAAACAGAGTCTAAACATGTGTGTTACCAAATGGTTTCATGAAAGATCAAAATTCAGAAACCAAAGTCCATACCTCTTAGTCCAAAAGAACACCAAAGACGGTTATCAACACTTTACGAATTTAGAGAGAGGTTGACCTTCAATTTTCACAAAAGAGCTTGCAAGAACAATCCTGAATTATACATGTTTTACTATTGTCAAAATCCACAACTTTTCCAAAGATTTGAGTACCTCGTTTAGGAAGAAAATTTACTGTCGATTTCACAATTTGAACCGAAACTTTGAAATTTTCTCAAGTCCAAGATCATTCCTTAGATACCTTAGAAGTCTAAACTTGTTAAAATTGACCTCTAGAAGTGGAATTTTCCAACCTAAACCAAAATCTAACATCACAAAGTACCAACATCATCAAATTTATCGCACCTTTGATTATTAGGCCTAGTTACATCATCAAGATTCATCATCCTTTCATCACAAAACAAATCTATATAGTCGAATCCAACCTAGTATCATTATAATTTGTCATTCTATTTGACTTAGTTGTAATCCTTGGTACTTTTCTAAAACCTAGATCAAAGTTTAGTCTAAACTATAACACTTATATTGCCGTTCAAACAAGGTTGCAGAAACAAAAGCTCAAGGAAAAAGGACTTGAAAATCACAACATTGGAGAGCCAAACATTGTAACCCCAACCATTGAAACTTCAAACATTAAAATTCGGACCATTGAAACTCCGATCATTGAGACTTAAAACACCAAAACTCAAAATAGTGAAACACAAAACACCATGGCAGAGGCTGAAGAGAACCCTTTTCATGGACTCAACAACACTGATGGGGAAGAAATAACTAAAGAAGATATCCAACATGTTGAACAAGACCCCAATTTCCACAAGTGTTTAGAAAATATTTTTGAAAGAAATGGGGAAAAATACCTCCTTATGCTAGCCAAACAAGGTGCCAAATTACCAGAATACTTTGATGTGAATCAATTGAAAGCACCACCCAAGAAGCTCAAAAATGATCCTAAAAAAGTGGTTGCTCTCACTCACTAAATGAAGAACCTTCTACAACAAATCCTTGATATGCAAAGAGGGACTTCAAAATGATACTTGATCCAAGAAATTTTTCCTTATCCATTTAATCAAAGTATTCACATGATACCCTTTCCCAAACATTATGAATTCCCAAAGTACGACAAATACAATGGAAAAACTGATCTGATAGACCATGTGAGAGAGTTTAGGACCATGAGTCTTGAATTTTCATATGAGGAGACATATTTGATGGGATTATTCCCAAGAAGCTTAGGTGGACATTATCTTGAATGGTTCTCAAAACTCACCCCACCAATCAACAACTTTGAGGAATTATTCAACAAGTTCATCACCCAATATTCTTACAACATCCAACATGACATTACTATGAAAGATCTTTGTAACTTGAAACAAAAGAAGGGTGAATCATTCCTTGTATTCTTGTAAAAATGGAGAAGGTTATTTGCACGATACTCTCATCCCATGCCAGAAAAGGAAAAGATAGAAATATTTATTGACAACCTTAATGATGAGATGAGTTATAGATTGGAATTACAATGTCCCCCAACCTTCAAAAAATTGATTGAGAATGGGATTAAAATCAAGGATGCCTTAGTCAAGAGAGGAGTCATCAAGATATACACTGAAAAAAACTCATCAAACTCCTTCAATAATTACAATAGTGGCGACAAACCCAAGTTTTGGAAACGAAACAAGAATGTTGGAAACAATGATGGTATAGTCGAAGGTCAAAATGCAAAACCTATATTCAACCTAACTGCAGCCGCCACCAAAACTAATCAGAATAACAAACCCCCTAACAACCAAGGCAACAACCAAGACAACAACCAAGGAAACAATCAAGGAAACAATCAAGGCAACAACCAAAACATCAACCAAAGTAACAATCAAGGTAATGTTGGATCTAGAACACCATCATATCGAACACCCACAAATCGAAGGAGGTTCACTCCTTTGGGACAATCCTTAGAATCAGAATTAAAGGAACTTATAGAAGCTAAAGTCATAATGTTACTAGAGGTACGAAATTGGGAACCACAAGTTAAACCCCCATGGTGGAATGAGGCCCATTTCTGTGAGTTTCACCGCAACAAGGGACATAAAACCAACGATTGTATGCAGTTGAAACACTTGATACAAGATTTAATTGACAACAAGACAATATTTGTAGGACTCAGACAAATAATGCCCATGAGGTTTTCAAGAACCCTCTACCAAACTATGAGAAAGGAGAGTCTTCATCATCAAGAAACAAGGGAAAGAACATAAACTATGTTTATGACACCACCATTTTTCATATTGAGGTGGTTGATGATCCAACGCATGAAAAATTAGATCCTCTTGTCAATGATAACCCCACAAATGACAACACCATGGGACATGAACAAAACATCACTGAAATTGAAAATCATCACCATACCGTTGACCCTACCTCACATCAAATCAATGTTATCAAAATCAGGGAACAACAAGACAACACACCCATCAATGTAATCACATGAGGACAAGCCAAGGTAACATTGAAATTCCAGCTACCCCTTCCACATCCAAATCAATTGTTATTCCTGTGACTCAGTATAACATAGTGGATCAGTTGCAAAAGATACCCGCACAAATATCCATATTAGAACTTCTCAAGATTTCTCCTACTCACAAGGAAATCTTGGAACAAGCTCTAGTTGCCACCACGGTACCAAACAATTTAGAATTTTTCCAATTCCAAACTATGGTGGGACATTTGACTACACCACACTGCTTATCCTTTTCTGAACATGATGATGTATCTATCGATCATCCCCACAACATTGCTCTACATATTGAGGTCCTAATCCACAAGCACAGCGTAAAACGTGTCCTAATAGATGGAGGAGATGGCCTAAATATCTGTACTTTGAAACTTGTTTGTGCATTGGGATATTCAAAAAATGCTATCGATCCTAGAAGGAAAATCGAAATAAAAGCATATGATGATGAGGAGAGATCTTCACAAGGATTGATAGTGCTACCTATTCAAGTAGGACCAATTGACAGAGATATAGTATGCCAGGTGTTAGACAAGGAGCTAAACTACAACATACTCTTGGGAAGACCTTGGATTCATGACATGCAAGTAGTGCCATCCACATATCACCAGTGTTTGAAGTTCCCATTCAATGGGAAGGAAATCACTATTGTAGCTGATTCAAACAACCCCCAATATTGTAACACCCTCAAGACAACCCAAGATGCTTTTGTACCACACAACAGGGAAGCCCCAACTCAAGGTTTATCAAATGATGGGAAATAATTAAATGCCCAGTGGGTTGAGAAAAAGGACGAATCAAAGGATAAGGATATCAGTGATGTCAATCCCTCAAGTAAAGAGAGTACATCAAATTCCATCCCAAAAATTTAGGCAAAGTCAAATTGAATCCTTATCAAAGAAAGCTGCCAAGATCCAATTGAAAGACAAAGGCATGGGGGAATACTCATTTCAACAATCCTTATGTTTATCACAACTTTCATCTTCTCCAAATTCATATGGACATCCATCAACATCAAGAAAACAATCATCACAACCCACCACATTGTTTGATGGAACCTTTGTAAGAGCAGGCACATTAGTGGATGAGTCAAGTGACAAAGAGGTTTTAAACTGGTTGTACAAAGATGAAGAATCATCACAAGCATCCACTTCAGGTGTACAGACATAATAGTATGGAAAAGGAAATACAATCATGGAAAATATGGGATACGAGGGAAAAGGTCTTATCGGTAAAATGAAAGAAGGCATCATAGAACCGATACAACCTATCACAATGCAAGCCAAAGATAAATTAGAACTGGGGTATAGAGAAGAATCCAGAGAAGAAGCCGAACAACAAGTTGTTGAAAGAATCCTACAACTACAAGCTAGTGACGCTCATGAAACTGATTCGAATGAGTACAAGTGGGATTCGTTATCTGAAGAGTCTTGTCATGATAAGGAAATTGATGTAGTCCAAAATTATACACCCATAAGTGAGGAGGGTCAAAGTTCAAGTCATAGACCACTTGAAATAGGATCACTACACATTGATGATTCTAATGAAGATGATCAAGACTCATAGTTAAATAGATAATTTGGAGGAGAGTTACCTTATATACATCAATTTCACTATTGGACAATCCGAAGACATTACCATCAAAACTCTTACTACATCTAACTTTAGCCAAGCCAATGACTCCTTACCCTTGGTACATCCTAAAATAATAGATTGGGATCAAATTGAGCCATCTAATATCCCCCTCTTTTGAAATGATGAAGCCATTGTCAACTTCCTCTGTTCCACCAATCCCAAAATAGATTCCACCATTGAACATTGTAATGAAGCTTCCAACCAGGAGAATGTCAAATTTTCTAGCTGCAAAATGAATAAAACAGGGAATAGATCTGATGGTGAAAATCATTCAATGGTAGTATCAGATCTAGAAAAAGTAAAAGCAAAGAGTGTATCCAACAATGAAAACCTCTCTGCGGTGTTGAAGGATGGAAGATTTGACACACTCCCTGAACACTTTCAGGAATGATCTAAAGTATTGGTTGAACCCACCCAGTCTATCAATAGTGGCAATGAAGAAACAGTGAAGACTGTCCATCTAGCAGAGTCTTTGATAGATCAAGAAAAACAAAATTTCATCAAATTATTCACAAAAAGGAAAATCAACTTTGCTTGGTCTTATGCCAACATGCCAGGGATTGATCCAAAACTCATCATGCATCACCTATCTCTACCCGCATGAGTAAAACTGGTCAAACAAAAATTAAGGAAAATGCATCCTCACATTGCCATATTGGTCAAAGCCAAACTGAAGAAGTTATTAGATGTGGGATTTATCAGACCTATCGACTATGCAAAGTGGATTTCTAACATCGTACCTATTTCCAAGCCAGATAAAAGCATTAGAATCTGCACAGACTTCAGAGATCTCAATAAAGCTTGTCCAAAAATGACTTTCCCCTGCCTAATATTGACATCATTGTGGACTTGACTACTGGCCATGAAATGATTTCGCTCATGGATGGATTTTCAGGGTATAACCAAATCAAAATTGCTCCTGAAGATCAAGATAAAACTATTTTCACATGTCCTTGGGGCACTTTCTGCTGGAATGTCATGCCATTCAGGTTGAAAAATGTTGGATCCACATATTAGAGAGCAATGACCACCATCTTTCATGACATGATGCACACTTTTATGGAAGACTATGTAGATGATCTGTTGGAAAAATTCCACACCAAAGAAGGACACCTGGAGATCTTAGACAAAATCTTCACCAGACTGGAGAAGTTCAATGTGAGACTAAATCCCAAGAAATGTGTATTTGGTGTAACATTAGCTAAACTTTTGGGATACATTATGTCGGCTAAAGTCATTCAGGTGGAACCTGCAAAGGTTAAACCTATCATGGAGATGCCTCCTCCTAAAAACATCAACCAACTTAGATCCTTGCAAGGAAGATTTCATTCTATCAGGAGGTTTATTGCACAACTGGCTGACAAAACTCACCCCTTCAACCACTTGCTTCACAAGAATGTATCTTTTTGATGGGATGAAAAATGCGAAGGAGCCTTCAATCAATTGAAACAATATCTAATGATTCCACCTATCTTAATACCACCAATAGAGGGAAAGCCACTTTTATTGTACATAGCAACAATTGAAATATCATTGGGAGCCTTGTTAGCACAAGAGGATTCAACAGGAAAAGAAAGGGAAATATATTACATCAGCAGAACCTTAAATGGCTATGAGATCAATTACACCTTCATTGAAAAGGCTTGTCTAGTAGTAGTGTTCACTACCCAACAATTGTGATATTATATGCTCACTCATACCATCAAGTTGATAGCCAAGATAGATCCACTAAAATACCTTCTAAGAAACACTAATCTAACTGGAAGACTAGCTAAGTGAGTCATGATGCTGAGTGAATTTGAGATCCAATACATTGATAGGAAGGCAATCAAAGGACAAGCTATTACAAACCAGTTAGTGGAAGCACCATTACAAGATAATCATCCCATGAACATTGAGTTTCTGGATGTTGATGTCCTGACAATATCCACACAACAATGGGTCTTGTACTTTGATGGTTCTTTTACGCAACATGGATTAGGAGCCAAAATTTTGTTTATCTCACCACAAGTACACACCATTCCTAAGTCCTATAGACTGATGTTCCCTTGCACCAACAACATCGTGAAGCCTTGATCATTGGAATCAAAGTAGTAGTTGAGTGGAAGATCACAGAGTTACATGTCTATGGGGATTCACAACTAGTCATTAATCAGGTAAATGATGACTATCAAACAAATGATGACAAGTTGATTCCCTACAAAAGAATGGTTGATGACTTCAAAAAGTACTTTGTGGAAATAATATTTGAGAAAATTCCTCGAAGTGACAACAAAGTCGTTGATGCCATGGAAACCATTGCTTCTCTCTTGCAGATTATGGAGAAATGAGCCCTGTTATGAGTTCATAGTGGAACAATTTTTCAACCCATATTATGACAACCCAACGTCCCAAGTTATCTACCATCTAGCTGAGGCTGACACTTCCCTCTACGGGAAAATCTATACGTACTTAAAAGATAACACCCTTCCTCCTAACCTATCTCGCAATCAAAAATGAAACTTCATTCATCAAACCGCCTGACACACCCTTATCGTGGATGTCCTTTATCGACGAGGTCTTGATGGAACTCTCCTCCAATGTCTAGAATGTGATGAGTCTAAAAAAAATTTACGGGAAGTACATGAGGGTGTTTGTGGCACTCATTCGAGTGGTTTAACCCTAGCTAAGAAACTCCTTCGTCTGGGATATTATTGGCCAACTATGGAGAAGGATTCTTTTCAGTTTTTTAAGAAATGCTCAAAGTACTAGATTCATGGCAATCTCATCCATGCACCAACACAAGAACTTCACCCTTTTGTCAGTGGGGATTGGACCTTACAGGCAAGATTCATCCATCTTTGTCTAATGGACACAAGTTCATTATTACAACTACTGAGTATTTCATGAAATGGATCAAAGTTGTGCCTCTAACTACCATCATGGGAAAAAAATCTCATCTTTCATCCTGAACTACATCATTTGTTAGTATGGCATCCCTCAATCCATCATCACTAACAATAGATGACCTTTCACAAATCAAGATGTTGAAGAACTTTGTGAGAAATTTCATATCCAACATCAGTTTTCTACACCCTATTATCCATAAGGCAATGGCCAAGCAGAGGCCTCAAACAAGAATATCTTGAAGATCTTAAAGAAAACCATCAACAATGCTGGACATGACTGGCATGTGCAATTGAACCCTGCTCTATGGGCTTACAAAACCAGTATCTATAGCCCGACAGGAGCTACACCATATGCTCTAGTCTATGGCTCAAAAGCCATTCTACCTATTGAGGTTGAACTGCCATCACTCCGTATATCACTAAAAGGAATCATTTCAGATGAGGATCATAGGGTGTCTAGGTTATAAGAATTGGAACTCTTGGATGAGCATCGTCAGCATGCAGTGGATCACCTGAAGGAATATCAACAAAGGATATCCAGAAGCTACAACCACAGAGTCAAGCCTAAAACATTTCAAGTTGGTGATTTCATCTTGAAAGAGAACCCTCACAATCAACAAGATCGAGAAAAGAAGGGGAAATTTGAACCAAATTGGCTAGGTCCCTTTGTCATTGTCTCAGCCTTCGGATTAGGAGCATATCAATTGTCTACACCAGAAGGGGATTTGTTTGAGGAACCCCTCAATAGCTTGCATCTCAAGAAGTTCTACACCTAAATCATCCAGTGCATTGGAAAAAGGTCCTAAGAATATCAAAAACATCAGAAAATGTCCTAAAAAATGGTTGCCTTGATGAAAACCTGGCAAACAAGGGTCTTGGTAACAACAAAAAAAAAATAAAAAAATACAAAAATACAAAAAAGATCAAAAAGATCAAAAGAATCATAAAATCTGAAAGAGTGCAATAAAAATAAGTAGTGAAAACCTAGCAAAAGGCGCTATTTGTGATAGGTCAACTTTTCCATCTATTTTGAGCATGTCGGCCATTCGCTTTCACCATTTGCCTATCCTTTGAAAGCACCATGTACATATCTTGGCATCGCGATTGTATCTCACCCTAGACTGGGGAAAAATCCTGAACTCACTAGGGGTAAATAAAATTTGAGCTTAAACCAATGGACAAACAACAAGAATACAAACACAAGAAAAACAATGATTAAAATGCAATCCAACATTGAACATCAATCACCATTATAAATGCATCAAACATCCATATCATATCAAAATCCAAAAATAGGTCAAAAGTTGGTCAAAAAGTCAAAAATAGAGTCATCTTGTTGAACTATGTTGTCTCTGAGCTTGAACATAGGCAAGGCTACTATTCGATCAACCCCCAAGACACCCTAGGTCAAGTCCTTTAGTGATCCCTTGTAATTAGTTGTCATCTCTCATCTGTTCATATTTTGGTCCTATAAATCGGTTGAGTCAGTCGAACTATGTGGTCTATGTGTGTATAACGTAGGCAAGGCTAATCTATTGATCAGCCCCTGAGGCCCCTAGGATAGGTCTTTAGGTTAGGTTCTTGGTCAAAATCTCAGAAAAAAACATAAAAATTGTAAAATCAAAAAATCCCCAAAACATTGGGAAATCGAAAGGATGATGCTCTTCTGAATCATGGGTTTATCACGTTAAACACAAATGTTCAATTGTTGTACTTTTATTTTTGTTATCATATCTCTTAAGCCCCTCGATGATGTATCGAACTAGAGGATCCAGGAAGGAGTATGATTTTTCTTTTTCTATTGTCTATGAGTTGATTATGATTACTGTGCAAATTGTGTGAGACGTACTCTACAAAGTATCACTAATGACATTCTGAATTTGCATAGGAAAATAATTAACTCTTGCCTATTTACGCAAACAATACTCAGGTCATCTCGGTTTAATTATACTTAGATGCTTGTGTTAACTTGCACTATCAAACATCATGGAAGCAGTACTCAGGTCATCATGGTCTAAATATACCATTGATGCTTGTACTCACTTTCAACATTTTAAAGGCCCAATGATGATAAAAAGCACGAAAAATTGGTTGGTATGAATGACAACTTTTGTATACGAGATTTGCATGGTTAGAATAGATTGCATCCATGTTAGTTTGCATTTGTATTTATGGCATTTCCAAAGCTACAACAATGATGTTATCTCTTGCATTAAGGGACTGAGTACACTTGACATTACCAAAAACAAATCATTTTCATATAGTTACACATCACTTGCATCATCATCAATTAGAAAACATTCTCATTTAGTTGCATATCACTAGCATACACTAGGGAACATTACAACATCATTCATTCATTCATGCATCACATCATAATATTTGCATCGGAAAACACCAAACGACATCCATTGTACCTCATTTGCATAATCAAGATCATTTCATATAGTAGCATTAGGGAAGTGGTTCATTAAGCTTAAATGAGTGAGTCTCTTCAGATTTCCAAAATAATTGGGAAATATGTCAGGTTTTGAGAAGCTTAATTTAACAAAGAATCAATTGATGACAACCTTCCCACAACTCTTGGAAATTGGATAGATTCACTCATTTAAGCTTAAGACCCTAGAACATAATCATCTACATAATCATTTGCATCACATAATCATCATTCATCCTTACAAAACATCACATGTCATTTGCATCACATCCATACATATTCAACAAAATCATCACATGGAACATATTACATTATTTGCATAATCAAATCCATCATCCATAAAGCATATCAAATCATCATTGCATACATCACATACAAACATCACATAAACATCAACAAAAATATGCATCATCATATACACATTCATTCATTACATGATTTATTTGCATTAGAAAAGAACAAAAACATAAAATTCATCACATTTCATTAGCATAATGAAATCCATCACATGCATCATATAGGCATCATTCATAAAATCATCATAGACTCATCACACATCAGTTGCATCATCATTTGCATCCATAGCATATCATAACATCAGAATCATAATCATAACATGGAAATTAAATGCATCATAGACATCTATCATCATATCAACACCATCGTTGTATATCATATAACCTAAAAAATCATAATGTCAAAGTGTACGAGGATACCCAAAAGTATGACAAGATACATCAATATAAAAAATGGCACTGAATCATAAAGTCTAAACAGAGGAAGTACATCATCAATGTCACAACAGTGTATACATCATAAAATATGCTATGTCGAGCTCCCCCTAGATGGTGTTGGCATCACAGAACCAGTACCTCCTCCACCTGACTGACCTGCACTAGGATCTCTCCTATCTCTAGGTAATGGCTGAGTAACATCCATGCTAATAGTTTGAGACTGGGATCTACCAGATTGAGACAATACAAAGCTCTCTCACTGCTCAGAAGGAACCAACTCATGATATTTACCCCTGTAAAACTGCAACTCCTAAGTAGTGTGTCGAATCTCTCTAAGGAACTTCACTATACCTATAGCTGTTGCAGCCTGTTGTAATCTCTCAATAATAGCCTTAGCCTGCTTTGCCCGACGTCTCATGACATCCCTCTTTGTAGTAAGTATGATGACCTATGTCTGTACCTACTCTACCTTCTTCCTATCTGCATCTCTCTCAGCTGTCAATATCTCAAACTGTGCCCGAGCCTGCACTAACTCACCCTGAAAGGTTTGAATGTGTGCCTGTAATGCCTCTATCTGTGCCTGCTGTTGATGAGAAGGGACCCCAATCTGAATCCTAGGAAGCACTGACTGAGGTACAATAATACTCCTACGTCTAGGAACTACAAAATCTAGAAAGGGACTGCCAACTACACCTGATGGCCCTACACCTGAGCCACCACCACCACTGTCGTTGTCATCTCTCCCACCACCACCATCACCACCCTCGTCATCCCCTCCATCCCTAATATCACTCTCCTCCTCTCCATTCCCACTCTATCTCGATTCCCTATCATCATCATCAACTGGTGGAACTGGCTCATCAGGACTAGATAACCTTGAAAAATGATATGTATGGAAATACTCAAAATAATCCTTTGTCATCCCTGCATCTACCATCTGTGGAACATATTCCCATACACATGGCATCAATGTATAACACTCAGTACAAGCAGCATCATAAGATACACAAGGGCCCCACTCTATCACATCCTGTCATCACCGTACATAATGGGTAACTCCCTAGGGCATCGCGTGAACTCATCCAAATTGATGACAAACACACAGATACAAATATCTCTCAAGTACAGAACGTGTCCATCCAATCAAATATCATGATAGCAGCATGTATGGCATCTCCACCTGATCCTCTGGCCACATCTCACAATCCAAGTAGGGGCACCATGTCATGGTCTCCATATCATCTAGGGCACATCTCCAATAAGCTAATTTTCCCAGCTTATGCTAGAAATGCGGACCACTGTAACTAAACACATATGGTCTACCTACTGGTCATTGTCTATCTCCTAGTGGTTGAGTGATCGCTATATGCTCCCATGCCCATGTCTGCAATAGTGTAATTTCACAAGAGAGACTCGTCGCCCCACAATACACCACCTAGTGCAAATCATGATACAAATGGGCTAACATACACGAACCTCATGCATATCTGGTCCCCTCTAGTGTCATACACTCCAATACTCGACCCCAACCCACCGAAAATCCCTTTGACCTATGGTCAGGACAAAGGAATCTACCAAAAAATCCAGAAAGAACACACGGTAGAGGATCATATCTCCTGACCATCTCCTTCCAAGGGACCCAATGGCCTAAAAAATGATCATCTCGGCAAATCCTACGCAAGGAATCAGTCCCGCCCTTCTCTACTCTATCATATATGACTATCTCGCCCATCACTGGAATCCACAGGATACAGTAAACATCCTCTGAAGTAATTGTCATCTCCCCAGTGGCCAAATGAAAGGTGTTATGGTCACTATGCCACCTCTCTATTAGAGTAGTCAACAAACCTCCGTTAATTCTATATTGGGGAATATCTATCAAGGACGTCAACCCACAACGAGCAATAATATCCTAATCCACCTGAGTCAACTGATGAACCATCTCCCATGTTTCAGGAAAGGCTCCCAAGATTGGATCACATCAAATTCCTCCTAGTCATATTATGGAAAACAAATCAGCATTACATCAAATAATCTATCAAATTTAGCCCTAACACAATATTCAATCAAGATCATCAGTCAATCAAATCATGTTCAATCAAGATCATCAGTCAATCAAATCATGTTCAATCAAGATCATCAGTCAAACAAATCATGTTCAATCAAGATCATCAATCAATCAAATCAAGATCAATCGAGACCATCAAATCAATCAATCAAGACAATTATCAGTACATACTATCATCGATCCTCACCTATCATGAGGTCAATACATCAGTCAATCCTATCATCGTTCCTCACCTATCATGAGGTTGATACATCATCAATCCTATCACCAATCCTCACCTATCATGAGGTCGATGCATCATCAATCCTACCATCGATCCTCACCTATCATGAGGTCAAAACATCATCAAGTTATCCTATCATTTGACTCTCACCTATCATGAGGTCGATACATCATCAATCTTACCATCGATCCTCACCTATCATAAGGTCAATACATCAGTGAATACTATCATCGATTCTCACCTATCATGAGGTTGATGTATCATCAATCCTATCATCGATCCTCACATATCATGAGGTTGAAACATCAACAAGTTATCCTATCATTTGACTCTCACCTATCATGAGATCAAATCATCAACTATCTTACATCAATCAAGCAACGAACATCACACAATCAGACTGAGATCAATCAAAAGCATCACTGAATAGAATAATGCTAGGACTAACATGATTTATGAACATCATACAAGCCTCAACAAACATCAACAAGTCAACGTTTGACATAACTAGGAGGACTTTCATCAATCAAACAACATCAGACAAGAAAAATAATAGGGAAAATCATCAAGAATCCTTTAGGGGAAAAATGCCCAAGCTTACAAAAGGCGCCACAAAAGGAGTAGAAGGCACCATTTGGGACCCCAAAGGTGCCAAAATAGAAGCAAAAGGTGCCAAAACACAAGCAAAAGGTGCTAGAACATAAGCAAGAGGTGCCAAAACTCCCAGAAACTCCCAAAAATGACTTTAAATGGCCTAAAACACCTATCTACCATGTTCAAAACATCGATAAAAGGGCAAGAAAATGACTAAAGAAGGTTTCTCATAATACATACCATAGGTCCAACGACAACAGGGTGACCATGGCAACAAATATGCTCAAAATGATGCTTGTGAGAAGGGATCTCCATTTTCCTCTAACTCTCCACTCTCCAAATTCTCCAAACTCACAATGTGAAAATGAATTCACTTTTCCCATTTTTTACCTTTTTAAAGGACAATGGAGGGAATTATGGTGGGATTTATTATAAAAAATGGGATTTAACTAATCAAAACTGTTGGAGTGAGTGTAGAATCAAATTTCTAGAGATAAATCATATCTGACATCAAAGTATCATTGGTTTAACGTTGGATCATCATCAAATCACTACAACATCATCACACAATTGTCGAATCCTCGAAAAAACATAAAAAATTCCACATTCTACCGATTTATCTCTTGAGGGGGCATATATCCGTCAGTACCTAAAAATCAATGTCTGGGGCATCGTCTGGGGCATCGAAAACTTTTCTAAGCATCGCTATCAAATTTTTCTTTGAAACATGTAAACACATTACTTCAAAGAGGGGAAAAATGTATACAGCTAAAAATGGGCATCACCTTTAATTAATTAAATACTAGCTATTTGATTAATATTTCAACTACATATAAATAAATTCTCAATTTATTTATATTGTTCACCCTTCTCTAATTCTCCAAATCTAAAAACATATTCTTCTAAATTAATTAAATAAACAAGGTTCCCTAAACTTTTTTTATTTAATTAATCTTCACTAAATCCAATTAGGAATTAGAGCACATTTCTACAACTTTTTGTGCCACCTCACCAAGGTCACATGAAAATAAATAACTCTAATTTTTAATTAGAATTATCTTCTTTCAATTTCAAAAAGCACATGACTTTTTCTTCCCACACTTCCACTAATTTTGGAGTGCATGACTTATTCTTCCCACACTTCCACCAATTTTGGAAGCACATGGTCTTCTCTTCTCACACTTGAATCTTCCATCCAAATGGCATGTTGCCCATTGGTCAAGAGATTCTCCCATGCAAATGGAATGTTGTCTTTGGTCAAGGGGACAACATTTTGATTCTCTTCATCTTCACCATCCATCTTTCTTATTTGAATCTGGACCGTTGATTATTTCCATCTCACTATATGCTTGGAAAAGGCTATAAATACAACCCTTGGGCCTTGTATTTTTTATCCACATTTGAAGTAGATTTATTATGCAGGTTTATCGTTGGAGCTTG
Source organism: Sequoia sempervirens (assembly GCA_007258455.2). Taxonomy (NCBI): domain Eukaryota; kingdom Viridiplantae; phylum Streptophyta; class Pinopsida; order Cupressales; family Cupressaceae; genus Sequoia; species Sequoia sempervirens. The sequence goes on from VDFB02058242.1 coordinate 7,849,699, forward strand.
GAGCATTCTTGGAGTCTTATAGCTAGTTTTTACATCATGTTTTACTCTACATTTACATTTTAGCTTTAAATATTACATCATAGTTGCATTTTATGTCCCATCTTGCATCATAGTTGCATTTTAGATTAGTTCATTTTAAGTTTTCATTTGAGCATATGTAGTATCGTGCATAGAATCATATAGATCACTACCATAGTATCCACCCCCGCTTGTTCATTTATCATCAATATCATCCTTCACTCATCATAACCTTCATCATCATTGTTTGCATATTGTTTCGTGTAGGCATTTAGTTAGCTTGCATATTGAATACTAATATCCTTTCTTAAGTGTCATTTTAATAGCCTTTGTGCACATAGAAATCTGAGGGCCAAAGGGTTAAAAGAATCATTAAGAATAGAGGATAATGAGACGTTCTTGAAAGATTTAGTTTGTTGCAAATTAGAATAGTTTCTTTGCTTCAAATCTTTGAATATAAATTGTTTCATTAAGGTTTGTGTTGATACTATCTTTACACATTTAACACACATACATGTACTATATTTAGCTAGGGAAAGATAAAAAAGCAACAAAGGAAAAAAATAGGAAGGATTCAAGTGGATCGTTCTAGAATGATGGAGCTAAAGGACAACTTGGAAGAAACAGTGGAAGAGCTTCAAAAGGCTTGGAGTCTCATAGAGGATTCCTAATTCTATCTTTGTTTTGCCATTGTTCTAGGTTTTGATGGGTACTTGGTCAATTGGTATTTCTGGTTTCCTTGATGATGAGACTGTTATGGGATTTTTAAGCCTGAACTATTATTATATTTTGTTAATCTCTATTATTAGAGTTAGGTGCTATTTGAAAACTTATGATAGGTTTAGCTTGCTTTTTGATAGTATGTGGGTTAACAATGTTATAGTTTGGTTAAGTTTATATTGGTACATAGATAAGGTTTTTGTAATGATCCCATGAAACTTGGTTGATGTTGTTCTTTATTGTTTGGGGTGTGGTGATGTAGTGTCATTTTCTTTGTTTTGTTGTTCTTGTCCGGTTGTTGCTTGCTCTATACTATTTTGTTAATTTTTGTAAGGGATTAGGGCCCTTTCCCCTGCTTATATAATCAAGAACATAATAATAAAACTAATATATTAATAATAATAATATAATAATAAGAATAATATAATATAATAATTTAATACTAGTATTCATAATAATATAATACTAAGCCTTCAGCTAACCCTAATTTATATTAATATTAACAATAATATATTAATAAAAATATATTTTTTATAATAAATATATAAAAATTAAAAAAGTATGTATATAATAATATAATAACAACATAATCTTAAAACTCATTATTAACTAAAATCACAACCATTAAATAAATATTCAAGCATTATTATGGTTTTCAATTATAAATTAATATTTATTGTATGAAAATGGGGTTTGTTATTCTTATCTTATCCTCATTTTTCTATTTTTTTATTATATTGTTATTTTATTTTTATTATTAATATAATATTGATGTAATACTAATATTAATAATATAATAGCAAGAAAAATTTAATAATAAGAAGAGTTTAGTATTATAATAATTATAATAATATAAAAATAAAAATAATATATTAATTTTAACCATAATATTATTGATATCAATATTAATATTAACAAATTTATATCAATAAAAATTCCGCTTTGAAAGCCCTTCCCCATGGCACATCCCCTGCGATGGTTCTGGGGGAAAAGGGTAAGGATAAAAAACGTGTTGATCCTACCCCGAGACCTAAGGCCAAAGCTTCTAAGAAAACAAAATTCTACCTCCACCAAATTGATTCTGATATCAAAATCACTGAAGAGGCTAATACCCCCTACAAATCCATTAGATTGGTCTTTAAGCAGGATAAAGTGGGAAGTCTCAAGGAGGCTTCATATTCGGATAATGGAAATGGGAGTGACAACAAAAATCTTGAGGAACAGGTGGTGGGAGGGTAGGATCAGTTTGTCTCAGCGAGTAGTGCCTCCCACATGTCTGAAAGTTTGAGGAAGGGCCCTGCCAATATTAATGTGAAGGAAATTAAACCTTGGGCCTCTAATATGGCTGAGGGAAATGCCCCCTTGAAAGAAGATTATAATAAAAAGGAACAGACGTGGGACGAAGTTGACAAGCTGAAAGGGAGAATCGAGAGATTGGAAAAAAAGGTTCAAGAAGTGTCACACTTTGCCCTGAAGGTCATGCACAGGTCGACTACTAGTTTATATCTGCTGTAGAAGGACAAGTCCACGGATGATGGTGAGGAGTACGCTAGCTTTAAGGAATTGCTTAAGTTCCTCACGATGGATTGGGCAATTGTTATTAAGGAAAAACCATGCATGGAAGAAAAGAATTAGGCTTTTGGTTCTTTAATTTTTTTGATATTTTATCTATGAATTTTAGTATGTATATGTTGTTTTATGGCTGGTTTGACCCTTGGGGGTCTATGGACTCGACTGCTCCGTATCATGCCTGCATGACAGACTCTTTTTATTATTTAGTGTTTAGTGTTGTTTTGGAGTTTTTGATATGATCTGCTAGGGGTGATGGCTTGGTTTACTCTACTGTCACTGTGATGTTAATGTGTTTGCTTTGGATGAGCTTGGTTGCCTTGTTTTGATGGGACAACACCCTTGTTTTTGCTGCTTTTTATATCAAAAACAAATTTATATTAATAAAAATATAAAATATTATAATAAATATAGTAAAATAATAATAATAATATAATATAAAAATATTATAATCATATAATACTTACTCCAATTAAATATTAATCTTAAATATAAGGGAACATTAAATCTTAATAAATACCTCCCCTAATTGAACCATAATCCAAACCTTTAAGTTAGTCCTAATTTATATTCATATTAAAAATAATATATTAATAAAAAATAAAATATCATAATAAATATATAAAAATATTATAATAATATAATACGTATGTATCTACAATCATAACCCTAGCCTTAATCCTTATTAAATATTTACCTAAATTTAATATTTATTAATATAATAATAAAAATAAAATAATATTAATATTAATAATATTTTATTAATAATATTCTAATGTTTTTGATTAGGGAAAAAAGGTTTTGAAGGGACCCCGAAACCCTTTACAACAGAGGAAAGCTACTAATAAGAGAGAAACAATAACACCCACAACCCACAAAATTCAATAAAGCTAACAAAAGATAAAGCTAGATAACCCGTCAGCAACACATATAATAATTTAATATAATAAATATATAATAATATAAGAATAATAAAAAATCATAATAAAACAATAATAAAATAATAGTATAATATAATAATTTAATATTAATATTAGTATTAATATAATACTAACCCTTAAGTTAGCCCTAATTTATATTAACAATAATGTATTAATAAAAATATCAAATTTATAATAAATATGTAAGAGTAAAAATAATAATATAAAAATATAAAAATATTATAATAATAGAATACTTACTCAGAATCCACATTCCTATGGATGGTTGCCCCTTTGTACGAGGGCTTGATTTGGTGGTGAATGAACAAATTGGTTCCTTCATTGACGCCATTGCAGACTCTTCTCCCTTATTTGTAGGTGAGCTAGCATCCAAATGCTTGGACTCTGGAATGCCTACCATGAGAGGGCAAGGAGTTATGGGCTCCAATAAGGGTGCAAACGTCAATAGAGATATTGAATCAAAGACTATCTGATGGAGACAAAACACACACCCTTCCAAGTTCATACTCAAACTTACAAAATCCAAATTACAAAGACTATGACAAATAAATTCTAAATCAACAATTACTTTTGTTGATTTTAATCAATTTATAATTGCACCCATCTCATTCCAAATTGAAAACAAATCAATAACTTTATTCAAATTTCATGAAAATAATGTTTACAAATTTCTAGGCAACTCCTTTGCCTCTCTATATTACTTTTCCTGCTATCTCTGTTTGTTCACTATCCTCTCATCTTTGGCTTATCCCCATTAATCTGTTGTCACTGAATATTACAACCTCTCTTTCCATACCCACCAATTTTCTCCTCATGTATTCCATGCAAATCACACTAGCTCACCCCTCACGCCATCTTCGGTGCATCTCCAGCATGTGCTAATTTTCTTAAATTTTAATTTGTTGAGTATGTAACAATGTTTTCTCGATCACAACCCTCTAACTCTTCTACCTTTTCGCCACTATCCTCCTCATAGCTTCTTCATCTACATGCTTTTATTGCCTTTGATCACTCCTCCCTTTCTTTGTTCCATTTTTGCTAATTTCAAGTTTATTGATAGTGTAGAAAATTATTTTCCCACTTACTCACACTCTACACAAAATTTCCTTATCCAACGCCCATTCTAAACTCGATTAATTCCCTTCGCAATTTTTCTTACTCAACATTCTTTACATTCTCATCACTTAAATTATTCAGTTGCAACCTGCCCAATCTTCTTCACTTGACACCTCATTATCCTCCTCAGTCGCATGCTTTTCTGGCTTCCATCCCATGACCTTCCTCCTCTTGATAAGTTTTATTAGTTTTCCAACTTCTTGTGACCCATTCGTGGGTCTCCTCCATTTGCAAATGAATTAACATGTCTTCCCATGTGTGTATCCCATTTGCAATTCCAATCTTCCCTCTCAATCCCCTCTTGTGTGGTCTTCAATCTTCTTGCTAACATGGACTTCAAACAATGGCCTTTGAATTAATCAACTTTCTCCTTCTAAGACTGCATACAGTATTGTTTTTTGTGGCCTCTAAGCTCATGTGATTGATCATCATCGTTACAACTTTATTACCTTTAACCTGCCACATCTTGGGCATGATTATGCTTCACTTCCATGGCCATTTGTATGGAATTCCACAACCGTTCAGCCTTCCTCTTACCCATGGGGTTCAGTAGATTTTCTCCTACGACATCCCTATCCCCTTTTCTACCCCCTTTCCTACCTCTTGCTTATAATAGTTTTATATTCAAAGGCTTGTGCCACTTCATTCCCATGCAAACCTATTGAATTTCCAACACTAACTTTTCTATTCTCTCTGTACTTCCATTAGTACTAAAGATGAAGCGCTTGACCTTCTAAAAATCTTAGAATAACATGGTTATATTATATTAAAAATTCAAACTTTAGCTAAATCTAAACCAACAATAATATATTTAACCAAACCATGAATCCCTTAGGTCGTGAACATTATTCCATGTAGGCCATCAAAATGAGACCATATCCTTCTATGCTTGATAAATCTATCATTGAAAGAAACAATTATGTGAATTATATCAAAAGTACAATATGACATTTTACCGATTATGCTGAAAACTAATTTTCACACCAAGCGTTGTCAATGCTGAGAGAGGTCAAAACAAACCCAAACAACCCAAAATTGGAATGAATATTACAATTTTTTTTGTTGATACCAATTGCCTCTGGACCCGGATGCTCCTACATCAAACATGTTGGGTAAGAATTTTGTGAGCATGGGCTCACAAAGGTGGAGCTGAGTGATAGAATCACCCTTTGAGACTGCGAACAATATCCAACGAACTCCATCACTGAAAGCCCGACCTCCTCCACCACATAGACTGGAATCCTCCGAAAAATACTCTTCTCTTTCTCTCCATGCCCTCCTTTGGCATGTCTCCATTACATCCAACCCTTGCAACCTCCATGCTGATGAGCCTAGTTTTTGGTCAAATTTTGGGTAGAATCTATAGTCCATTTGCTAGCAATGTCATGAACTTTAGCAATTGAGTGTCAATATTTGCATAATGTTTCCCTCAAACCATCGACATTGGGTTTAACCCTATCTCTGTGAAGTTTTAATGACATTGGCATATTATGTGGATTATCTATATTGATTTTGCATATGGTTGATGAATGTTCTTTAAGGTGATTATAGATGTACAATTATTATGTGTACTAGCATTGCTCTGTAGGACACAATTTATGGATGCTAAGTTGAGAAAGGAGACTGATAGATGGTCATGCAGGGGAATCATTCAAAGGAGTCAACTGAAGGATGACGATAACAGATTCCCCACGATAGTCAATTGTAACCACCTTGTATTTATGGCATTGAGCAATCGCGAGTGTGACTACAACACTGAGTTCACATTTGGGAATGCATGTCTGATTGGATTCCCTGCAGATGTAACCACTCTGCCACTCTTTTCCTCGTTTTCCCTAAATGGCATCCTCTTATTTAGTGGGAGTTGACCATCCTATTTAGTTGGTAGTATAAATAAGGTTTTGAATCTTCTTCTTGGAGGTTCTTAGTTCTTGATTGTTGTTGTTAGATGATATTGATGATGTATTAAGCATTCTCCACTTTTCAATACAACCATGTTGCTACTCTATTTACACATTTTTCAATGAATGAGATGATAGTATGAGTTTAAGCATTTGATTTTGTATTAGTCTTAGTGGATACTCATCCAAGGGGGCCCACTTGGTGAGTAATCCATTCTTTAGAGTAATTAGTTTAGATATTATTTCTTGTTTTGTACTTAGTTCAAAATCTGGCATCAACTGTTCCTACAGCCACTAGAATTCTATTATGTGACTATTCTTGCAACCAAAGCAGACAGAGTAGTTTCCTATTTGTTCACCCAGATCTTTATTCTTGTTATGCATTTTAGCTTAGCATAGTTGTTAATTGATGCTCATTCTTGCTTTATTTCTTTCCAAGTAGTTTACTTTCCAGTATTATGTTTCCCTTAGTTGTAATATGGACATGGCTACTTTGAGTTCCTAGTGCACATACAGTGCTGACCCATTTCAAGTTTACGTCCCTAGGTTAACAAGTTAAATGCACCTTCTTGATGATTGAGATAGTTATTCAGGTTAGATTCCCAATCTCTGAATCATGGTTGTAAAGGCCTAGTTATTGAATCATTATAGGAGGCTGACATTTTTGGCATTTTTGTTGGGGATGGTGTCAATCTAGGAAGTTATTTGGAGTCATTGATAGTTTTTTTTCCATAGCACTTGTCTTGAATTGTTCTTAGAATACCCCTTGCTTAGAAAAGTAATGATCTGTTATTCTTCTACTCATTCTTTGTGTGAGTTAGCTGATGTTGAGTTGATACTGCATGCATAGAAGAAGAAGAGGAACCATTTCCCTTTTTGCTGACGCATATCTTGATCTGACCAGTTCTGAAGCCTCCACTAAAGATCAAAACTAGATTGATAACCCCTTTGCCTTGGGAATCCATCAAGAAGACATGGGTGATACCTTCTTGTTTGAGTTTGACATACTCTGCAAGAGTTATGACTGTACCACTGATGCTCCTAGGCTTAAGCTATTTCCTACCACTTTAAAAGAAGTTGCACTAAGATGGCTTATGGGTCTAGGCAGAGACACTATGGAGACTTGGGAGGACATGAAGACAAAGTTCCTTGAAAAATACAAGGAATATTGCAGGGGCAGTGATACAAGAGAAGGCGATATCTTTAGGATGCAACAGAAGGAAGATGAGAGCTTGGAAGACTACATTTCAAGGTTCCTATTGTGCTTGCAAAAATCTCCACACCATACACTCAATGATGAATAAAAAAAGTTTCTTTTCTTGAAAGGAATCAATGAGAGTTGCACTAATGCTTTGGACTTGATGGCATGAGGAGATATCACTCAAGTTCCTTGGGAAGATATCAAGAAAATATGTCAGAACTACTCCAGAGTAGCTTCAAAGAAAGGGAGACCTTACCAATCTTCTGTGGATAAGTCATCTACCAGTGGAGTTTCAACGATGGAGATTACTAATTTGTTGGCAGATTTCAAGTAGGATATTGTAAACAATCTAGCTACTCAACTGGATACACTTCAGGCCAAAAAGAAACATGAGGAGGTAGAGGAAATGTTGATAGAATACTACCCTCATTGCAGACAAAAGAAGAGGGATTGCAGATGCAAGATGGTAGCTAACATTGACAACAAGATTCCACTTGAGTTCAAACTAATTCAGACTTAGGAAGATCAAGTCTACTTTGTTGCACAAAGGAAGCCATGGGCTCCAAGACAAGGTATGCCACCAGATCCACTATCTTTTTTTGGGCCAAATCAGACAACCAGTTGCATGCAACCATCTTCTCAACCCCAACAACCTGCTATAACACCTCCACCTACTAATTCAAGCTCCAATGCACCTGAACCTACTTAGCTCCCAGCTCATCCCACACCCAACCCAAATAACAAACCACATCAGCAACCACTATATTTTGTTGATTCAAATCAATTCCCTACATATGTTGTGAGTGTAAGTGACATCCACTTGCATTCAAGAACCACTTCACCAACTCCTTCCACACCCATCATCACTGAGCTACCTGTGGAAGAGGAAGAGGAACCTTTAAATGATCTTATTCAGCTAACTGTACCTAAAAATATTGAACCAATTCCAGCTAGGAAGACTGCACAAGAGCCACCATTTACTTAGAGACTGGAAGTTGCCAAGCATAAGGAAGAAAAGGAGGATACCACTTTTGACATCTTGGATCAGCTAAAGCATACATGCGTTCAAATACCCCTATTTCAGGACATAAAATATATTCCTATATATGGAAAGGTGATTAAGGAAGCATGCCTCAAGAAGCCAGGTAGAGGGAAGAAAGACCCAACTACAGTCCATGCGATGGGACAACTTGCTGACATCATGTGAGGAAAAGTGACTATTCCCAAGTATAATGACCCAAAGAGTCTTGTGGTAGCAGTTGTCATAAATAGAATTCAAGTCAAGAATGCCCTAATTGATTTGGGGGAAAATCAATGTGATCACTAAGGGCATCCTGCAACAACTAAATGTTGCAAGCATGAGATCTAATCCTACTGTCCTACAGCTTGCTGTGAACCCTGATAATATAGCAGAAGACCTTGTGGTAATTCTAGATTCTTGGGAGTATCCAACAGACCTCATGACTCTCTCTCCTAAGGTCACCCTAGGAGGATATACTATCATTCTTGAAAGGCCATGGTTAGCAATAGTAGATGCTTATATTAGGTGTCAGTCAAGTGAAATGACTATTTGTGATGGCAGGAATACTAAAAAGCTTGTTCTTTATCCTCCTGCTCAGTCAACCCATAATAAAGAGGATTTTGTATGGCCACATGTTGGTGAGGAAGTCGAGGAAGTTAACTCAGTGGTGCAGGTCATGATGTTAGGTAGAAGCCCTTTCTTGCAGCCTCAAGATGAAGATGAAGTGTTATCTAGTATAATTCAGAACCGTTATGAGGTGGAGGAAGCATCATCTTCTACTTCGGTCAGGACACTTCTGCATGCTCTTCCTACAACCACTGTTCCTGCAGACATTCTTCCTGCAGATGATCTTCCTATAGCCACTCTTCCTGCAACCACTATGTCTATAGATAAACCTCCTATAGAGATAGGCATGTTCCATACCATGCTGCCATATGAACTCAAGGTACTATGTGTTAATAAAGCAACTATGCTAGAATTGACTATTCAAGTGCAGGTGTCTGAAGGAAGATATTTGAATATTACCAAGTTAAGTGAAGAACAACAATTGCAATTGGTAGACTTACTAAAGTCTCATCAACATGCATTTGCATGGGACTATCATGATATGAAAGGAATGGATCCTAAGTTTTGCACTCATAGGATCTACATCAGAGAATATTGTCAACCAATAAAGCAGCCTCAATGAAGAATCAACCCTGCATTGAGAGAAATTGTTACAATATAACTACAGAAATTGTTAGATGATCCTATTTCAAACAGGTAGTGGGTGTCTCCATTAGTGATCATGCTAAATAAGGGAGGAAAATGGAAAGTTTTTATTGATTACAGAGAACTTAATGCTGCCACCAAGAAGGATCACTTTCCCTTACCCTTCATTGATCAAGTTCTAAACTCACTTGCAGGAAAATGGTACTTTTCTTTCCTAAATGGATTTAGTGGCTACAACTAGATTCAAAGTGCACCTAAGGACCAGAAGATGACCTTCACCTGCCCATGGGGAACATATGCCTATTCAATACTTCCTTTTGGCCTATGCAATGCACCTGCAACTTTCTAGAGAGCAGTCATTAGCATGTTTTCAGACATATCCCTTGACTGCATGGAGATCTATATGAATGAATTTACTGCCTATGATGCTAATTTTAATGAAGCATTGGAGAATCTTAGGAAGATCCTATAGAGATGTGAGGATCCAAAATTGTCCTTAAATAGTGAAAAGTGCTTCATGATGATGCAGGAAGGTGTAGTTCTTGGCCACTACATTTCTCACAAAGGAATCCAAGTTGGCCCTGGAAAAATTAAGGAAGAGTTCCTGCAACAATTCACCTAGTGTTCAACACACGAGCTTCTTGTAGCCGAAAGTGGTGGACCTAGCGTCCCACCTTTAAGCTAAATTAAGGTACGTACTTTTCATAATAAAGATTTCCACTTTAGTGGAAATCCATTTCTTCACCCATCCACTCATCTGTCCATCTGTATCACCTTTCTCTCTCTTCCATCATTTCATTCTGCCTCACTTCACTTCACTTCACTTTCATTTATTGCTCAATTATTTCTAGAAAGGAGAAATGGTACTTTCTCTCCACGATATTTGCAACACATCCTTCACACGCTCAGGTATGTATGCGGTAATTCTCATCTTTTAAATACCTTTTAAGTGCATTTATTTAATCATGACACATTACTATAGGTGATTACATAATATGTCATTACTTCCTGTCAATTCACCGCTCCCTTCTCATATGTGTGGACACATGTCCAAATTTAGGTTGGGGGGGAGTAAAATAAGAATTGCAAATATACTGCTCATGTGTCAAATCATAATTTGGCTACGTCAAAAAATTTAAATAAGCTGATTTGAAAAATTGGCTTGCATGTGTGAGGTGATGTTAACTGAGCTGCCAAGTCTTTCCATCATCGCTCTCATTTATCACCCTTTCTCGCCTTAATTTCCCTGTCGTAGTCTTTAGTTATAAGCGGTAAATGGTGAAAACAGAGACAAAGAAGGAAATTTAGTTGACACTGGTAGTGTAAATTTAGCAGAAAGAAGTTGGTTTTCATACAAGAATTACAGAGGAAAGAAATTTTGCAGAGTGACAGTGATTTTAGACAATGGGAGGTGGCTTAATTCGGAGTGATCCCTCAGTTCATGACATTTTGTTGCAGGATGCACAATGCCTAACAGAATTTCAACACTGTGGATGGTTTGATTATTTTATGAAGCTGGATGGCTTTGACGAGGGAATTGCACTCAAATTCACTCAAACATTCTCTAAAGGCAGAGCCACAGTAAAAGGGTTAGAATTTGTGGCAACCGAGGAAAGAATTGTGAAATTTTTAGGGTTACCTATTGATGGCGAACATTACCCTGCCTCTAGGGATGCTAGGTTAGCCAGAGTAGAATTTACAGTACATGGCGACCTGCCAATTAGCATAGATAAACAAGGTGCAAAGAGGACATCTCTACCTAAACCATGGAAGCAGGTAGCTATCTACATTATAAGGTATATCACCTGTGAGGGGCGTTTATCAAACCTGCATTCGGTACATTTCAAGCTCTTGAGCCACATGAGGCATGGAAGGAGGATGAACGTGCCCAATGTTCTATATAGTCTTCTCTCCATCATGGCAATCAAAACACAAAAAGGTAGGGACAACTCTATCTCCCACCATTGCTTGATAAAATTTTTGGTTAAGAAATCTTTGCATAATGTATCTAAGATGTCCTAGGAAGAATTATTAAATGTTGATCAATTTAGACCTGAGGAATTGCAACCTAGGGTTTTACCCCAACCCCGTAGGGTTAGCAAAAGATTAAGCATAGCTGAAGCCACTCACTGGTAGATTTTGACCCATTTTTTGATGGATGTTGGGCCATAATTTCGACGTTTCAAATGTCGTTGAAATTCCGATGCAATAATAGCAACGAACAACCGTCAAAATTCTGACAGACGGTCGTTGAAAAATGGGTCAAAATCTACCAGTGACTCCTAGTGCTTCAACTTGTAGTGCTAGTTCTAGTATGAATCCTCTTGCAGTATTAAAAGAAGCCATAAACATTAGTTCCTCTGAAATAAAGCATTCAAAAAAAGGAAGCTCTTCATCTAATTTTGATGATGATGCCCCCCTACAAACCCTAATAAGAACTAGGGCATAGAGGAAAGAGGCTAAAACAAGAAAAGAAAAAGAAAAATCCCAAACACAGCCTGTAGAGAAAGAGGTGCCAAGTGCTAGGAAGAGAAAGGATGGCCCTATTCATCTTGCAACTAAAGGAAAATGGAAGAGCACCCCTAGGAATTCAAAACTAGCTGGGCCAGCTTTTTGTATGCCTTCATAAGAAAGCCCTGGGCATGGTGAGACACCACATGGGGACACTGAAGCTCCAATGGAACAAGAGCATGTTGAAGAAAAAGAAGAGGATATATTTGAGAGATCAGCAAAAAAAACACTGTCAAACCTTGCTAATATCACAGAGGAGTTTGAGGATGAGCAGGGGTTTCTGTAGCAAAACCAAGAACAAGAGCAGAAGTTCTTACAGCCAAAACAAGAAGCACAACAAGAGCCAAAAAAAAACCAGGAACAGGAACAAGAGGTCTTGCAATAAGAAGGGGGCGAAGAAATAGTACCCCCGCAGCCAAAGACAACTGGGCAACCCGAGCTCATGCAGATAGTACCATATGGGGAGCAACCATCAACAAAAACACTGGTAGGAATTCATAACCCTCATGATTTTATGGTTCATGCAACAATTTTAAATTTATGGAAAGAAATAGAAAGGAGGGAGGAAGAATGGAAATAGGAGAGGAAGAGACTGAAAAAGAAAGGGATGAGGTTATTGAGGAAAAAAATGAGGAGATTTCTATTTTGAAGAAGAAAGTAGATAACATTGTGATCCTGGTGCCACAAATTCTAGAATGTAGAGCTCCTCCAAGGGTTTATTCCCTGCACTTGAGAGAGAAATATCTCTCTTTCAAGTTGTCAAAAAATTGTTTCAGATTTAAACCCCTCCATTGAAACTCCTACCAAATTCTTCAATGCCTATAGGATTGCTTCCCCTGAGATGAAAAATTTGTTATGTGAATTCTATTTGCACAATTATGCTATCACGCAGGATGATGATTGGAACCCATTGCTATATGTTGGGGATATTCAGCTGTGAGCATTTATGTCTTGGGTACAAAATGAGATTAATTGGGGTGAGTAGAACAATGCTTATAAGAAAATGGAATCTAACATCCCGTTAGCCATCAAGGCTGAGTCAAGCCACCCAAGGGATATTCACAAAGAATGGCTCAGGATACTTCTCAGACCAAGCTATGGTGATAGAATCATTCCCTAGATTGAAGCTGTCTACACTGAATATGAGTTCAAAGTAGCAACAAAAGAGGAGCTTGTAAGAGGATACCTGGCCCAACAATGAAATATTTTAACAGATGAGCTAAAGCAAGCCGAGCCCCAGTCGAATTGATAGGTATATCTAGATTGGTAGAACAAAGGGGAGATTTTGGCTTCCTCTGACTTTCTAGCCACCCATTCTCATGTGGCCAGTACCAAACTACAAATTCTATGAATATGATATTGCTATAGAAAGGAAAAGGTGGAACAAATTTGACAGATTGGGAGCATTTTATTGTGATCCAGACTCACGCTCTGCTGAGATAGATGTTGGCCAGCTAGCAGTTGCAAAATTCAGAGCTTTGAGCAAACAAAAGAACAACCCTTCCACTACTGGAAGACCAACAAGACGTTAGGTTGGGGGGATGATGAGCCTAGTTTTTGGTCAAATTTTGGGTAGAATCTATAGTCCATTTTCTAGCAGTGTCACAAACTTTAGCAGTTGAGTGTCAATATTTACATAATGTTTCCCTCAAACCATCAAAATTGGGTTTAACCCTATCTCTGTGAAGTTTTAATGACATTGGCATATTATGTGGATTATCTATATTGATTTTGCATATGGTTGATGAATGTTCTTTAAGGTGATTATAGATTTGCAATTATTATGCATACTGACATTGCTCTGCAAGACACAATTTGTAGATGCTAAGTTGAGAAAGGAGACTGACAGATGGTCATGCAGGGGAATCATTCAAAGGAGTCAACTGAAGGATGACGACAGTAGATTCCCCACAACAATCACTTGTAACCTCCTTGTATTTATCGCATTGAGTAATCACGAGCATTACTACAATGCTAAGTCCATGTTTGGGCATGCATGTCTGACTTGGATTCCCTGCAGACATAACCACTCTGCCACTCTTTTCCTCATTTTCCCTAAATGGCATCCTCTCAGTTAGTGGGAGTTGACCGCCCTGTTTAGTTGGTAGTATAAATAAGGATTTGAATCTTCTTCTTGGAGGTTCTTAGTTCTTGATTGTTGTTGTTAGATGATATTGATGATGTATTAAGCATTCTCCACTTTTCAATATAGCCATGTTACTACTCTATTTACACATTTTTCAATGAATGAGATGATAGTATGAGTTTAAGCATTTGAGTTTGTATTAGTATTAGTGGATACTCATCCAAAGGGACCCACTTGGTGAGTAATCCATTCTTTAGAGTAATTAGTTTAGTTATTATTTATTGTTCTGTACTTAGTTCAAAATCTAGCATCGACTGTTGCTACAACCAAAGCAGATAGAGATGTTTCCTGTTTGTTCACCCAGATCTTTATTCTTGTTATGCATTTCAGCTTAGCATAGTTGTTAATTGATGTTCAATATTTCTTTATTTCTTTCCAAGAAATTTACTTTCTAGTATTACATTTCGCTTAGTTGTAATATGGACATGGCTACTTTGAGTTCCTAGTGCACATACAGTGTTGACCCATTTCAAGTTTACGTCCCTGGGTTGACAAGTTAAATGCACCTTCTTGATAATTGAGATAGCTATTCAGGTTAGATGCCCAATCTCTGAATCATGGTTGTAAAGGCCTAGTTATTGAATCATTGTAGGAGGCCGACACATGCTACAATCATATCTTGATCTCATGAAGATTCCAATTCATCTTTTGTAATATGTCACAATACTTTCCTTTGCACTTTTTGCTCTCAACCATTCAAGACTTTGTAAACCTACAATGATACTTTTGAGCTTCTCACTTGCACTTCCAAATTCGCACTTTCCAACCCTCATCCATTCAGACTCTCCACACCTACAACGATACTTTTGAACTTCACTTGTGCTTCCACTATCCACAGGTTTCATCACAAGCTACCTCATGTTCAAAAATCTACTTGTGCCCCCAAAACCTTTGCTCACTTCCCTCTCCACCCACAGGTCCTAGTGTCAACTTCCTCCCTGTCAATGATTTTATAACACACTCAAGACCATTGGCTCTCATACCATTTGATGGAGATGGAACACACACCCTTCCAAATCCATACTCAAACTTGCAAAATCCATATTACAAAGACTCCATGAAAAATAAATTCAAAATCAAAAAATTATTTGTGTTGATTTTAATTGATTTACAATTGCACCCATCTCATTCCAAATTGAAAATAAATCAATAGATTTATTCAAATTTCATGAAAATAACATTTACAAATTTCTAGACAACTCCTTTGCCTCTCTGTATTATTCTGCCTGCTACCTCTGTTTGGTCACTATCCTCTCATCTCTAGCTTATCCCCATTAATCTGTTATCACTTAATATTACAACCTCTCTTTCCATACCCACTAGTCTTCTCCTCATGTATTTCATGCAAATTACACTAGCTTACCCCTCACACCATCTCTTTGTGCATCTCCAACATGTGTTAATCTGCTTAAATTTTAATCTACTGAGTATGTAACATTTTTTTCTCTATCACAGCCCTCTAACTCTTCTACCTTGCTGCCCCTATCCTCTTCATAGCTTCTTCATCTACACGCTTTTATTTCCTTTCATCGATCCTCCCTTTCTTCGTTCCGTTTTCTAATTTCAGGTTTATTGATGGCGCAAAAAATTCTTTTCCCTCTTACTCACACTCTACACAAAATTTCTTTATCCAATGCCCATTCTAAATTCATTTAATTCCCTTCATAGTTTTCCTTGCTCAACATTCTTTACATTCTCATCACTTTAATTCTTTATTTGCAACTTTCTTGGTCTTCTTCACCCAATGCCTCATTACCCTCCTCATTCGTATGCTTTTTTGGCTTCTATCGCATGGCCTTCCTCCTATTCATAAGTTTTATTGGTTTTCCAACTTCTTGTGACCCATTCGTGGGTCTCCTCCATTTGCAAATGAATTAACTTGTCTTCCCATGTGTGCGGCCCATCTACAAATCCAATCTTCCCTCACAATCCCCTCTTGTGTGGTCTTCAATCTTTTTGCTAGCGTGGACTTCAAATAATGGCCTTCGAATGAATCAACTTTCTCCTTCTATGACTGCACATAGTATTGTTTGTTGCCACCTCTAAGCTCATGTGGTCGATCATCATGGTTAAAAATCAGTCACCTTTAACCTACCATATCCTAGGTGCGATTATGCTTCACTTCCATGGCCATTTGTATGGAATTTCATCATCGTATAACCTTCCTTTTACCCATGGGGTTCGGGATATTTTCTCTTGTGGCCTCCCTATACCCTTTGTCACCCCTCTTTCCTACCTGTTACATATGATAGTTTTATATTCAAAGGCTTATGCCCCTTCATTCCCATGCAACCCTATTGGTTTTCCCACACTAACGTTTCTATTATCTCTATTCTTCCATGAGTGTTGAATATGAAGCACTTGACCTTCTAAACTTCTTAGAATAACATGGTTATATTATATTAAAAATGCAAACTTTAACTGAATCCAAACCAACAATAATATGCTTAACCAAACTATGACACCCTTAAGTCATGAACATTATCCATTTAGGCCATCAAAATGAGACCATATCCTTCTATTCTTGACAAATGTACCATTGAAATAAATAATTATGTGAGTTATATCAAAAGTGCAATATGACATTTTATCAATGATGTTGAAAGCTAATTTTCACACCAAGCACTGTCAATGCTGAGAAAGGTCAAAAAAAACCCAAACAACTAAAAATTGGAATGAATAACTGCAAATCTTTCTAGTGATGTCAATTGCCTCTAGACACAGATTCTCCTGCATCACTATCGTTAGAGACTTACCTAGCATCCTAGATGGGAAAAAATCAATCAAGGTTTCATGTTGCAAGAATCTCCTATTGCTATGACCATGTCTACTCAAGAAAACTCATGTCCTAGCTAATGAAACTCCTCAATCCATCATGGCAACCAAGGAAAATCTTTCTAAGAGGGGTTTCACTACTAGGGCATCCTTTTTGTGAAAACAAAAGGTGCAATCCAATCCTTTTCTATTATGCCTCAAAATCTAAAGGATCTACCAGCCAAAATAATTTAAATTCCAATGGGAAAGGATGGAAGCAACCCCTAAATTATGAAAGTTAATCTTTTAGATAGAGAAGATGCTACAAGACTAGGTACATAACATCAAATTGTCCAAACTTTAAATCCTAGGAAAAGAAAGAAGAATCATTGTGGAAAGTAGCTTCTCTCAAACACTATACCATTGAATGTTATTCCAAAAGAAAAAAATATTCTCCAAAAGTTGAAGCAAAGAATGAGAAAGTTTTGCAGGCTAAAGAGCTTTCTTTACAAGAAAATTTGGATAAAAATAATTTTGGCAAGTAGCCTCGGGTAGCTTATCAAAAATTGATGTTGACATTGCACAAGAGCTTTCATAGTTAGTTTTTGTGATTCCAGGGGCCAAATCCCCTTTAGAGACTTTAGTGTTTGATATTAGGTCTCCCACCTTAGTTGATGAGAGAACATCAACCCATACTATCTCTCAACCTTATTGTCCCCTATAAATTCAAAATAGGGAAAGTGAGGCTAATGTGTGGCATATAGTACATAAAAAAGAAAAAGAAAATGCTCAAAATTAAGGAAGCTTGTAGTAAAATGCATTTGTGGTCTCACACCAAATCTGGCGACAAAATCACTACCAAAGTTGAGAAACCATAGAAGTTAAAGTAGAAAGGAAAATTATCACCAGGATTTTGTATATCACCTGGTTATGGCATGCATAGGGTTGTTGGCCAAATTCATATGTAATATTTAAATTTTGATTAATATAAAGAAACACTATGTTATAACTTATCTAGAAAATATATATATTAATACTAATAATAATTTATTAATAATAATATAATATGTTTTATTAGATAATGTGATTTTTGAAAGGGCATGAACCCTTTTACAAGAAATGTGGTGAAAAAAACCAACCAAACATCAAGCATCAAGAAGGTTGCTAAAAAAAATATAGTATCTCAATACAAGACCTTGAAGGATGAACACCCTTAACTCAGGTTTGAGACACATGTTTTGGAAGACCTTTCTTTCTTCTTTTAAACATAATCCAAGAAAAAAAACCATCAATTTCTACAGAATCAAGAAAGGGAGGAGGGAAACCCTCTCTAACTTACAACCTTGGAACAAGTGAGGAGATGATCATCCGACTAGGGAGATTGAGCATCAAGTGGAAATCATAACACCATCTAGAAGGGAAGCAACAAAATCGTACTCCAAAAGAAGGGGAGAAGTTAAAACAAGTGTTTCCGACACCAAAGGTGGAGGAGGGGCCACCTCCCCAATAATAATAGGAGACTTGGGAACCTTAGAATCAAAATTTAATATATTAACTATAAACTAATAATGAAAAGCATCCTTCCACCAAGAGGAAGGTCTTAGGACCTTAAGTTGAAGGAAAAAAGAAGCTAAATGCCCCATGGAAAATAAATTCCTACAACAAAATGGAATGCCTTCATAATCTAATGACTAGCTCCAAGAACAATCCACCACTTACAAAATAACCTCTATCAAGAGAGGTCTAGATAAATCGAATTCAACCAATAAGTAGGTGAAGGTGGCGTGAGTGAGGTGTGTAGTAGAATTTTCCACCTTGAGGAATTGACCCACAAAATTTCCAATAGCCTCAAAGCTAGAATCACAACAAAATTGGAGTGGAAGTGATGGCACCTACCCACTTGTAGGCACCTAATAACCTACAAAAAAATGAGCAAACAGGCGGAAAAGGAGAGGTTGTGTTACTGTAAGCAACTTATACAACCTCTAAAGAGGCTTATAGACATGTTTCAGGCCAAATAACAAGTTTAAGAAGCATAAAATAAGTTACAGATGCACAAACTAACTTGCTGTAAAAAATAGATTGTTGTTGTGGGTACCCACAACGCTGGCTGTAGGTGACTATTTGAATTTTCATCAATGTAAAATACTTCAAACTTGCATAGAACAAACCAAAATTCTAGAACAACACATTTATATAATATTTTATGCAAATACACTCTCAATATTAGAGAACCAAGACTTGGAAAGAAGCAAAAAACTTTTTATTAACTTATAAAATACAAACAGTTACAATAATTTTACACATATACAACTATTGTAATAAAATACAAAGTCTATTTCCCTCCACTTTGTCTTCTTCATGTCTACTATGATCCTTTATGGCCATTGACAAAATATTCCTACTATTATTCCCTGATATTCTTTGTTGGCTTCTTCTATTCTCTTTATTTCTGATGTGCTGACCTCTTTTCTCTGTTTTGTCTTCTTCTAACTTGCTACTGTTCAGAAACCCATTGCTTTTTTTTCTTCCCTTTTGTCTTCTTCTTTTTTTTGTTCTATTCTTCTCTTCTCAACTGTCCAAATTCCTGCCTAAACAGCTCCAACATCCAAAAATTGGCATTAATTTCTCCAACAATCAATTTTGACTTTGAAAACTCCTGCCCAGTTTCCCTTTCTCATTTATTTTATTACTGTTGCTCATTAAATGAACATATGGTGGGTTATGTTTCCTTTTTAATCAAACAAAATTTAAAATTTAAATATTAACTCCTTATAGCTCCTTCACGTGGCATTTTCTAGGGAAAATAAAAAAGTTCTTTAAAGAAAAATGATGCCCCTGCATCAGGAAGACTAGGGAGGTCAACCCAAATAGACACCACATTAAAATATTTAGAAAGGGTATTAAAGAAGGGAACTTAGGGTTTCGAAAGAAGGGCATGTTTCTCCAAGAGCAAGAGTGACCATAAAAAACAACATCCAAATCCGCAATAGAATAAAATAACAACAAAGAATCTCTTGGCACAAGGGTAAGTTTTAGTTTTACCTTCAATTATATGATGTCATTGCTCATAAATCCAACGATTAAGATCACCAATTTAAGTCCATAATCGATCAAATTTATCAATTAAACCCTTTGGAGAGAAATACAACTCATTTTTTAAACCCCCCCCCACAAAAACCACCATAGGGGGGTTGAGAACATTGAATTATAGTTTTCCTAGCCAAAGAAAGGATAGGGGAAGCACCAAAAAAAGATATGTGTGGAGAGAAACCAACAATAGACTCTCGACCATAAACATAAAAAAAAATAATAATAATAATGTTGGAATCAAGCAACACTAAGAGGGGGTGAATTAGTGTTGTGCAATTTTTAACTTTATTAATCTGATCATTAAAGTGCTGATAACAATCAACCAAAATAAAAATGCATGCACACAAGAAAAATAACCACAACACCATAACATAGGGATTTTTTATGTGGAAACCTTGTTAGGGGAGAAACCATGGTGGAGGTTAGTCCACAATATTGTTCTGAGTATACTCAAAAGAAAAGATTACAAGATGAGAATGCACTTGCATTCTGGCATGCTGCCTAGAGCTCACTCCTCAAAAACTGAAAGGCTTACTGCCTTACAAAAGTTTGGAATACTTCCAAAGAGTTTGAACTGATAAAGTGGCATCTACCGATTCCTAATTACAGTTCCGGTTAGGCTCAACAATTGAATTCAAGACCTTCTGATTGATTATGCTCTTTTGCTCTGTTCTACTTCAATTCACACCAAAAATCCTTAATGCACAAGTGAAATTGTGCATAATCACTCTACTGACCTTCTAATATTTGTAACATACATCAACTCACATCGAACACACACAAAAATGATATAATCGATCACTTATATATATCTGCCACCAAGAATTCAATCGCTACATGTCGACTTCAACAAAATAAGAAAATATTCACAAACAATCAGCTCAAATCATCCATAAAATTCAATGCGTATCCACAAGAGTCGACCACAACATAGTGAGGACTCAAACCAAAATGTTCAAACACAAAAATACTTAAACATTACTCCTCAAATATCCACGACACACCATATTCACCAAGTCAGCCTCCAAATACTGATGAACAAAAAATTAGTTCACCGGACCTTCTAACTTCCACCCAAATTGATACGAGGCATTGAGATTTATAGATAACACATATTATCCATCAAACAATACTCCCTGAGATCCACAACATAAAATAATAACAAAAAATCTGCATGTGAATCAAAGAACACGAAGTTACTGAATGCTATGTTCTAACTAAATAGATAACTACCGATCTTCAATATGTCTTCCGGTATGAGAAAATTGCAATGTGTGGATCGAATAGCTGACAAGGGTTGCCATCAATGACAACACCAGAAAACATGTGCAATGTATCTTTCCAACAATCTCCCCCTTTGGCATTGATGGCAACACTTAGTGAAAAATGACTAAGTTTCAGATTAGTACCAAAAAATACACTTCCACCTAAAACTCCAAAAAGATCTTCATCCACAGCTCAAAACTACAACTCCCTCTTAGATGAATATACATTTTTCACTGTTCTATTATTCCCCTTTGACATCAATGGAAAAGATGGGGAATCCACATACAAAACTCCTATAAACAAACAAAAACTTCAAACTTCATATGTACAAACTTTGTTTCAAACAACTTACACAAACTTGAAGATATTTGCAAAATTTGTCTTTAACAAGTTCAAGCTTGTGTCCCAACACTTCTTGAGACTTTCCAGAATAGTTATGTGACCACAGAGTAAGTAAGATTTCACTTCTACAGCTGCAAGGCTCACTAGATCACTAATCACCATAGCATTTTGTACTTATTTCAAAGCATTCAACATGGTTTCCATCTTTGGACCAATTAGCCCTCTAAGTTCACCAGCTCTTTCCACAACTCTATCATTATCACACTTTAGACTCTTTATTTTGTCAAGTAAGGATATAACTTGACCTTCTTGTTCTCCAACAGAAATAGTTAAAGGATCAAAAGCATAAAAAATAGCAGCTAACTCTTTCTCATGATCCTTAACCTTCTCATTTTCCTTAGTAAGTCTTGACAAAAAAAACCTGACTTATAAATCCTTCCACCTTTTGACAATGCACTTTGAACATTTTTCACATAGGTAGCTAATAGAGATTTGTCATTTGCTATCAATCCTTTCAACCTACTAATCTTCCTGGCATCAAATTCCTTCTGAACTTTGACCAAAGCTGACTTCTCAAGTTACTCAAAATGAGTACTTACCGAATTTATAATTTTCTTTAGCTCACCGGAGGAAGAACCGGATGGATCCTTAACATAAGTAGGCATGATCCTTTCCAAAATTCCAGATGCTAGATTCAATAACTCATTGTCCTCAATGTGAGACTTCAGAATTTCTTCCCTAGCCTTAGCTTGTGCAAATGATGCGACTTTCATTTTCTAAATTGGGGACAAGGTAGAAAAATGAATAGGAGCATCTCCCAACTCAAGATCAAATTCTTCCTTTTTCTCTTCTAGAAAATTCTTCACTTCCTCTATAGTGTCTCTTTCTTCCACCGAAACTCCCTTGACTTCAACCTTCTTTTCCTCAACTATTGTTTCCACAACCACAAATTTTTGCTTGTCATTTGGAGCTTCAATTTCTTCAACTGATACAATTTTGGGAGCTTCAATCTCCATAGGTTCTTCTGTAGTATTTACATCAGGAGGAATCTGAGTGTCCTCAATTGTAACCTCTTCATTTACTAAACCAGGTGAGATATCTTCCACATGCTCTTCTTCAGAAACAACATCAATTCTGTTCTTTAATAGAATTTTCTTCAAAATGCTTTCTATTTCTATTTCTACTACTTCAGTTTTACCCAACATAAGCTTGTTTATTCTTGTTTTTCTTTTGAACTCTCTTTTTGCTTCTTTTAGAATTGCTTTCATTTCTTCAACAGACATTACCGAACTTAAATTTGCAAGAACCCATTCTCTCAACTGCTCTTCTTTAGTTCTAGCATTAATTCTCCTCATCTCCAAAATTTCATACAATTCCTTAGGAAACCGTGCCATTATCTCAACAAGAGTCATATTGAAATTGTTCAAATATTTTATTGTAGCCTCCTCAAGGACTCTTTGATGAACAGTATCAAAGGTACCATACACTTCACACAAGGGGTTAAGATTTCCATCCTTAATTATACCTCTTTCAACTTCCTCTATTGACATACCTGGTTTGTTAGGATTCATCTTCTTCTTTGCTTTCTCCTCTTCACCAGAGGGCTTGAATTTTGTTGCTACAGGGGTGCTCATATGCTTTATTTCTCTAACTTGTTCATCAGATTTATCTCTTCATTATCTGAAACAACTTTATACACTCTTGTGCTCCTATCCTTCCTTTTACCGGATACCTTAACTTGAGATTTTGCAGAGGCTAACTTCTTTGCATGACCAGATAGAGGTGTTGAGCTCTGTGTTGATCTAGTTCAAGTAGAGGATGTTGCCGGACTAGCAGATTTAGTTTTAACAGGCTCTTTTCCTTTTTCACTTTCAGATTGTTCTCTTTTCCTTCTTGCTTCTCTTATAGCTTCTGCAGGTATGCCCATGCTCTCTGTGAAGACTTCCACTTCTTTCCTCACTCTCTGGACTATCATTGGTTTCTTCAATTTCTCATGGACTTGCATATTTTTCTTTGCATATGTTCCAAACCTTTCTTTATACAAATCCATAGGCTTACTCAACAGATGTGCGTATAGCTCCAACATTCTCTCCTCAACTTCATAACCCATAGGCATAATCTAGATGGTTCTAGGTTTTTCTGCTTCCATCAAGCACTGATCAATATCCACCATAAAACAAATTGTATCCTTATACTTTTCCACAATAGAAGTGGGAATTATTTCTCTTGCTTGCATTTCATTCTGAAAGTTTTTGAGATATCCCCAGATTGCAGTTTTCTTGGCTTGTAAATCACCAAGGCTGAATAACATGTCTCTAATTTGAACAACAACATGCTTATTGCTTTTCCAATGCACCTTCCCTACTCCTAGAACTTCACCCATGAAATGAAAAAACAAAAATAGCAACAAATTACCATATTTAAAGGAATTCTTCTTGTCTTTCTTAATCTTACCTAGATTTTCCATAAGCTGACTTTGAAGCAATTCACATAAATCATACTCTACATTCTCTTTTACCATTTGATAGGCTGCATATATGGCTATACTAGATATAGATTTTTCTCAGTTGGAGTGATATATCTTATAACCAATTTCCATTGAGGAAAATTTCACACCCACATCAATGATGCTATCAATTTTCATCGCTCTTCTATCAAATACAGAACCAATTGCATCAGTGACTGTTTGATTTTCCATAGACTTCAAAATTGGCAATCCATTGGAGGAATTTAAACCTATAACAACACTTATATCCTCTTTCGTAATCTTGAACGGTTGATTCAACCACGTGAATTCAGCATGAACTCAACTTAATATGTATCGGACCCATTCATTTTCATCAAACATGGGAAATTTCACAATCTACGTGAATTTATTTTCCTCTAGGGTTTTGAATTTGGGCTTAAAACATAAATCCTCTCCAACAATGTGTTTGGAATATAGATTTAGCAACTGTGAGCTTCCTAACTCCTCAATATTGGCATGAATGTATGCCCTAATATCTTCAATGTGCAAAACGTCATATGGAACAGACAAAAATGCACCTAAGGGCTCGGTCTCAACAAACTTGAAAGGATGCCATTTAAACTTCGAATGGGGTCTATCCTTGACTTCAACTACCAATGGATTAGCCATTTTCACAAATTCACAGTTTTCTCAAAAAATGCCTTTTAGCCAGATTAGGGTTTGAACTTTGAATTGCCTTCACGCTTGAATTATCACCGAATTTTTCCAAAGTTTGCTTTAGAGCTCTTCAAACTTCTTCTCAAAATTAAAAGTGACAAATGAAAGATAGAAATAACCTTTTATCATTCACACACCTAACCTTTTTGATGCAATAAATTCTTTTTCCCTAACACATACAGATACCTTATTTCCATATACTGTAAAAGATAACTCTTATGCGAACCTTCAATTCTCCATAAATTTGTTCAATAACATCTGTAGATCATCAATAAAATCTATGAACTCATCCACATCCTGATGTTGATTTCCTGTAGGGGGTTTTAAATATTTTCTTAATAGTTCCCCCTAGGCTAGAGGCCTTAACCTAATTCCTGGGCAATTACCAAAAGCTAATTCTAGTGCTGGCTTATTTCCTACAATAGAGGGACTCTTCTTGACCCATGTCTTCTTCATCTACTTCTTGATCTGATATGTAGTGACTTTCCCTTTTCCTTTTTCATCCTTTTGCATGTTTCTTCTCTGATTTACCAAACCTCTTCTGCAGAATCTAGCAATATGACCAATTTCTTTTCAATTGTAGCACACCATATTTCTTTGTCTAGACCAGTTGTTCCACTTTCTTTCTCTTGATCTACACTAGTTAGCAATATGGCCAAATCTATTGCATGTATAACATCTAACATTCCTATAAAATTTGTTCATCACATTTCTGCATTTATTTGATTTATGACCATATTTGTTACAATTAAAGCATTGACTGAAGAATGATGGACTATTTGAATTCATTTTACTTCTGCATTGAGCTACCATATGGCCAAATTTATTGCAAACATAATAGATACCATTAAACCTTTGAGCATTAAGTTGTCTTACCAGATACCTTCCAGTGTTGTTCATCTGATTTCCTTTTCTAAACCTCCTTTGTCCAAATTTCCTTTGTCCTTGTCTAGATCCGGAACTTTCTCCTTCTTCATATCCAAGACCTCGCTTGTCACCATCAATCCTCTGACTTTTAATTAGTTCATCAACCTTGGCTTAGCTAATCTTGAACTTCTCCTTGAATTCATTTGTTGTAGCAAGTTCATCTCTGAGATCAACAATGTGCTTTTCAAGCTCTTCCTCATTGTGTTTGGATTGTTCTAACTCAAGTTCCAACTGAATGAATCCATCAGTAATTCGACTGAATTCTTCAGATTTCTCTTTCAGGGATGGGAAAGCTTTTCTTCATTTTTCTTCATGTCTTCAATTTCCTTATTCATCCTCATCATAATAGATTCCATCTCATGCTTTTGAACTGCATTATCCCTTGCAAGATTTTCACATTCTTTTGTCTTTTCCTTTAGGGTTTGACTCAACTATTCATCTAGAATGCGTTTATTGTCTTCCTACTTGATTTGATCACAAAGTTACCTTCTCTTCTCTCTGGACTTATTGATTTTTTCTTTCAATGACTCAATGAATCTCTCAGCATTCATGAGATTTGCTTGTAATTCTCAGACTTCAATTTTTTCCTAATCAAGATCATCTAGGGCCACCATAAGTTGTTGTTGAAGACTGCTTGAATCCATTGAAATACTTTCCAAGATCTTCCCTAAGATTTTAAGCTTCTTCCGAGGAACTGAGCTTTGATACCAATTTTTGGAATCAACAAACACTTAGAGGGGGGGTGAATCAGTATTGTGCAATTTTTAACTTTATTAATCTGATCATTAAAGTGTTGATAACATTCAACGGAAATAAAAATGCATGCACATAAGACAAATAACCACAACAACATAACATAGGGATTTTTTATGTGGAAACCCTATTAGGGGAAAAACCACAGTGGAGGTTAATCCACAATATTGTTCTGAGTATACTCAAAAGAAAATATTACAAGATGAGAATGCATTTGCATTCAGGCACACTACCTAGAGCTCACTGCTCAAAAAATGAAAGGCTTACTACCTTACAGAAGTTTGGAATACTTCCAAAGAGTTTGAACTAATAAAGTAGCATCCAATTCCTGATTACAGTTTCGGTTAGGCTCAATAATCGAATTTAGGACCTTCTGACTGATTCTTCTCTTTTGCTCTATCCTGCTTCAATTCGCACCAAAAATCCTTAATGCATTAGTGAAACTGTGCATAATCACTCTACCGACCTTTTGAAATTCACAAAATACATCAACTCACATCGAATACACACCAAAATGATATAATCGATCACTTATATATATATCCACCACCAAGAATTCAATTGCTACATGTCAGCTTCAACAAAATAAGAAAATATTCACAAATAGTCAAGTCAAATCATCCATAATATTCAATGCATATCAACAAGAGTCAGCCACAACATAGTGAGGACCCAAACCAAAATGTTCAAACACAAAAATACTTAAACAATAACTCCTCAAATATTTGCGACACACCATATTCACCAAGTCGGCCTCCAAATACTGATGAACAAAAAATTAGTTCACCGGACGTTCTAACTTCCACCCAAATTGATACGAGGCACCAAGATTTATAGATAACACATATTATCCATTGAACAATACTCCCTAAGATCCACAACATAAAATAATAATAGAAAACCTGCATGTGAATTGAAGAACACGACGTTACCGGATACTCTATTCTAACTAAACAGATAACTACTAATCTTCAATCTGTTTGTCAGTATGAGAAAATTACAATGCACAGATCAACTAGTTGACAAGGGTTGCCATCAATGACAACACAAGATAACATGTAAAGTGTCTCTTGCCAACAAATAAGAGTTCTATAATTAATAATTTAATACTAATCTTTAAGCTAGCCCTAATTTATATTAATATTAACAATAATATATTAAAATAATAATATAATATTACAAGAATATAATACTTTAATTAAACCTTAATCCTAAATATAAGTGAACACATATATACAAATTGTAATAAATATTTATTTTAATATATTACAATATTACATTAATAATTTATAGAAATAAACTACTAAAATAATTCTTAAAAAGTACAATAACAATATTCATTCTAAAATATAAAACATAACATAATACTAATCTTATAAATATTATAAAATAATAATAAGAAGATTACAAATATATAATAAAAATATATATTATAATAATATGATATTATAAATTTAATTTAAGTATAATACAATACTTATAATATTAATACAATAAGGCAGTGGGCCTAGCTCGATTGGCTAAAGCATCTTGTTGTAGGCAAGAGGTCACGAGGCCTAGTCTCCCACCGTCCCCATGGTATGGGAGGGTCGTCAACCAACTCACTGGTCACGTGAATTTTTTTTACCAAGCACATTGCAGTTTATAGGGGGTAGCTACCCAATTCTAATTCTACAATCTTAAAAAAAAGAATAATAATAATAATACAATAATTATAATATTAGCAATATTAGGGGTGGAGGGCCTAGCTCAATTGGCTAAAGCATCCTGTTGTAGGCAAGAGGTCACCTATGTAAATTATATCATTTAATAATAATTCAAGTATGATAATAATTAATTAATATATTATTTTATTTATTTATAGATAATCTTACGATTTTAATAATATAATCATAATTAAATGATTATTTATTCCATAGAATATATTAACTATAATATAATATATGACTTCTAGGCCTCCCTCTTGAATTCTAGGATGAGGAAGTGTTCAAAGGGATAGCGAGTACTTTTGGGTGTTTGCTGTTGATTGATCAAATGACAACGTCCAGGAAGCGTCTTGTTTATGCCATATTTTGTGTGAATGTCCAACAATCTATTGGCTTTCCCTCTTTGGTGAAGATCAATTCCAAGTTTGGGGTATGGGAGGAAGCGGTGGAATTTGAGTCAATTCCTTTTGCTTGCTTCCATTGCAAGAAAGCTAGCCATTGGGCAAAGAAATTTCCCCTTAAAATGCTGAAGCAAGTGACTAAACAGTGGAAAGAAAAGGAGAAGGCCCCTGAAGCGCCCTCTTTCGAGTCTATTGAGAAAGGGGGGCCTGTCACTAGTGGTGAGGCGGTCGTGGTTTCTGAGAAACCTGTGGAAATGGAGATGGCAGTAGGTGAGAATCTTGGGATTCCTGAGGGCCAGGTTGATACAAAAATGCTTAATTTGGAGTAGGAGCAGGGAGGTGAGTTTAATATTCCCTCCCCTATTTTTAATATAGTGGAGTGTCTTGAAGAGATTAGGTCTGAGGCTTTGATGGAAGACAAGGTATCTGTGGATGAGGATTTGAGCTCCCCTCCTTTGGGGGCTCATGGTAGTGGGGTTGTAAAACTGCCACAGGAGGAATGTTCAAAGGATGAGGGTTTGGAGGTTTTATTTGAAACAAAGGATATTGGGGATTTTGATGATCCTGATAATCCTCCTTACATTCCAGTGAGAGGTAGAAATAGAAAGAAGCACTCTCCTTCTCTAGGAGTTGTTACTAGAAATAGGCAGAGGTCATATTGCGGGTCAGAGCTGAGAGGTAGAGGTTGTCCTCCTTCAAATGTAACCAGGGATAAGGAGAGTTGAATGGATATTGCTGATGGAACTAAGAGTACTTTGTTGGAGATGTGCTCCAAGATCACCTCCCATAAGCTCTTATGAAGATCATCTCCTAGAATATGAGAGGGTTAAACCACCCTCATAAGAATGATCTTCTTGCTAATCTAGTAAGAGATCATCAGCCTGATATTGTATTAATTCTAGAAACTAAAATGGGTATGGATAAATTATCTAAGCTTAAGCATAAGCTTTTTAAGGATTGTGGTATGCATTGCTCTGATATGGCTAGTGCCTTAGGAGGGATTGTTAATTTTTGGAATCTTAAGACGGTTTAGGGGTTTGAGGTGTTCCATGATTGCAACCATGTGGCCATGACATTTATTAATATGTGGGATAAGTTCTCTTGGACCCTTTCAAATATCTATGCCCCTAATAATAAGTGCTAGAATTTTTTTTTGGGAAAATCTTGGCTTCTTCAAATCGTCACATCCTATTCTCAACTGGTTGGTTATGGGGGATTTTAATACGCCCTTACATGACGTTGATAAGTTGGGAGGCTTGTAGATTACAAATGATAGTAGATATGTTCTCATGAACCTCATCAATGATAATACTCTCCTTGACTTGGATCTTAAAGAGGGCTCTTTCACTTTGTCTAACTGGCATGTGGGTGATGCTCTTATTTAGGTTAATCTTGATCATTCTCTTATCACCCTTGATTGGATTGTCTCTTATTCTTTCTCGCTCTTAGCTTTGACTAGGAAGGGGTTAGATCACTTTCCTTTATCTTTATTAGTGGATCTATTGGGTAGGAAGAAAAAATTTCATTTAGATTTCAGGAAATGTGGACCTGTCATCCTGACCTCAAAAATCTAGATCAAGATTGGTGGAAAATTCAAGTGGATGGGACAACTATGTATAGAGTGGCCAAGAAGCTTTCCAATGTGACGAACAATGTTAGGAAATGGAATAGGTCTTCTTTTGGTCACATTTTTTTGGAAAAAGAGGAGGTTAACTGGGAGCTTTTTGCTATGCAACAATCCATCCAAGTGTCTAGGTTTGATCAAGCTTTGGCTTTGAAGGAGAACGTCCTTTCTAGATTGCATAATATTGTTGCTAAGGAGAAATTTTGGAAGTAGAGATCTAGTATTATGTGGTTAAAAAGTGAGGACAAAAACACAGAGTTTTTTCAACTCTCTACTCTAAAACACATGGCTTCTAATTGTATTAATGCTATTAATTACAACAATCAGGTGTTGGAGAAGGATGTTGATTTGCAGCAAGTGGCGTCTTCTTACTTTTCTAACTTGCTATCGGTGGAAGGCGAGTTGGATCTAGATTGTCAGGAGGATCTTCTTAGGGACATCCCTCATGTTATCTATGAAGATATTAATAGGAAGTTGGGTGTATTCCTTTGGCAGAGGAGATTAGAAGTGTTGTTTTCTCTTTTGAGGGTAATAAAGTGTCGGGGCTTGATGGTTTTTTGATCTTTTTTTAGTATTTTTGGGATATTATTACCAAGGATGTTTTGGAAGCTACTAAGGAATTTTTTGGTAGTGGCAATATTTTGAAGGAATTAAATTCCTCTTTTATTGTCCTTGTTCCTAAGAAATCAAGTGCTGCCTCCTTTGATGTATTTCACCCTATTAGTCTATGTAATTCGATTTACAAGATCTTTTCCAAGGTGTTGGCAGTTAGATTGTAGAAGGTTCTTCCTCCTAGCATTTCTCCTTCGAAAAATGGTTTTGTGGTAGGTAGGAAAATCATGGATTCCATCCTTACTATCCATGAGAATATTCACTCCTCAACTGTTAATAAGTGTGTTGGTTTTATCTTGAAGTTTGATCTACTTAAAGCTTATGATAGAGTTGATTGGGGTTTTCTCTCTAAGATTTTGAAAGCTTCTGGTTTTGGGGAGAAAATGGTGGCTCTTATTCTCCAGCTTATTTCCACCCTAAGGTTCTTTGTCCTTGTCAATGGCTCTCCTTCGCCTCTCTTTGATTGCTCAAGGGGGTTGAGACAAGGAGATCATATATCTCCTTTTTTTTATTATCATGGTGGAATCTCTGGGCTGTATCATCTAGAGATTTATTAATTCTGGTTTAATGTTTGGGTTGTATCCTTCCTCTAGTAATCTTGTTTGTTCCCATTAGTAGTTTGTTGATGATTCTCTCATGCTTGGGGAGTTGTCTATTAAGGAATCCAAAGCTATTAAACTTATATTGCAAAGATATGAGGTTGCTTTGGGGTAGAAGGTTAGATTACCCAAGAGTGTTATTTTCTTCTTTAACACTCCTGATCACATGAAGATTAAAATTGCTAGAATTTTGTAGTGCTAGATTGGTGAACTTCTTGTGCCATATCTGGGTCTCCCCCTATGCTCCAATGTGGTCCCTTAGTCCTTTTGGAAGGGATTGATTAATAAGTTTAACTCCAATTTGGCTGGTTGGAAAGGTGTGTTATTAAGTCAAGTCGGGAAAGTGCAGCTGATCAAGTCTAATTTTTAGAATCTTCCTATTTATGCTCACAACCTATTTTATATGCCAAGGAAAATTGTGGATAAGCTAGAAGGAATTCAGAAAAATTTCCTCTGGTTTGGCATTGGGGACAAGAAAAGAATCCATTTCATTGCCTGGGATGATGTCTACAGACCCAAAAAGGTGGGTGGTCTTGGAATTCGTAAAATCACATAATTTAATCTAGCCCTTCTTGGTAAACAACTGTGGAACCTTATTTTGGCTAAGATTGAATGTGCTAAAATAGCTCTGAGTAAATATCTTCAGGGGGTTGATTGTATAAGGGATTTTTTTTCTTCTAACTTCTCCCCTCCATCTCAGTTAGGTCTTAGGAATTGTATGGTTAAGGCTTGTAATATTGTCTCTAAAGGTCTCTGTTGGTAGCTGGGTAATGGCAAGGAAATTCTATTATGGGAAGAATGTTGGTTTGGTAACAAGCCTCTTAAAGATGAACCATGGGTGCTTCCGTTCATGGAAATTTGTGTGTGGAGGTTTGACATATTTGTTGCTAATTATATGGATGGAGGTCGTTGGAAAAGGTTGCATGAGGTGGAACCGGGGTTGGAGGATCTCATAATGCTTTTTCATCAGTTTATATTACTTATTATGCTCTTGCTGATAAGATTGTGTGGTTGCCCTCTTCCAATGGTAAATTTTGTGTCTCTTCGGCCATTCATCTTCAAGTTTCTTCTGTTGGCTCTGCTCCTTTCTAGGCTTCCCTGTGGTCTTCTAAATTGATTCCCAAGGTTAATATTTTTTTTGGATTTTTTTCCAGAATAAGGTCTTAACTACTGATAATCTGGTCAAGAGAGGTTTCGTGATGCCTAATAGATGCTTTCTTTGTGAAGAGGATGTCGAGAATTCCTTTCACCTATTGATTGGTTGTAGATTTGTTAGAGAAGTTTGTGCCAATGTTCTTTCTCTTTGGAATCTCTATTGGGTGTTCCCTTCTTCGATTGGGGAACTGTGGTTTCAATGGGTGGGACCTTCATCCAATCCTGCTCTACTTTTTCTTTGGTCTCTTTCTCTTCCCCATATTGCTTGGGGTATTTCGCTAGAGAGCAATAACAAGATTTTTAGAAGCTTGGCTCTTCCTGCTATCTATGTGGCCTACAAAATTTGTGCTACTATCAAAGAGAATTTTGTCTCTATGGTTTCTTTCTAGAACGGCCCAAGGGTTACACTTAGTCTGAATGACATTTCTATAGCGCATAATTGGAAGCTGCCCTGTGATATTTCCTTTCCTCTCACTAAAGGGAAAGCCTCTAGAGATGATGTTGTTTGGAAAGCTCCCCCTATTGGATGGGTGAAAGTTAATTTTGATGGAGCTGCTAAAGGTAATCTGAGACCTACTAGATGTGGGAGAGTGTTAAGAAATTCTAATGGTAGGTTTGTTTCTGCTATGACGCTCCCTTTGGGAACCCAGAAAAACCACTTTGTGGAAGCAGCTACAACCTATCATGGCTTGAAAATGGCTCAATAAAAAGGTTATAAGAAGGTGTGGTTTGAGGGGGACTCTCTCAATATTATTAACAATTTGAAGAAGTCTTCTGCTCCTTCATGGAGTGTTGAATCCATTATCATGGATTCTATTGAAATCATAAATTCCTTTAATGAGTATTATATATCTCATATTTTTAGGGAAGGGAATGGCCTAGCTAATTTTTTTGCTAACCTTGGTGTTAGGGGTTCTAGGGAGTGGGATGTTGACAAACCCCTCCCCATTGAGGTTATTGCTTGTTTAAATCATGATTTTCAAAATTGCTAACTTGGATGATTGTCTCATTATGCTTTGGGCTTGAATGACTATTATCACATGGTAGTTAATTATTTGGAGTGGTGGTGAGCTGGATTTTGATCGAGCTAAAGGTACCTTCTATGATCTTTGTATGGGGTAGTGTTCTAGGTTCATAATTTATCTCTTCCATAATACTGTTGCCACATGGATTGTGGGAAATTTTTAGCTCTCCTTCTCGAGGTTTCTCCTAATCGCTTGCAAGGTTGTCAAGCTTCTAAGTTCGGCTAATTCAGGGGACATGGGAGGTGACAAAAATCATGCATAACCTTTCTCCTACGATACTATTAAGAAAAAGGAGGTGTGGAGTATTCTGGAGAGAGGTGGGCTTACTCCTTATTTGGATAGGCTGCATGGCAATAACCCGCAGGCTACAACCTTGTTTGCTAAAGGTGTGGAAATTATACATGGAGATTTAATGAAAGCTCATGGTCGGACAAAGCCTGAGTTGCTGGGATGTTAGATGAAGGATTTTATTGCAAATGAATCACCATAAGAAGAAAATTTTCTTTCCATTTTATCTCTTGGCTTCTCTGGAGTATGGTTTGAAGGATCACAAAAAGAACCCTAAGAAACTGGTACTGCATGTTGGTCTTATTATGCTAATTTCATATTATGCTAAACCTTTTGAGGTCTCTAAGTCACCTGCTATCACTCCTAAGGGTAAGAAACATAAGCCAGTTGTGGAATATGAAATTATTTCAGAAGATGAGCTAGTCACTATGAAAGGGAAAAAGAAGAATAAAGTCTTGGAGGAGGAGTCTGAAATGGAGGAGGATATGGATTATGTACTAGATTCTCAGGTCTCCATGGAAGTGATCTCACAACCTCCTAATGTGGGTAATTCTGGTAAAAGGTCCTAACCTGAAGGATTATGAGACCTATAGTGAGGAAAAGGCTGTTGAAAAACTAACTAAAACTAAGTCTTGTTTCCCCTTGCACTATCCTTAAGGATAGGATTGCAATTGTTGGTGATTTGTCATCCCCTATTTTGGGGAACAAGAGAAAGCAAGGTCTGAAGGAGGGAAACAATAAGAAAATGGCTACTAGGTCTGCTAGAAAAATGGTGGAGATGCAAGCTGCTTCTCTCTTGAAGTTGGATGGTGGGAAGGATGCTTGGACTCTCCAAGTGTGGACTTGGAGGTGTAGAATAGAAGGAGGTTTGTTGTTGAGGAAATTTCTAACTCAATCAGCAAGATGCAAATGCCGGTTGCTGAAGGTAAAGGTAAGGAGGTTTGTATTAGCCAAGAAAAGGTGAGTTCTTCCTAGGAGGATGATGCTGAGGTTAAGGATGTTTTTAAATTTGATCGTGAGGAGGTGCCCAATATTTTTGGGATGGCTAAGGAGGGATCCATTTCTTTGTTTAAGTTGTTTAAATGGGTGTTGCACGAGCTCAACATGACCAATCTTAGGGTACGGGGTCCAGTGAGTAAAGTGGGTGAATCTTTGATTCAAAATCAAGTTTATGAGTTGTTTGATTCCTTGAAGACTTTTGTTGAGGAACCGTTGAAGATGAAGTAGATGCTCGAACAAAGAATCTTGGCCTTGGAAGACCAAATGGAAAGGTTTAGTGTGAATTTAGTGAAGGTTGGGGAGGGGACTAAATCTGTTGTGAAGTATGAGTCTGTGGGAATTTCTAATTCTATTGAAATGGCTAAGAAATGCAAGGAGATTTCTCTTAGAGAGGAAGATGATGTTGGTGAAAGGCATGTTGAGGAGGATGTTTCGGTTGACAAGGTTGTTGGGTTGCAGAATGTTTTCATTAGTGAGGTAAATGTGGGTGGGCCTAGTGCTAGAATGCATAATAAGACCAAGGTGTAGGTTGGGGTCCCTACTAAAGATATGTTTGAAGTCATGGATGATTATCAAAAGACTGTGGCGAGTGAAATGGAAGTTGCAAATATCTTGAATAATATGTAGTTCTGCTTCTTTTGTCCTTCCTTTTTGGTTGTTGTCATGCTAATTGTTTGTTGTGTTTTGGCTGTTGTTTTCTCTATGTAGTTTTCTTTTGCTTTAGCTAATCTTTTTTGTAAAGGGTTTCAAGGTCCCTTCAAAACCTATTTACCTCTAATCAAAAACTATAATATAATCTATTTTATAAAATTTATTAAAATAATATTTAATCAATTTAATATATAATTATACTTAAGTTTAGGTCTCAGATGATATATCTCGGTGTTATTTATATAGATTATTTAATAAGATAGATAAGCTAGTTTGTATTTCAAATAGAGATACACAAGTAAAAAATTATCAATATTTGCATTGATTTATTCAAGACTTATAATATTTCATTTAATATAAATCATAAGCATATACATTGATTTATCCTAAGGCTTAAGATATGTCACAATGTATTAAATCTCCACATGATTATTTTATTGTATATATAATGAGAAATGTATTATCTCTATTTGTGAATTCCATCAGGTTTATTTATAAGATATAGACATCTAATAATAAGTACAATAGCTGTAATAAACATATTATCATTTCTTATCACCATTTAAAATTTTCATGTATGAATTATTCATTACTCAATATTTGTGACTCAAAGTATCTTTACAAAGTGTTAATGGTGAATTTGTTATTTTATAGCAAAAATAAGAATTCAAACTATTTAACAATTTGTTATAAAAGACAAATTATAATTTAATAGTCTTTAAATTTACTTTTCTCAACCTCCATAGTCAATTTTCATGAAAAAAATTCAAGCATCAATACACAATAGTAGTTCACCTCTTTGTGTTAGAGATTTGATGAAAACCAATTTTCTTGAGAGCAATTCAAGACACCAATAGAGAATTTCCATTTTTATATGTCAATTTGGCATCCATTTTATAAATCAATATAAAAATTTGAAAAATAGTGAAAATTTTCAAACACGTACTTTATCCAAATATTTGGACTTTATGAATGTAAATATTAAAGTAAAATATTTTAAGGAACTACATGTTTGAAAATAATATATTGTTCTTAAAAACATTGGTTTGCAAAAGAGATATCAATGTGGATAAATTTTTGATAAAACTTTTTTTGATTTGTTTGTAATTCATCTCATTTTTTATTATTTATGAAAAAGTAGGTTTGAAGGGACCTTGACACCCTTTACAATATTTTAACTAAAATATGCTCATTAGGATAAACACAACATACAAAATTCCCATAGTGGGCCAACAAAAAACAACAAGAAATGATAGACAATAGGAAAACAACGAAACAACAAAGAGAGCCCAAAAATAAAGAACCAATAGAAAAATTACACACACTTTAAGGCTTTAGTCACTTCAATCTCCTGATGATAGAATTCCTCTTGGAGATCAGTATAATTGACCAACTCTTGCTTCTCATCTTCAAAGAGCCTCTTTTCACTACCTCTCATGTAA
The DNA here is from genome assembly GCA_007258455.2 of Sequoia sempervirens. Taxonomy (NCBI): domain Eukaryota; kingdom Viridiplantae; phylum Streptophyta; class Pinopsida; order Cupressales; family Cupressaceae; genus Sequoia; species Sequoia sempervirens. Next base: position 7,886,876 of record VDFB02058242.1, read on the forward strand.
GCACTAGGTCCATTCTACTCAATCTTCTTCCTTTCACCATCCTTGATTTGGTCTTCATGGAGGGTCTTCAACTTCTCAGATAGAATATGGATTGCATTAGCACTATTCTAAATAGAGAAATGACTAACATTGACAACCCTCTTGAGGTTATTCTTGATAGTTTGAATTTCCTTTTCCATGGCTTTGATTCTACTTTTCATTTTGTGCTTCTATATCTCCGTCTCCTAGGTTTTTTCCTTCATATTCACCACCAAATAATCCTTTTTAGAGATTTTTCCCCATATTTGCATAATTATTTCTTCCTCATGGCTAAGTATAGTCGATTGATCCCCCACCAATCTTGAATAATATCCATCCTCATATTTATACAGTTAATTTCCACAAAGAACCATTTAGTGATTCTTTGTTGAGAATTCACTGCACCCTTGAAAAATTCCAACACCACCTTTAAATCATTATCATTGGAAACTTGAAAGGATAACACCTTGGGGACTCTAGGGTTAGGGTTGAGGCTATAAGGGAATGAATTACCCACATCCGACACAAGCACTCTGTAACCCCCAACTAACTCCAACTCTTCACTAGAATGAACACCTCCCTCACGAGTAATGTTTCTTGCTTGAGAGAGATTGAGCTTGGTTCTTGTGGCATCTTCACCCTACTCACCCTCTATAATATCATACATAGTCTCCTTACCTTTCCTCCTGACTAGGGGCTTCTCAGCTTTCTGGGTCTCTTTTCTCTTAACAACCTTAGGTCTCACTTCCCCCCTTTCTTCTCCCTCTTCAAGTACCCTTCATCCTCTTTCTAGGGAGTCTTAGCTAGGAATTTCCCCTTCTTATTAGGCTCAATTAAGGGACCCTCCTCACCTTTCATTTTTTAGGGGGGAGAGATCCTCCTCCCTAACTATCTCCACAAACTCATAGTGCACTTCATCTCCCAATACTTGATAGACTCTAAAACCCAATCAAAGAGGGAATCCTCTTCAAAGGAGACAATAGTATTAAGATTTTTAGGATTTTTCATATATTTGGCTGAGGCGGCTTACTATGTGTAAAGGTTTTCATATGATTGAATAAGAAAAAGATAATACCCTCATGAATTATGGGAAAATTTGAGTTCCTGCAACACACAATAAATTGGGAAGAAAGATGATAAAAATAAAATTACTTTATGCCTAATGTGATTAAGGTTAAATAGTGACTGAGAATTTTATAAAATGATCCTCGAGGGTCACATTCCTTACACGATCACTTCAACAATGTCTACCCAAATAGGCTTGAGAGTGATTCTTTCATACCCATTGTGGAGCTTAACAAAAAATTTCCTTTTGTCACCTTTAAATAAGAGTTACAGAGCCTCTTCTTTGACTTTCCCATCCTTACAAATATTTCTTCCTTCCATGGAGAGCCTAGTCACATGGCCAATAATTTCTCATTAATATACATTTACTATCCAATTATTGAAATGGTTATGTTCTTCTAGGTAATTTCCATCACATTGGTTTCCCTAGAATCATGGCCATTAATCTATTCCATGTAGTTGGTAAGTCCCCATTCTTTCAAGACCTACCAGATTTTGGGTTTATATTGAATCACTATACAGATCACAAGTTCAATTTGATTCCTTTCTCCATGCATCTTAAATCAACAAACAACCAACCACCTTCCAAGGATCCCACCTTTTTTATTATTGATGGTCATTCTAATTTTCATTAGCTTATTCTGCTCAACCTTATAACTATCCAAAGACTTCCAACTCTAGATAGAAAAATACCCATAAAACAAGCAAAGTTAATTCACATCACTATGAGGAAATCATCCAAAGATCCCTTTTAGGTAGATGTAATTATTAGACATAAGGTTCTTATCTTTCATTAGAATGAAAATATAATCCTCCCATTACATCAAAAAATCACTATATATGACCACATTTTCTAAAACATCAACAACTATATTACCTTCTTGAAGAATGTGAGAAAACACAACCTCATTAAAATATTTAGCCACTTTAATTGCATGATTAAGAAAAGGGTTCGATAGTCCAACTTGGATTTTGACAACCTTTTAGGGAATTAATAATGTTTAAGGCATCCCCTTTGATACAAACCTTTTTAAACCATTTCTCTAAAGCCATCTTAATGCAATGAAAGGTTGTCACCACTTCAACATAATGACTTTCATAGGGAGTCAATAGGATCTAGGCGAACCTTCATCCATCTCATTTACAATGGACCAATCACCCCTTGGGGGTTGGCCATTCATTCCTAACCTCTAACTGGCAGGTCACAAACCATAATGCCCCCCTCATCTTTCCCAATACTTGATAGATTAAAACCCAATCAAATGAGAAATGGAAACTCACAGGCCATATCTTCAGATCACGAACAAGCAGCTGCAGGTCTGGAGCTCTGATACCATGTTAGAATCCAAGATCACCTGCATGCAAGAGATACCTGTCACATTATGAAGAACCGAAAAAGGTTCTCTAAACCTCTCAGTAAAAATGCATTAAGAGAATCCAATTATTACAATGTGATCAATCTTATGAAGGAGATCAAGAAACCCTAAAAGGGAAACCCTAAATGAAACCCTAGTGTGCACACTTAATAATTAATAATTAATTATTAAATGTGCCTAAGTTTAGCTTAAGTAATAAAGAGGAATAAGTGACTTAATTAATTAATCAATGTGATGTAATTAATTAAGCATAATAACTTATTACTCTAACATCTTCACCCTACTCACCCTCTATAATATCATACATAGTCTCCTTACCTTTCCTCCTGACTAGGGGCTTCTCAGCTTTCTGGGTCTCTTTTCTCTTAACAACCTTAGGTCTCACTTCCCCCCTTTCTTCTCCCTCTTCAAGTACCCTTCATCCTCTTTCTAGGGAGTCTTAGCTAGGAATTTCCCCTTCTTATTAGGCTCAATTAAGGGACCCTCCTCACCTTTCATTTTTTAGGGGGGAGAGATCCTCCTCCCTAACTATCTCCACAAACTCATAGTGCACTTCATCTCCCAATACTTGATAGACTCTAAAACCCAATCAAAGAGGGAATCCTCTTCAAAGGAGACAATAGTATTAAGATTTTTAGGATTTTTCATATATTTGGCTGAGGCGGCTTACTATGTGTAAAGGTTTTCATATGATTGAATAAGAAAAAGATAATACCCTCATGAATTATGGGAAAATTTGAGTTCCTGCAACACACAATAAATTGGGAAGAAAGATGATAAAAATAAAATTACTTTATGCCTAATGTGATTAAGGTTAAATAGTGACTGAGAATTTTATAAAATGATCCTCGAGGGTCACATTCCTTACACGATCACTTCAACAATGTCTACCCAAATAGGCTTGAGAGTGATTCTTTCATACCCATTGTGGAGCTTAACAAAAAATTTCCTTTTGTCACCTTTAAATAAGAGTTACAGAGCCTCTTCTTTGACTTTCCCATCCTTACAAATATTTCTTCCTTCCATGGAGAGCCTAGTCACATGGCCAATAATTTCTCATTAATATACATTTACTATCCAATTATTGAAATGGTTATGTTCTTCTAGGTAATTTCCATCACATTGGTTTCCCTAGAATCATGGCCATTAATCTATTCCATGTAGTTGGTAAGTCCCCATTCTTTCAAGACCTACCAGATTTTGGGTTTATATTGAATCACTATACAGATCACAAGTTCAATTTGATTCCTTTCTCCATGCATCTTAAATCAACAAACAACCAACCACCTTCCAAGGATCCCACCTTTTTTATTATTGATGGTCATTCTAATTTTCATTAGCTTATTCTGCTCAACCTTATAACTATCCAAAGACTTCCAACTCTAGATAGAAAAATACCCATAAAACAAGCAAAGTTAATTCACATCACTATGAGGAAATCATCCAAAGATCCCTTTTAGGTAGATGTAATTATTAGACATAAGGTTCTTATCTTTCATTAGAATGAAAGTATAATCCTCCCATTACATCAAAAAATCACTATATACGACCACATTTTCTAAAACATCAACAACTATATTACCTTCTTGAAGAATGTGAGAAAACACAACCTCATTAAAATATTTAGCCACTTTAATTGCATCATTAAGAAAAGGGGTCGATAGTCCAACTTGGATTTTGACAACCTTTTAGGGAATTAATAATGTTTAAGGCATCCCCTTTGATACAAACCTTTTTAAACCATTTCTCTAAAGCCATCTTAATGCAATGAAAGGTTGTCACCACTTCAACATAATGACTAGTTTCATGACCTAATAGGATCACAATCACTCTCAAGAACTTGTCATCCATAGATCTTGACACTCCACCACTACCTATCAACCTAGGGTTACCTTTGGCCATCCCATTGAAATTAATCTTAACCCAACCCTTAGGTGAAGGCTTCCAAACAAACCCCTCTTTAGAAGTCTTCACATTCCCAAGTGAAATAGAAATGTCAAATTGAAGGTTCCATCCAGTAGCAACCTACAAATCATGGGCCAAGAATTTGATCCTAGCTCTTTTTGACCCCTTTTCAAAACATAAAGAAAGGATATTCTTTAGAAGAATCTATAATTCTATTAGCAACCATGTTAACATTGTTGATTACCCAAATATATGGTTGTTTCTTTCCTTCCAAAGACCCCAAACTATGTGGGGTAGAATGAAGAACCAAATCATTTTTAGGGAGGGGTTAGAAGAATGGAAGGACCATTGGGAGATAACCTCTTAAAAAGAAAATAAGAAAACCCAACTCAGATTCCAAATATTGAACAAACAAACCCAAATATATTGAGAAAATGGAAATTCAAAGAATAAGTGGAAGATATCTTTGAAAACTAGAAGGCATAGAACACCCCTGCTGGGGATGCAGAAGCCTCTCTTATCTCGGTTATCACAATTAAAAATATTGATTTGAGGCAAACCCAAAAGAAGAAATTGATTTTAGAAGTGAGCTTTGGCCACAAAAAAGAAGCCTAAAAAGGGGGTTCCAGGTTGGAGGCACCAATAAAGAATAGCTTGAAGCAACATAATACATCCTAGGAAAAGAGAGGGGGGTATGAATAAGAGAGATTATATATAGAAGCCTAGAAATCCCATCCTTTAAAGGATCAACATCGTGAAAACTCATCCAAGAAATATTCAACATATAATTAGCCATCTTGTCACCAAAGTAAATCATGTAGGACTCTTGAAAAGGTCTAGTCTAATCCACCTCTACAACTAGGGTGTCCAAAATCCATTTTTCTTCTTTGAACTTAAGGTACATGCCATTTCCCAGCTTCCATTTGACACCTTTGTGGACAAATTTTTGTAATCACTAGTAGAAAAACAACAATAAATGACTAAAAAACTACTAAAAATTGTAAATAAATGACTAAACTTAGTCACACAACCATTAGTAGTTTATTGTCGGTCATTTATAACATAACCAAATTTATGACTAAACATTTTTTAGTCATTTATTTGGTCGTTTTGATTGATCAATTTGGTAGTATATTTAGTTGTTAATTTATTCATCGATTTAGTCATATATTTAGTCATATTTATTCATTGAGCTTGGTCACGTGATCATTAGTAGTTTATTTCTGGTCATTTATAATATCACCAAATTTATGACTAAACCATTTTTAGTCATTTATTGGTTGTTTTGATTGATCAATTTGGTAGTAGATTTTTAGTCATTGATTTAGTCATATATCTAGTCATATTTATTCACTGATTTTTGTCAATTGGTAGTATTATTTATTCATTGATTTCTATCAACTGGTAGTATATCTATTCATATGTTTAGTCATATTTATTCACTGATTTCTGTCAATTGGTAGTTTATTTAATAGTTTTTTTCACTAATTTATGTCTAAAAGTGTTGGAAATGAGACAATGCTTTTGAGGTTTAAACATAAAACACAAAAAAACATAATCAATCATTCATTTGCACAAATGAAACAAATTTTAAAGAGGAAAAATATTGAAATTTTATTGAGAATAGGTGTTCTTATAGTAGATACAAGACTTAAATATGTGTCTTTGCTTTGAAAAATGTGTTACAAAGTGTGTTTCTCAATGTTGTGACTGAGAAAATTGAGTTACAATGGTCTATTTTTTTTCTTATACAACTCCAAAACATGAAAGAACTACTTGAAAAATGAATCCTAGGGGTCCTATGAAAGACTCCTTTGTAGACTTCACACCATGAATACTCAATATGGACTGAGAACTATGCTTTTCATATACCTTGACTAGTAAGCTTTATTGAACATGACAGTGGACAACAATAACATGCTTTTACAAAGTCGTGTTTACATTTGAGACTTTCAACTCTTGACAATATAAATTTAAGCATAACACCTCTTCATACTCAAAGAAAAAAGAAATAGGTTCATACATTTTTTATGCTTTAAAAGAGATTATATGTTCTACCTTTTCATAATTTCTCATATAGAGTGAGTCACTGTCATACAAAGGCATAGATAAGCCTTTTATGTTGAGTGTTTTAAACTCTGTCAATCTGAAACATATTGTCTAAAAATTATGTTGCTAAGAAAAGATCAAGTTACTACATATCTTGTAGCATTTAGTGAGGTAAAAGCCACCAAACCATTGGAAATCAGTGAGGTAATAAGCATTAACAAACTGGTAAACCCAAACCTATATAATACTCCACTTTGTAGTCATTATGCAAGAGAAGATATTCATTGAGTAGTTATATATTATTCACTGGCAAGCAACATGAACTTTGTGATTAGACCCCACACTTCACACTACACTGGCAAACAACTATTGATATATACCATTGTACCACCCATTGGGAAATTGCATGAGAAAACTTCACTTTATAGTAGAGTCATGATGCAAGAGAACTATATGGAATTAAAAGGAAGTCATTGTCAACATTATGGCATTGAAAGGAAGTCACTATCAGAAGCATCATAAGAAAGAAGTATACCACTATCACAAGCTCAATAAATTTATTAAGTTACCAAGTAACCAATATGAACACAAATTGTTTATAGCATAGATACCATACAAGATGTCACTGGCCATTGAAAGAGGACTACTACATGGTGAGGTAACTGTACTATCCAATTCATCAAGGTGTACTGTCAACAATGACACTGTACTGTTATACATCAAACTTTATTTCAAGAACACTGTCTATTAGCAACTACTAACACAAGAGTTATAAGTCACTATCATAAACCAAAAAACTAATATCACTATCATGTCATATTAGCACTGTCAAGTCAAGCAAATAAAGATAACTACCACTGCCAAGAAACCATTCACTATCTCTATCTCAATTGGAAACTCAGGAACCAATGCTTCCACAATACCACATACCTTTGTTCATCAAAAGCATAGTGATAGAAAGGAAAATGGATTGTACATTGGAAGAGAGGCATATCATTAGCAAAGATAGAACAAAGACTTCATGTTGTAAGACCATCAAGATACTCCACTCTACTCCACATACCACTCCATTGTGCTATACAGATAGTCATAACATTTCCAGTAGAGACATGTAACTAATCATATGAATAGAAGGGATATAAGGACAAGAAACATGTAGAAGCACTGTCTAAAATCACGAAATGGCACTGTCAAGTTAGAAGGCTCACTGTCACACCATCGAAGAACTGCTTCCATTAGGAACATGAGGCATAATACACGTGTATCTATATATTGTCTTTATAATCACTACCATTACAAACCAACTGCAAACAAAGAACTTATGTCTAAAACCAATTAACCACTATTAGAAGAAAATGAAGTAAATATGCCATTGTTCACTATGCATTGACAATATAACTATCTCAAAAGACCATATCTATTCACCTTTGATCATATCAAAACATGACATGTCCCAACCTTATATCTCTTGTAATCATGTAATCACACCTCTTGCAACTTTCTGAAGCATAAATAATCATACTCACTTCCACTGAATATTTGAATGATCAAGAAACAACTCTTTCATACTTATATGTATAAGTACCTTACCTTGCATCAACTTTTATCAACACCTTTGAAACTTACCTTACATAAACAAACACCATTACCTTTGACACCAATGATGTGCAACCAATGATCAAAGAAGGATGTAGATGCATACCACTATCATAAATACCACTTTTACAAGAAATTGAATTTGATAGTAATTAATAAAGTTAAGTAAACAAAAATGTAATATCCTACACTTAATTTTAAAACTTTCTTAATGATATAAGTTTAATGAAGTCTTGTTGCAGCCAAAGAAAAAAAGATGATAGATATTATTTCTTTTAATCTAGAAAATTATTCAAAATTAATACCCTCAATTATATTAATTATGATTCAGAGATAATAATAGTTATGAGGATAGTTTAGTATTTGTGTGGCTATCATAGCATAGGGATCTCACATAAATGGTTGACTTACACCATAAATAACACAAGAAAATTTGATGGCAAGCCAACTTTAGACATCTTCCAAACACAAGTTTATTAATCAATTAAAAACTAGCCATATCCTCTTGTCAGATGCTTATTGTAGTTGATGGAGAGAAACTAATTAGACTCCCATGTATACTTCATAAGTGATAAAAATGGATGCCCTTTTTAACACATTCTATCTTGACAACCATAAGCTTCTCTTATGTAAGTTTTTTCCCATGTACATTCTACATTTGATGAACCATCGAGGATTGGCTATTAGGAGTTGCATGTAGAAGATATCAATTAAATGTAGATAAAGATTAAACAGAGGAATTAAAAATACATAGAAATATAACAGTGAGAGATAATTTTAATGTGGTTCACCCAAACTCGGGCTACATCCACCAACAGAGAGTCTAGTATTATTATCCAACAAATCAAACCGATTACAACCAACAATCCTTGTAACTCAATACCGTTGCAAATGCTACAATACAATATCAACAAGAACCCTAACCCTTAGCTATTTTATCAAGACTTATGTCGGTCACAAAATAGGGTTTTTTATGTCAGCCAATAAAAAATAACTCCTGATGCCTTTATAAAATAATAAAAGTCATTTGAGGTTTCAAGGGTGTTGCCCTTGGACCCCGTAAGGGGTGCTTCCCCTTGAACCCATCTTGGGGGCACTACCCCCAAACCCCTGTTAAATAATTTGGGGGAAACCCTGCTAATAAAAGTGGGGAAAATTTAACCTCTGAATCTGATTGGGCTCCATATAACATTGGCATTCTTGAAGAATGAAGCTTTTCCTAGTACTAAATTGTACAAAAAAATAACTTAATTGAATTTGGAAATTAGAAAAGTGGTTAGCATTGTGGCCACATCAATCTGCAAATGAATAAGAAAAAGAAACGAAATAACAATCCATTATGCATTGCATTTATTGTGAAACCAACACAAATTTGACAAGTGCAAACAAGAAGAGCGGAACATGCCGCAACTCTAGCATTATTCTTGTCTTGCATCACCTAAAATGTGAGCTACAAAATGTGAAAAACAAAATTTGATGCCCCTGCATCACCACCTCATCGCAACAACCGAGCCAAAATCCCCAAACATGGTGCGGTATTGCAGTAACTCACTTTCTTCTCCCACATTCCCGTGAAGAATCAAGCAATAAACCCTAATTACAGTATGGTGTTGCGGTGATCATTATTATTGTCCCTTTGATCATCACAAGACTGTACTCTAATGCTTTTTTGGTTATTCCTATGCATGTCTTTTTATGATAAGCTTTAAAACATTGCAATGCGATATCATTTGCAGACTCTCTATTTGAAAGAAAGGTCACTACCCTCTTAACCTTCATGCATAGCAATCAATCTGTCTCTTTATTCTCTGACTACAAATTTCAATAATTTTATAATAGAATAGAGTGTTCAATGTTTCCATGTTAGTGAAAATACTATTTTCCAAGACATTTGACATCTTTTCATTTTTGGGGGGAGAGGGTATTGAAATGCTAACTAGTTATCTTTAAGCCAAAAATGATACTAAATAATACTAATAATTAGAAATCTTGAGCTACAAGGATTGCGACAAATAAAAATAAATTCAATTATATATACAGAAGATTTTAGGATATGTTCTAACCGGATCTCTCCTAGTGTCAATGCTTGGAGGAATTGAATTGATGATGTGTGTTGTATCATAGAGGGATCCCAAACTAGCTAGTCTGCAATTAAATTCATTTCAATGTGAGCTTCATAAATGTGAGAAGAAAGAACTTCCAAAAGAGAAAATAGATGAGATGAAGAATCATTTATCTTTTAAACATCCAACTGAAAATGTTGAGAAGAAGCCACCATAACTTGATTACAATCATGATAGTAAAATCAAGGAATCTTTTGCAAAATAAGGGATGTATCATGGACCAGGGAATGAAAAATAAATCATCGTGTTTTATCAAAGAATCTTTAAATTTAAACAAATTTAAAAATAATAGGAAATTATTGAAATTATTTATATTTATCAAGCTTAGAACCAAGTAAAAGTTATTTCAAAGTCATAGAAACACTGAAGAACACATTCTCATGTGTCACATATATTTAAATGGAAACCCCAATTTTAAATTTTCTCAAATGAATAATATCAATTTAGGTTATGTTCCAAACAAGACAAAAGGAATGGATGGATGAATTCAATTTTAAAAACCTTAACTTAGAATTTCAAATATATCTACTTTGATTATATTTGAAGTTATTTTATTTATTAAGTAATGAGTACTCCTAGAAAATAGTCATCTTGGTGATGACTTGAGCATGAAAATGCTCTAACTAGTGAAAAATCCCACAAAAAAATATCTTAAAAAAATATTACTGAAATTTGTAAATGAAATTAAAATTCAAGGAAGTTGGAATGAAGGGTCACAAGTGTCTTAGAATTCATTTCATGTTCACATGCAGTCATTACTTTTTGAATGATATGAGTCATAATTCTTCTAAGGTCTATAGACACAAAGGTGTTTAATGTCATGGTGGATTGTATAATTACTTGTAGTTCACACTATGTTAAAAATTACCTTTGACAAAACCCTGTTAAGCTATTAATGCATTCTTGACTTGATTAGAACTCATTGTAGCAGCATATTTCACTTCTAAAGTAGAATATTTCATGCTTTTTTTAGCCATTTCATTGTATTTTCAATTTCCATGGGGTAAAAGTTGTTGTATCAACCTTCTTCTTTTTTCTGTCAAAGAGAGGCAATAACCCTACTTAAGTCTTGACTATCATAGCTCAAAGACAACATTATATCTTATTTAAAGCTTGTATCTTTTGTAACATACAATTTGAGGTAGTCTTAGCATCATTTGCACTATGCTTTTGAGAGGTAGTGAGATTTTTTAGGGTTGCATTGCTAAAAGCTTGAGGAGCAATGATGTAAAGTCAAGAAACTCACTGTTGCACATTGAGGACAATACAAAGTTATGCATAGTCAAGGTAATATATTATGCCAAGGTATAATTCTTTAATGGATAGTGAAAATTATTTTGCATAAAATAGTAAAGTGTGAGTTTGATGACCGGGTTTGAAGGTAAGAAGACTTTGATGGTATCAAATAACATGGTGAAGTGATAGCATATTATCAAAGATGTGAATACAAAACTATGTATACCTTTGTAGATGTAATGAGCATTCAGTTATGACTGTTAAAAACATGATGATTGTGCATGGTCATCATTAATAGGGTGTGAAGGACGTTAATGGAATGATGGCTTTCATAAATTATAGTTTTGTGAATGAGAATAGTGGTGATGATTGAGCCATGAGATGCTATCCCATTACATGCTTGCCAAATTAAATACAATCATTTTAGAAGGATGCAGTCCCTCCATTAGTTGCTACAAGGGAAAGGTTTCATTTACTAGTAGATCCCTGAGCATCAAGAATGAAACCATGTTAACATTGTAGTGCCTTAAAGGGTTCAAAATGTAGGTGGACAGTTAGACATTAAAGGGCAGTTTGGGAGGTAGTAATTTTTTTGCACAATTATCATGTTTGGACAGGGATAAAGAAAGTATCACAGGCAATAATGCATAGTCACTTCTTGCATGATAGTAACAGTGAGGTGTTTTATGGTTTAGGCCTATAAGGGAGGATTTTAGGTACTGTCACAAACCATTAAAGAGAGGCACAAAGGCATGAGGTCTTAGAAATAGATAATGCCAAATGGATGACAGTGACTCTAAAAATTCTTCCAAGATTAGAATAGATTTTGGAAAGCCAAAAAATTAAAAACTTAAAGGTAGATAAGCTTGACAAGGATGGATTGCCTTTTATTAGTTTATACATGATGAATACCACTTCCTATAACTTCACAACAACTTCAGATTACAATGAGAAAATATTGTCATCAAGTATTCAAGGTCACTACATTTGTGCTTTCAAGAATGCTTAATATTGCTCAAACCCATGCATCCAAAGCAATGAAATTTTTTCTACTCGCTTCTCATTGTCAACTACCTTCAATCAACAAATGCTAGTCATAGAATGCAAAGGGGGCAGTGGTCTTGAAAAGAAGAGGGTGCATAGGCTATGAATGAAGGACTATGTAGATGTTTTCACAGAGTAAGATAACATAAGAGCCAGAAATCCATGAAATTTCCCATCAATAAATGATGATAATATTTTGGAAATCCATGGGACTATCATAGTCAATGTTCCATATGACATCCTTGTCAAAGGATCTTGTTTGTGTTACTTTTCTTGTAACAAAGGATCTTGTTTGGACATTAAGGTAACATCCAAAAATTTGGGTTGAGAGGAACAAATAGGATTCATAGAAGAGGAAGAGAAAGGTGAAATAGAAGATGAAGCCAAAATAGATGGTGTGATCACAAGTTATTTGAACTTAGTTGATGATGAGAAGAATATATTTTTCTCTTCCTTGCAACTAACTTCAACTTTGGTACTAAATGAGTTGTATATGCATTAGTTACTATGTGAAAAATATAAATATTTTATTCCTACTACTTCTTGATGCTCCCCTTAATTGCTAATTTGGGTCTTGTTCGTGTTTTAATTGATCTCTTTCAAGACAATCAAAACAAAATAGTATGCCTGGATGAACCTCTCTTCAAATTATAAGGGGTAGCTTCTAAAAAAACTAAACCAACCCAAGACTCTAAGCCATGAACAAAATACACAACTATGTACACTTTACAATATTCTATAGGGGGCCTACATAAATGAAATAACTAAAATAAATATTGCCCTATCTTTTTTTGTCTTGGAAATAAGCACAAGAGTCAAAATGTTTCTTCTCTCACAAGCAAGATTTTATATTTTAATCCTTGCAATTGAATGAAAAAATGACACAACGAATACTTCTTTACTAGATAAAATAAGAGACCAATAAATCTCCATTCACAAAAATAGGGTAAGTGGACAACCTCTCACACACACAAACAATGCAAGATTTCATAGATCAAATAACTTAGATGCATGCATAGCTACAACTAAAATGAATCATAGTGTTAATACAAATCCTAATGTTGTTCTTTACTTTCAGTTCAACCAATGCAATCTAAAAACACTAAATGCACGTAAAATCTAGATCCAACACTTGAATGACAATTTTTGCAACATAAGCATAACTTACACTATCATTAACCATCTCTTGTGGCCAAAGCACTTATTTATAGGTTACAAAGAATACTTAATTTTAAGGATTTAAAATAATTATTTATCCCAAAAATCATATTTTTAAAGCAACACATAAAATTTATAGAAAAATAAGAAAGACAAATACTTTGAAGTAAAACTATTTTCAACAATAAATAAAATAAAGCAACCTAATATAGGATCTCCTTATCAGCAAAAAATAGATCATGACCAAAAATAGGTATTGGTAAATAATTAAAAATAGCAACTTTATGCATGAATGGTCTTTGTGATTTTGATACACTTTCTTGCTTTGAAACTTGATGGATCCTTTGAAGAACTAAAACCCTGAAGTGCCATGAGACTTCAACAATCCAACTTGATGACTTGAATACTTGAATATGATGCCCTTTGTGAAAGTAGGGAATTTTTAGAGTTCCAAACCCTAGGGGATTTCATCAAATTTAGAATACAAATTTTGTATCAGCTAAACCATAGTAGTGGGAATATTTCATAAAAAAACATGAGATTTGGATTGAAAATGCCCTTTGTTCCTTGCTACTCTAATTGTGGTTGCTATTAATTTATGATTGAAAATTGGAATGATGGAGAAAGAACATAAACTACCCTCATTATCATTAGGAGATCTGTTGGTAGGTAACTAAAATGATTGTTTAACTACACCTTTTTTGAAGGCTAGAAACCTTGCTATTCAAACCAAGGTGCCTATCTTCAACTTTATAGTTGAATATCAATCAAGAGGTACAATTTCAAAAATTATTGCGCACAATATTCTTAGAAAAAATAACCTCATTAATGTACACAACCACTACAAAATCACTAACCCTCATAGTGACTTGATTCTCATTCCTTATCAAAGAGACTAGATCCTCATTTTGATGCACAGTTAGATTGATTTCCATTTTTTATGACTACTACCTCCTTAATGAACCTAACACAATGGATTTAATGGTAATGCAATAAGCCAATATCCCTAAAACAAAACCATTTTCTCTTTGTTGCACTCTTGAAACCCTAGATCCCAAAGCATTATGATTTGAAACACTATCCAAAGGCTAGATTGTAAGGGTTTTGAATATGAAAACTTCTATTGCATAATGCTACCTCCATAATACATAAAACAAATCTCTACAAAGCAGCATTTCAAATTGAAAATGCATATCAAACACAAAAGAAAACCCTAACCTGTGGGAATAAGGGAAAGAGCCTTCAAATGGATGAAGAAGACATTGACATGCGATAACATGAAGAAAGAACACTCCCTTATTTGTCTTTTGCAACTCAGAAATGAAAAAAAAAACCTTAGGAAGATGGAAAAACACAAAAAAGAGCCAAAGGAAACAACCAACCATGCAAATGAAGATTGAAAATGCTCAAAAATGGTGCCATGAAGCTACCCCATGATCTTATTTGAATGAAACTTAGATAACTGCCTAGAAACACTACAACCTTCCTCTTCAAAGTAGTAAACATCAGAGAAGGCATCCATCTTCGAGTGGTAAAAGAAGTAAGTAAGGGTTTTCCTCTCAAAACTGAAAATTTCCTCATGAGCACGTGTTGTTTCAGTCCTTTTTCCAAAAAAAAATTCCCATGCAAGTTTCCCTCCTTTCTTGTAAAAATAAAAAAAATAATTTTATCACTTGTTCAACTTCACGTGGATTTGATGAAAATGGCCATTAAAGGATAAAAAATCCTTTTTATAATGTTCTACCATAAAATATCATTTATTTTCCAAATAGTTTTTATATAATACAAAAAAATAATATATAAATATAATCCAAAATATAATTAATATATATTATATATTTAATATAATAGTAATATAGATTAAATTATATATAATATAATTATATTTATTATTATATTTAATAGTATATATAGGTTATATTATTATATATTGTATTCTATAATAAAAATTATTAAATATTGTAGACATCAAAAAATTGTCATCTTACGATACCTTGTCACAACATTGCATCATTTAGACACCTTGTATCATGTTTTGCCCTAGGTACCCATGTCATCATCTAATTAGTTAAATAAATCTTATTTATTTGACTAATTTCATTTATTCCCTTCCTATGCATAATCCATCCATTCCTCTAATGTTAATTAAATAATTTATATTATTTAATTAATTAAATCATTATATCCTTCCTCTAATGTTAATTAAATAATTTATATTATTTAATTAATTAAATCATTTCCATCCATTCCTCTAATGTTAATTAAATAATTTATATTATTTAATTAATTAAATCATTTCTATTAATTCTTCTAATGTTAATTAAATAATTTATATTATTTAATTAATGAAATCATAAATTCAATTAATTAAATAAATCAAAATTTATTTAATTAATAAAATCTTTAAAATATCTTCTCGCTTTCAAAATTGAAACTCATGTGCATCTAATTAATTTAATTTAATTAGATAATTCATCAATTATCCTTCTCATCTTTTTCAGATTTATTTCCTTTAAAAGATAATCAAAATCTTTCTATTTTTTTCACATCTTATCTTATCTTGTTTTAATTCCTTTAAAACAATAAATCAAAATCTTTCTATCTTTCAAAAATCTTATCTCATCTCATTGTTTTTCCTCTTTTGACAAAAATCAAATCATTATCAATCTTATCAAATCTTATCTCTGTCCACATCGAAAATCTATAAATCAAACCTTTCACAGGCCATTTGCATCGAATCTTCAGACATCCTTATGCTGTCAAAATCATTCTTCCATCGACTCTTCTTCTAGCATCTTCACTCTGTCAAAATAATTCTTCAATCCATCTCTATCATTCTCTTCATTGGTCATTTTCGCCATCAAGTCGTTATGTTGCAGGAATGAGCACTCAACACTCCTCTATTATCAACCTTCGAAATCTTGCATCCTTGTGCAGGTGGAGAAGAGCCATGGAGATCAATCAACACTAGTTTGAAAATTGGTTTGCAGTTTCTTTGTTTACTATTTTTATTTTCATTCTAGTTTGTGCTTCATGGTGCTTGATAGGATTTAATTTGTTTATCATCTTCAATGCATTTAAACCTTTGATTTATTTCCCTATCTACAAAATGGCGCCCACCGTGGGGCCTTGCCCTGTTTTTAACATTTATTTGCAGGTTTTATGACAGGATTTTGCGTTTTGGAATTCAGATTTTCAGCAAAATTTTTTGTTTTAGCGCATCTGCGGGTTTCTGTAGCACATCTAGGGTTTAATAGTGCTTTTTCAGGTCTTTCGGCGCATTTAGGAGTTGTTTCGGCCCATCCAAGGACTGTTTTAGCGCTTATAAGGAATAGAATGGCGCATATACTGTTTCATTAAAAAAATTGTAATTTTTTTAGTGCATCCGAGGATTTCTTTTAGCGCATCTAAGACTTCTTTTAGCGCATCTAGGAATTTTTTTTAGTGCATATGAGGTCTATTTTAGCGCATATACCTCTGTTTCAGTATTTTTTAGTCAATCTTAAAATGGTCGTATCTTGGTCATTTTTTGGTCTTTTTCAGCGCTTTTTTTAAATTTGGGATAGAATTTCATAAGCTATCCAATGGTGCTAGTTTTTATCAATGTTTACAGAGTTAAATTTCTCAATTTTTCATATATTCTTCAGCACATATGACTTTTGTTCTAATAGATTTTTAATTTGTTTCTTTTGTCCTTGTGACTTGTTGGTGAATCATATGGAGTTGGAAAAGCATTGGAATCAGTCACAACATCAATTTGGAAAGAAAAAATAACCAGGTGCACTCGTTTCATCCTTCATCTTTTAATCTTGTTTGTCACACATTTCAATTTGGGGCATAAAATCAATCATTGTTTGCAAACACATTTCGATTTGGGGTTCTTAAAACAAATCTTGTCTTCAATCACATATCAAAAATTGGGTCTAAAATTAACCACTGTCTTCCTACACATTTGATTTGGGATCTAAAAAGAATGATGCTTCATTATTTTCTTCCACACATTTCATTTCTAAGGGAAATTAACCACTGTGGGTGTGAATCAAGTGTGTGTGTGATTACAAACACCTCACTTGCTTTTCTTTTTTCAAACCCTTTCTAGGAGGCCTGCTAGGGGATTTCATCACCCCTAGGGACGACCTCAATCGAAGTGTGAATCGAAAGACACGCTTGTTTGGAAGTTAAATTTTTTGTCACTCTTGGCTAAGCCCCAAAGAACTTTATACCTTTGGGAAGTGAAGGTGAAGGGTGGGTTACCCCTTTCTCCCGACTGTGTGGCAGGATCTTTCTTTCAAATCATCCTTAGTCAACCTTGTTCAAACTAGTTTGAAACCCAATTCGCCATACCCACTTGACTAGTTCTAGGACTTGTTGATGTGTCTTCTTCGAGTGTGTGCTTAATAATCACATTCATAAATTCCAAAATTCAAACTTGCTTATGTGTCTTGCGTGAGTGATTTATATGTGTACATGTGTGATCATTCATTTAAACATTTCCAAATCAAGCTAAACACCAAACACATAAAGACAAGTCACTCTACACCTTCTTCCAACACATTCATATCCAACCATTTTCATCCTAATCAATCCAAGTCATCCAATCTAATCATTCCACATCATCACCATCACATACAAAGTCCTAGTCACCACTTGTCAAAATGGTCATAATTATAAATAGGCCCAATCCTAATCATAAGCCCAAAATAATAATCCAAGGGGGCTATCCCTCTAGGCCAAATCATGAGACAAAACCTAAGCCCGAGATTATAATTCAAGGAGTCCCTTTCTATAGGCCAAATAATGAAACAAAACCAAAACCTAAAATCATACTTCGAGGGGCTCCTCCTACAACCTCTAATGATGACATGAACTATGTTGAATACTTTGAAGAACAAATCAATATGCAAGAGCTTAGACACATGTGTGACACCATGCCCAAATGCGAACACAAATCCCTAGCATCCCAACTTCAAAACCTCCTTCAAACACTTCACCAAATACCCCAACCCCTAGACCACCAAACCATACAAAGCCTTCAAACCCTCTTCCAAAACTTTCAACAAATTAAATCACCTCAAATCCAACACCTCCTAGCTCAAGCCAATTCATTACCACTTGTCAAATCCAGCAACCACAACATCATCCCCTATCCATTCATTATCACCCTTCCACCTCATACTAATCTAATCCATCCACTTCTTCGCATGTCAATGCCACATCAACCTATCAAGCCACATCATGAAAAACACATGTGACTCTAAGTTCTACCTTGCAACAAGGCCAAACTTCCTCATGTTCTAATGCAACCATTGACAAGGGGAATATCGATATAGCACATGCACCCTATAACTTTATCATACAATCATCCACTCAAAATCAAAACCCTAATCCAACACCTTCCACCCATACACCTACAAAGGATGTGACCCAAGGGCTACTAGCAAGGAATCAAACATCGCCATGTCATCCAACTCATATTCTTGAACATACAAAAGAGTCATCAAACATCGTGCCAAGTCCTTCAAGCCAACCATGTCATCCACAACCACTTGATCCAATTCAAGAGTCATCCCCTTCCACCTCCATTCAAATAATTCATGAGGTATGTCAAGAGAAAAATCCTAAACATGAAGAAACATTACCCCATTATCCACATAAAGATCAACACCCTCCTAATGATTCCATTCATAACATACCTAATACTATTCATGATCAATCTTCCATCTTTGATCAAGACCCCATTTATGATCAAGAAGACCATGATGATCCTCTTAGCCAACTTTATGCATTCCATGGTCAAGGGCTTTCCACCTCACCCATCCACGATACACAAACATCCACTTCCCATGATGAGACACATGCCTCCCAAGCACACATAGAAGATAAAACAAATACATTGGATCTAAGTGAACACAATGCTAATCAAGATCCTAATGATCCTCCATCACCCACTATCGACCCCATCGCAAGTCCTCCATCATATCTTATTGTTTTTTCTACCCTCATTCATGAATGTTCCTCCTTCGAACAACAACCATTATCTTCTCCATCCAATAAAGAACTCATGTCTAGTGTCTCACCTACACCTAGTCCCATTGTCCATTGCACACTCCAAAATATGAACCACCAAGGTAAAGGTCTAGACCTTCATAAACAAGGTATTTTGGAGCCCATCCATGTCAATGTCCCTCCACGCTCTTATGGCCTTGGACCTACACCCCAAGGACATCAACCTAAAGATGTTGGCATTTCCTCCATGCCTCCTAAGTCCACTTTCCATCATAAAGCCTATCATATGCCTAAAACATATGTTGTCATTCCACCACCGTCATCCTATAAATGTCAAAAGCATGCGACCATACACCTTCCACCATCCACTTTACCACCATTACTTCCAACTCCTAATTTCCCACCATCAAATTTACCACCATTACTTCCAACACCTAATATCCCTACCATCCAATCCTTTTATCCATTTATCCATAAATACCCTAACATTCCTAATCACGACCAACAAATACACACATTGTATAAACATGAAGCTTCCACCCATTCCACCATACCCATGGGATTCAAATGCAATAATTTCAATGCCTCTACCTATAAAGTAAAAAATCCTAAGGGTTCTCATGCCTTAGGACATCAATACAAAAAGTAAAAGCAAAGTACATCTAAAAAGCTATATAAGCCCATACCTCCAAAAGAAAAGTCCAAAACTAAAATGGTTTGGGTCCCTAAGAAAAAGGAAAGCAAGTCAAATGAGGCATCCACATCACAAAAATCCCAACCATCCACTTCCATCCCACATTCCCACTCTATTCAAGAGTCTCAAATTCCTAAAACCCACAAGCCAAATAAAAGTCATAAAAATACTAAGTCTATGTGGGTACCAAAATCACTACATCCACCACCTTCTAAGCAAACATCTCCATTGCTTCCTACACCCCATCCACATCAAAAGCTTCAATGTTTATCACAGTGTGTGCAACCATTGGTCATGATTCCCTTCCGTTTCATAACAATTCCACATACCTCCATCTCCTCACCCTACACTCATTATCCCACATATCTCCCCCACCATCTTCCTATGGTCCATGCTTTTGGCTAAGTCTCCCCATTCATCTTTTTGCATAAGTCCCATATAATCCCTATCATCTTCCCTACATAATTTGCATCATAATCCATTATGTTTCCTCTATAATCCACATCCTAATCCATCATCTACCCACTCCATCTCCCTTTCATGTCATCCCTTACCAACATCTATGAGCATAATGACATTTGACATGGTCCATGTAATGACATCCATATCTAGTGGGACTACCACCTTTCATGGAACTAGACACTTGAGTCCCTCCTATCCATATTCCCCTTCTCCTATCCAAAAAGTCAAAAAAAAAAAATGAAAAATGAAAAAAACATAGAAAAAAAGTAAAGAGAAATCCCTTCGTCCAATGGTGAAAACCTGGTAAATAGGTGCCCTAGATAAGTACCATGATGAAAACCTAGCAAATAGAGATCATGTGTAGGTTGATCTTCTATGTCACTTACACTTGGGGGAACAATGTCTTACCTATCCCACCTATCATTCATGTCTTGTCATTTCCATCCTACCTACCATCTGAGCCATCATACATACCTATCATATTGAGTCCATTCATCCACTCTTCTTCTTTTGATCTTGATGAAGACATAGGGGAAAAGGTTTAAACATGTTTTGGGTATCTCTTGACATACCTCATCCTTCCAAACAAGCCTATCATTATCCATTTTGTCATGAAAAAAATCCTACGTCTTGTACCTAGAATGGGGCATGTTATTCCTATGTGACATAGTCTTTGGATATCACATCCTTTCTCTCCTATGATGCATACATCCATTCCATTCACTATGACCTATCCATTACATCCATCCATATATCATGAGCCTTTTTCCCATCACCCACCCTTGCACCTAGACTTGGTTTCCCCTTGTCATTGGTATCTAGCACAAAGGCTACTCCAATTTTCATCCTTTGACACCTCCAAACATTTCAAAAATCCAAAAAAAATAAAAAATCAAAACATTTCAAAAATCCAAAAACATCAAAACATTTCAAAAATCCAAAAAAAATCAAAACATTTCAAAAACCAAAAATTCAAAACATTTCAAAAGTCCAAAAAATATCAAAACATTTCAAAAGTACAAAAACTAAAAACATTTCAAAAGTCCAAAACAATTCAAAACATTTCAAAAATCCAAAAATTCAAAACATTTCAAAAATACAAAAAAAAAAATCAAATATCCAACAAAATCCAAGCAATAAAATCAAACCACATCACTTCTTCTCATCAATCTAATCATTATCATCAAAATAATTCCAATCCAATCAATTCCTCAATCCAATCATTCAACCATTCAACCAAATCAATCATCTTCATCAAAACCATTGCATCCAATCAAATCAATCCAAGCCATAATCCAAATGCAAGTCAATCCTTAATCCATACCAATCAAGTTGATCAATCTTGTCAAATTATCCAATCACATCCTTTGGTCTTGATCCTAATCTTGTCATAAACCAAATCAAATTCAATCAATCAATTATCATCATCTTTGTGTTGATCTAGGGACATGCCACTCCCCACAATGACAACACTATCATCATCATCAATCAATCAATCAATCAACGGTTTTGTAGCTTGACAGGGGCAATTCCTTATTTGTTTTTGTATCATTTGTGCATGCTTGCTTGCTTGCTTGTGTGTGTTATCATTTTATCTTGCATTTGTATCAAATCCATATCATTCCAGCTAATATTCATGTCTTGTGTGTGTTGGAATGTCTTTTTGCATTATCCTTTGCATCTAAGGTCACACAATACCTTTTGTGCATTAGGACTTTAATGCTCTAAGTCTCTTTCCTCATACATCTAGACAAGGTTGTATTACGCTGGGGCACGAGACACATTGTCACCTTGGTCCTTATACCTTGGTGCATAATGTCTAGTGCTAAATCAAACATCATGGTTGCTCACTTTCATTGCAGCATAACGTATCATTCATCTCCTTCATCCACTTTCTATCTTACATCATTCGTCTTATCCCTTTATCATTTCATTTCGAGAGCCTACCTGTGTTTTTTCAACCCGCCTATCCTCTTGAGGGGGCATCATCATTCCATTATCCTATCTTTCCTTCACGATCAATTTTCTTTTACCTATATCTTAACTTCTTTGAAATGATGTTACTCGACACAAATCTAATCATCTCGAACATCATCTCAAAGAGGGGCAAGATGTAGACATAAAAAAATTGTCATCTTACGATACCTTGTCACAACATTGCATCATTTAGACACCTTGTATCATGTTTTTACCTAGGTACCCATGTCATCATCTAATTAGTTAAATAAATCGTATTTATTTGACTAATTTCATTTATTCCCTTCCTATGCATAATCCATCCATTCCTCTAATGTTAATTAAATAAATATTATTTAATTAATTAAATCATTTCTATTCATTCTTCTAATGTTAATTAAATAATTTATATTATTTAATTAATGAAATCATAAATCATAAATCCAAAATTTATTTAATTAATAAAATCTTTAAAATATCTTCTCGCTTTCTTTCCAAAATTGAAACTCATGTGCATCTAATTAATTTAATTTAATTAGATAATTCATCAATTATCCTTCTCATCTTTTTCAAGATTTATTTCCTTTAAAAGATAATCAAAATCTTTCTATTTTTTTCACATCTTATCTTATCTTGTTTTAATTCCTTTAAAACAATAAATCAAAATCTTTCTATCTTTCAAAAATCTTATCTCATCTCATTGTTTTTCCTCTTTTGACAAAAATCAAATCATTATCAATCTTATCAAATCTTATCTCTGTCCACATCGAAAATCTATAAATCAAACCTTTCACAGGCCATTTGCATCGAATCTTCATACATCCTTATGCTGTCAAAATCATTCTTCCATCGAATCTTCTTCTAGCATCTTCACTCTATCAAAATAATTCTTCAATCCATCTCTATCATTCTCTTCATTGGTCATTTTCGCCATCAAGTCGTGTAATACCCCTCCGTGTCGGTTGTTTTGGACTTGTGTGTGAGTTTTTGTGTGTGCTTCATTAATTACTGTGTTATTTGATTGTGTGGGAAATATAATATGTTAGTAATCATGTTTAAATAATTAATTAAATCATAAGTGATTTGTAAAGTTATTTAAAATATGATTAGAAATTAAAATAATAATCAATTAAATCAAATCAAATGATTTAGAACAAATGATCAAATTAAACTAATTCGTTAAAAGTAAAAGTGATATTATTAGATAAATTGATTTAAATTGTTATGAACAAATAATCTTGAAAATATAATTATTATAATAAGAAATTTAATGGGTACTTATTTAGAATCTTGCAAATGGTTGATTTTTAATTATTCTAATGTGGAAGTAATTAATTAATAATGTATTGTGGAGATAATGAATATATATTCAAATAAAAGTTCAATTTTGTGGATTTAAATTTATTTAAGTTTTAATCAAATGCATGATAAAAAGAAAATGAAATGTAAATGCATGGAAAAGGAAAAAAGGGAATTAAAGGGATTAATAATTATTTTAATTTATTTTCTTGAGATGTGACCTCTGGTATTCTCGGGAAGAGGAATTTGAAAGGGTTCCTGGGCATGGATTTTTAATAAGGGGTTTTCTGTGTTTGAGGGGGGGTTCGAATGCTGGAGAAATTTTATTTTTCAATCATTCTCTGTCCTTGGTTCTTTTTCTGTTTTCTGGAGAAAATTGGTGAAGAGGAAGAAAGATTTGGATCTGTTGCTGGAAGATCGGCAGCAAGGAATTGGTTCAGCAAGAGGGACAAAGCTTCTACAGTTTTCTGCAAGCGTAGGACGCCAGGTTCTCTTCTTGTTATTATTCATTCTCTGTTAAAATAGGAATTGTTCTCTGTGTGTGAAATTTTCATCTACGGTTGGAAATCAACAGTTTGGGGAAAGAAATCTTTTGGGATTATTGATTAATCAATGGAAAATTATCTGGGGATCGAGATTGTTATATGTGGAAATAGAATTTTTGAGAGATACTGGACTGCTATTTATTGCAAGGGGGTTTTTGCTCGAAATCTGGAAATGAACAGTATTTCTGTTGTTTCATTTGGTTTTTAAAAAAAAATAAAATAAAAAAAATTGAGAACAATTTCCTTTAAACGAATTGCTGGTTTATATATATATACTTTATAAAACATTTCTTTATTTTATTTCAAACATGCACAATAAATTGAATGTGTACAGTAATTACCTGTTCCCTGCTTTTGAAATGTTCAAACTCCTGTGTGTGTATATATATATAGATATATACATATATATATATATATATATTAAGTAAATATATATATATATATATATACACATATATTAAACATATGAAATTTTTGAATGAAAAGTAAAATTATTGAAAACTCGTTATTGCCTGCCGTCGGCACTGTTCATTGATATAAGTGTTGATTTTATATTTATATTGGCTGTGTGTGGGGGTTCGCCTTGGCCGTACCCACCACCCCGCCACCGGACCGTGTGACAGTCTGCAAATTGTCCACGGCAGTCCGTAGACTGCCCACAGTCGGGCGGCGTCTATTGTCGTGCCGGTGTATGGGTATAAATGCCCATTCAAATTTATTAATATAAATTTTATCAAGTGCGAATTTCCATTTTATCTTCTGTGCAAAAAATTACTTTTTAAATATGTTTCATTTATATATTGCGAAATTTACTTTTATATATATATATATATAGATATATATATGTATATATATGTATATATATGTATATATATGTATATATATTTATATTTATATTTGTATATATATGCTTATTAATTCATTTATTCAGATTTCAATTATTTAATTGTTGCTGTAACCATTTAATTTAGTCAGTAAATATTCTATTCTTTTTTTGGTTAAAATAAAACAAAATCTGGTTATAGTAGAAATAATAAAATAGAAAGAAATCTTTTGTTTTATCATTATTACTGATTTGTTAAATTACAACTATAAGAGGATAAGTTAGTAGAAAAATCAACTTACGTATATATGACAGCATTGATTTATTTAATTCTTGTTTTGAGTAAATATTTTGGAATAGAAAAGAATTCCTATTAATTTGTTAAATTGTGAAATTTGATAGGATAATATAGTAGAAAGGCAATTTGTGAATATATATTTATATCAGCATTGATTGTTTAATTCTTATTTTTAAATGTGTGTAGGGTGTAAATAGAGTTTAGTATAGAATCGAATAAGTTATCTTTTTATGAAATTAAGACTTGTAGACTTGTTGGATTCTTAGAACAGATCTTTTCTCTTTTTATATTTCCTCCCTCAAAATGAATTAAAATATATAAAGAGGTAGTGGTTTTAAAAGGTATTTATTGTGTGTACATTTATTTAGATAGATTTAAGATTTTAAAGTGGTAAGTTCTAATATGTAGTTTAAGTATTTAGAGTATTGTTATTATTATCATTTTAAGTATAACAAATGGTCTTAAGTGGTTGGCGCAATTGCTTTAAATATTGGAATTGAGTGTTAAGTTAGTGAGATGAAGGGAAGTGGAAATAACGTTTAAATTAATGTTTTGAACATAAGTAGTTATGAAATGATAATGAGTTAAATACCCAACTATTTAGTAGTTTTCAATTGTTGCTCATTGAAAGGGAAATTTAAATGTATGGGCATGGTTAGAGATTGATTAGGGTATTCTCGAATTGGATAGTTTATTGGTGAAATGGGATTTTAATCTTTTGAAAATTGATTTCCCTATATTCATTTAATGATTTATTTGTAAGTTCGCTTTATGGATAAAGTCTTTTAGAATACTTGTGATGGTTATCATGAATGGTTTTAGTATGGGTAAGTTGTTAAGTTATTTAGTTCTGGTCGTTAATTGATTGGTTAATAAATATTATTCTCAATTGAATTTTTGGTTGATGTTTATTATGTAAGTGTTTTTGTGGAGTTGAGAGTGGTTGAGTATTTAAGGTGTTCTTAAATTTGGTGCCTTGGATGTTGGTTGCCTACTTTTACCTCTGTTGTTGAAGGATTGTCCCATGTTGGTGTGAATGCCTTTGGAGGTTAGTTTTGATTCAAGGAATCCTTTGTCATTTAATTTGTGTTGCAATGTATTTGGGAACTTGTATTTTGTTGATGAGTTATGGGTAGTTGATCTTCTTGGATTTCTGATTTATTTTGTATCAAAGTTGTTTATGTAGTCTGGATGGGGTTGTTGATCTTATTTTAATGTATTCTCTCATTATATTTGAATTGAAAATAGTTCTGGTGGCCTTGCTATTATTGTGGTTATTGCTATGTTGTTGATTTTATGAAGGTGATTTGTGTACCATTTTAAGGGGGGTTCTTGTGAGGAGAAAATTGAGGTCTCCCGTGGAATGCCTAGTTGGTGGCTTTTGGTTTCATTAAGTGATTTCGTTGAATTAAAGGTTGATTTTCTTGTGCGTTTTCCTATTTGAGGTAACACCATTGTTGATTTGCGGATGGGTCTTGATGAACCTTTCCCTTTTTATGGCTTTTCTAATTTACTCGCATATTTGAGGAAATTTTATCCTTGTGTTGGAATTATTGGAGAAATACTCATGTTGCTTCATTTTACCCTTACTGGTGGGTTTTCGTTCTTTTGGCTTCCAAAGGCTTGAAATGATTATTAATTGATGTTCTCTCTCTTTATGTGCCCTTGATGTGGCAAGTGTTTTGGTTTCATGATTTTGAAAGGGTTGTACGGGAATTGTGGAGACTTTGATTATGTATTTATAGTGAGATGGGTAATGCCTCGCATGCTTCTCAGTTGTGATCTAATATTCTTATTTTGATGGTACAACCCTTGGTTTCTTGGTTTTTGGTTTGATATTGTTGGGTCTCTAGGGAGAGTGGCTCCTCGTGGGGGCCGGCGCCCCGTTTAAGGGGAAGGGCACAGGATAACCCACGAGTGAGTTAGTAATTAAGTGAAAACCTAATAATTAACTTAGGAGGGTTGGGTAGTAATATCATTATAAGATTTAAAATGGGTGCCTCGTCTTCATTAGTGTTTTCACAGACTAATGGAAGGCTGAGAAGGTCGTGGTTGGCAAGGTCGTAACCTCGTCCTCATGAGAGGTTATCGGCTCCGCATGAGCTACCCTATGGTGTCGGCGCCTCAAGTAGGAGGAAGGGCCAGGATATCCATAGATGGGGGCCGGTGCCTCAGTTTGGAGGAAGGGCCAAGATAACCCATGTAGGCTATGCGATGACACTCTCCCCTAGTTGCCCATGTGTTTTACTTTATTGTGTTCCTCTGGAAGTAGGTTGTGGGAGTTGGTTTAGATTGTTGTTGTATTGATTTAAATGGAGTATTGCCTTGATACATCTTTGGTGTACTTTGTGGTCTGGTATGATCTCAATGATATTTGATTTATGACCTTGTACTCTTTTGGTACTGTGCTCTGATGTTATTATATTATTTAATTGCAATTTGAATTGTATTATGTTTATTAATTCAGTTTGATTTGGAAGTGTTTCATGATCATTCTTTGGTTACTTGTTTATTGGTCATTGCTTTGATTTATGTGTTGGGATTTGTGACTTTAAGTTTTTATATTGAATCTTGTAATCTTTGAGTTTTATGATACTTTCGTATGATGTTGAGTCTTGTGGTTCCATGTTTGGATGTTCTTGGTTGTGGTGTCTTTCTTGTTAGCTCCTAGCACGGGGGGTGGGTCTTCGGACTCGCATGGTCGGGTGGAACGTGCTAAGCACCCCATTGGGTCCCCAGTCGAGGATCGAGAGGTGCGGATTGGTGCGGTTGCAGCGACTCTAGAGTTGTACTTGTCTTGGAGCCAGTTATGATGCTTTGTATTCATCTCTTCTTTTGTATCATGATTCTTGTTGTATAGTTTCCGTTCATGGTTTGGAAACACTTTTGTATCATTGTACTTCTTAAGCATTGTACTGTAATGTAATGTTAAACCCGATGTGGTTATTGGCCATGGCAGTTATTATTGTGTTGAGTTAATTATGTATATGTTATATTTACTCAGATGGTTTCTTATCAATGTTTTATCATGTATGTGTTCCATTTGTTAATGTTTATTTTGTTATGGATTATATCTTTGGATTTTATTCTTTATTGTTGTTGTGTGGATCTCAGTCTTGTAATGACTCCTCGTGTACCCCAAGGGATGTATGTGTTAGTGAATCTGTTTAAATGAAATTCATGTCATGACTTGATGTGTATTGCATGTATGTTATGTTTAATTAATTTAAAAAAAAATAAAAAAATTGTGTTGTGATTATTGTTTTATAGTCCTTTGGGGTTCGCACGACGGGGCATTACAAGTCGTTATGTTGCAAGAATGAGCACTCAACACTCCTCTATTATCAACCTTCGAAATCTTGCATCCTTGTGCAGGTGGAGAAGAGCCATGGAGATCAATCAACACTAGTTTGAAAATTGGTTTGCAGTTTCCTTGTTTACTATTTTTATTTTCATTCTAGTTTGTGCTTCATGGTGCTTGATAGGATTTAATTTGTTTATTATCTTCAATGCATTTAAACCTTTGATATTATTCCTATCTACAAATATAAATATAAAATTATTATAATTAATATATTCTGATATAGAACAAATTAAATTAATATATAAAAAATTGGATAGTTTAATTGATCTTTGGAGATATTAGGAAAAAGAAAGAGAGAGAGAGGGGGAGACAATTCTATATAGAGAGAGGAATATATACTAACACTTGCACCTAAAGGAGGTTCAAGGATTGCATCGATAGAAAACTATATGTATGTTAATATGTTAGAGAGTATGTGTTGAAGTTAGGGGACATTGGTTTCATTAGGTCAATCGACTATGCAGATTGGATTTCCAATCTAGTACCAGTCACTAAACCAACAAGGGGCATCCACAACTGCACAGATTTTAGAGATATCAACAAATCTTTCCCTAAGGACGACTTCCCTCTGCCTAACATTGACATGATAGTAGACATGATAGCAGGGTATGAGATGTTGTCCCTTATGGATGGATTTTTAGGATATAATCAGATCAGAATTGCAACTGAAGACCAACCTAAAAAAGCTTTCACATGTCCTTGGGGAACGTATTGCTGGAATGTTATGCCCTTTAGACTCAAGAACGTTGGAGCAACCTATCAACGTGCCATGACCACCATTTTTCATGATCTTGTACACACTCTTATGGAGGATTATGTCGATGAACTTATAGTTAAATCCAAGACAAGGGCAGAACATTTACATGTTTTAGACAAGATATTTCAAAGGCTAGAAAAGTATACAGTGAGACTAAATCCCAAGAAATGTGTGTTTGGGGTACAATCAAGAAAGCTTTTGGGGTATATCATTTCCAGATGAGGCATTGAAGTGGATCCAGCCAAGGTAAAAGCAATCATAGACATGCCTCCACCAACTAATCTCAGTTAGCTAAGGACATTACAAGGGAGACTGCAATCCATAAAAAGATTTATAGTGCAGTTAGCAGATAAGACACATCCTTTTCAACATTTACTTAAGAAAGGGGTACCCTTTGCATGGACAGTTAGGTGTGAAGAGGATTTTCAAGTGATCAAAGAATATCTACTCACACCACCAGTCTTAATGCCACCTATTGAAGGATGACCACTGATTCTTTATATTTTAGCAACCCATTCATCACTCAGAGCATTGCTTGCACAGAATGATGATGAAGGTCATGAAAGGGCAGTATAATATATCAATCAGACTTTGGTAGGTTATGAGCTCAACTATAGTACCATTGAAATTTCCTATCTTGCAGTAGTATTTGCTACTTAAAAACTAAGGCACTATATGCTAAACTTTTAAATAATGCTAATTGCCAAAATAGATCCTCTGAAATATCTTCTAAGCATAGTAGCATTAATAGGGTGACTGGCCAAATGGGTTATGGTACTTAGTGAGTATGATATCTAGTATGTAGAGAGAAAGGCTATTAAAGGACAAGTCATTGCTGATCAATTAGCTGACACACCAATACAAGTAGATCACCCATTAGTTGTAGATTTTCTTGATGAGTTTATATTCACAATTGACACAAACACAACATGGAAACTATACTTTGATGGCTCACATACAAATCATGGCTCAGGGGCTAGTATACTGTTTATCACACCACAGGGTGATTACATCCCTAAGTCATTCAAGATTGTGTTTCCATGTGCCAACAACATAGCAGAGTATGAACCTCTAGTGATAGGGTTACGCATGGCAATCAAGTGGAAAATTAAGAACCTACAGGTATATGGTGATTCTCAACTAGTAATCAGATAGGTAAATGACAATTATGAGACTAAGGATTGCTCCATACCAATGCATGGCAGATAGTTTTAAGGAGTACTTTGACAAGGTTGAATTTCATCAGATACCTCGTGTTCTAAATAGGGTAGCAGACGCTATGGCTACAATTGCATCACTTCTAGACATTCCTAGAACAATGCCTAAGTTTGAGTTCTTGGTAGAACAACTTTTCGTCCCAGCCTACGATATCCCAGATTTTGAGATGGTATGTGACATTGTTGGTCCTAATTCCCCATGGTACAAAGAAATCTATGACTACCTCCATGCCCAATCATACCCCCTAGCCTTTCAAATAATCAATGTAGGACATTCCTTTGTAATTCAACCAAATACACCATCGTCAGAGACACCTTATATAGACACGCCTTAGATAATACCCTACTGAGATGTCTCGATTCTAATGAAGCACAAGCGACCTTGCATGGGGTGCATGAGGGTATATGTGGTTCCCATTCTAGTGGTCCTACCTTAGCTAAAAATATTATGAGATTTGGTTACTATTGGCCTACTATGGAAAAGGACTCATATGTCTTTGTAAAGAAATGTCACCAATGTCAAGTTCACAGAGACTTGATACATGCACCAGCACAGGAGCTCCATCCCATAATGTCACCATGGCCCTTCACCCAATGGGGACTCGACCTCATAGGTAAGATCAATCCTACATCATCCAATGGCCACAAATTCATCATCACTACCAATGAGTATTTTACGAAGTGGATTGAGGCTATTCCCATGACATACATTACCGGCACAAAAATCTCTAAGTTTATCTTGAACTATATCATCTGTCAGTATGGTGTCCCTCAGTCCATAATAACAGATAATAGCTGCCCATTCAAGAACCAAGAAGTCCACCATCGTTGTGACGAGTTTCATATTCAACATCACTTTTCCACTCCATACTACCCACAAGGTAATGACCAAGCAGAGGCATCTAACAAAACTATCATTAGAATCCTCAAAAATACTGTTAATGATGCTGGTCATGATTGGCATTTACAGCTTAATCTCACCTTATGGGCTTATTGCACAAGTATTCATACTCCCGCTAGCGCCACTCCATATTCACTAGTATTTGGTTCCAAAGCCATTCTACCTATTGAGGTCGAGATTCCTTCCCTACGGGTATCCTTGAAAGGGCACATTGATGATGAAGAGTACCGAGTATCGAGACTCCATGAGCTAGAATTCCTAGATGAGCAAAGAAAGAAGGAACTAGACCATTTCCAAGCATATCAAAATCACCTTCGTCATAGCTATAATAGGAAGGTCTTGAACAAAAACTTTGATAATGGTGACTTGGTCTTAATGGAGAACCCAAAGAATCACTCAGAAAGAGAGAAACTAGGAAAGTTTGAACCTAACTGGTTAGGACCTTACATTATTATAGAAGCCTTTGGATCAGGAGCATATCAACTCTCTACTCCTGAAGGGGAACTGTTGTCCTCGCCAATCAATAGTCTTCATCTAAAGAAGTTCTACGCATAGGTTCTGAGAACCTTGTCTTAATTAGCAAAAATACAAAAAAATAAAAAAAAATTGTTACCTAGGTGAAAACCTGGATAACAGGAGTCTTGGTAACATCAAAAAAATCAAAAAATCCAGAAAATAGTAAAGAGAAATAATTCATCCAATAGTGAAAACCACTTCAGTGGCGCTTTGGATAAGTACCATGGTGAAAACCTGGCAAATAGGTGCCATGTGTAGTTGACTCTGCTCCTTTGTCTACTATTATTCTAATCTAACATCCCTATACATAGTCCACTTCCCTGTACATAGTCCTTATCCCTGTACATAGTCCACTTCCCTGTACATACTACCTATCCCTATACATATCACTTATCTTTCCCATCCATCGCTTGTACATACCATTCATAATAAGTGGTAGTCTTTCCCATAACTAGGAACAATTGACATCGAGTACATTTCATATCCCCCATTTTATCCTATTCATAATCAATTGGTCTTATACTCAACTAGGGGAAAACACTTGATGTGTGTCATATTGGTTCTTACATTGGTTGTGTTGAAGACGTAAAACCATAGAAAAATCCAAAAACATGACAAAATGACCTGAGAAAACACAAAAACATCAGAAAACTTCAAAAGGACAAAAAAAGAAAAACAAGTCAAAAATCCAAAACAAAGTCAAAGTCAGTCGCACTTGTCAGTCTTTGTCATTTGTTGAACTACGTTGCCTCTATGACTGGACGTAGGAAAGGCCATCTTCCTATGTGCCCCCAAGGCATTAGGTCAATCTATTTAGGTTTGTTTGTATAAAATCATGATTCAATCCATATTGTCTATATGACAAGGTCATTGGTCGTGTCAAACTACGAGGTCTCTGCGTGTATCACGTAGGCAAGGCCATCAATTGATAAGCCCCTGAGGCCACACTAGGTTAGTCCATTAGGGTTCATCACATTCACTACCACACATGTCTTCTACTTGTAGTCAGTCTTGTCAGTCAAATTCAAGTTGAACTATGAGGTCTTTGTGTGTATAACGTAGGCAAGGCCATCAATCGATGAACCCCCAAGGCCGCACTAGGTCAGTCCTTTAGGGTTTGTCATCACACATAGTCAATTGTCCACACATCATATCAAGTCATGCATCAATCTGGTGAACAAGTCAACAATGTCTCTAAGTCAAATCAAACAAATTGCCAAAGAAACAACCAAAATAGATCAACTTATGTCTGCTACAGGATGTGTCCTTCCTGGAAACAAACATCATCAAAACAATCGACCTGTCTCTTATTCAGGATGAGTCCTTCCTAAATACTGATATAAGCAAAACAATCTATGTATTATATAGGATGAGTCCTTCCTGCATATCAAAATTGTCAAACAATCAACATAGCCTTACATAGGTTATCACATCAACGACATCAAACTCAACATCTTATATGATACATGTCTTTCTGAAACCAAGCTTTGTCATGCCTTATACAGATATTCATAACATTGAAACCAGACTCAAAGTCTTATCCGGTATGTGTATCTCCTGAAATTAGGCTCTATCAATCAATCCTTTTATCAATCAAAACAATCAAACAAACATATCAAGTTTTGGAAAATATTTTACTGGATTTTTTTAACTTTATGGCTTATTTATCCTATCATTTCATTTGACTTTATGATGGGAATTATGTTACTAGCTTTCTCAAGGATGTCCCATGAAGGATTTAGAGAAGCAATGATGTATTAGAATTCTATTTTCTTTGACTATTGTCTGTTGACTATCTTTTCATTTTATGATTGGAATCCTGTTACTAGCTTTCTCAAGGATGTCCCATGAAGGATTTAGAAAAGCAACGATGTATCGGAATTCTATTTTCTTTGACTAATGTCTGTCAACTGTCTTTTAAATTTGATTTTGAGTCATGTTACTAGTTTCTTCAAGGATGTCCCATGAAGGATTTAGAGGAGCGATGACGTCTCATGACTCGTCTTTTATTTTGTTTGATGTATGTGGTTTGTCTTGACAAAAAGACTGGGGCACTTGTGCCCTTAGTATGAGTTAACAACAATCCTTGTCTACGATTATCTGTTGTTAGCAATTGGATGACCTTGGACACCTTGATCTATGTCATATCATGGTGTTTTTCTCCATTTGTATTAGTCCCGCCAAATGATGATAAAGTTCCATGCCTTTAGTGATACAGAAAAATATTGAAGTTTGCTAATACTAACATCCATGTCTTTTATTATTCATCTTTCTTTTCACACTAACATTTCTTCTTTTCTACATCTTCACCACCCTTATCTATTTTCCTCTATCCTTTTGTCCTTCATCTTCTAGTTCTCTCATCGATTTCAAGAGCACACTCGTGTTCTTTGAACCCGCCTATCCTCTCGAGGGGGCATACCTTTACTTCTTCATCATTATTCCTCATCCTACTTTCACTAGGGTATGACTAGGGCATTTTATTTATTATTCTTTGACACAACGCCGAAATGACATTGTATCAAAGAGGGGCAAATGTAGACACTAAAATTTGGTCTAAGCCTGTAACTTCAATATTCTTCATAATTCGTATTTCTATGGGCATGATTAAATATTGTCAATTATTTAATTATTCTCTAAAGTCTTCATTTCTTTATTAATTGAATAAATCTAATTATTTAATTAATTCACTTTAACTTTAATTCTTCTATTAATTAAATAATCTTAATTATTTAATTGATTCACGTTTTCTTTATTCTATCTGATTAATTAAATAAATGCTTTTTATTTAATTATGTTACTAATTAACCTTATCCTTCTTGTCAAATTAAATAAATTCTTATTTGATTTACCTTTTATCATATTTCAACTATAATTAAATAAATACTTTATTTATTTAATTATTCATTAACCCCTTCAACACTTAATTAAATAGATCTTATTTATTTAATTATTCTTCAAATATCAAATCTTGAATTAAATGAATTATTTAATTCATAAATTCTATTTTAACGCATTCCTCTATATTTAGATAATTGTGTAAGTTATCTAAGTATTCACTCTCGCTCGACTCGAGATCTATTTAAATCGGCCAATTAACTCTTGATTTAATCTCTAAGTTGCTTTCGTGAATAATCTATTTATCATATCATTCAATCATCTAGTTCTAACTCGTTTGCGTGTACATGCATATTAATTAAATATCTTTATTTAATTAATTTGATCTTGTGCATGCATTCGAACAAGACGTTGCTTTAATCCTATCTTTATCTTTGTCATGCAAAGATAATTCTTCTGTTTTCGAATACCAAACTCAAAGATTAAATTGTTTATTTAATCTTTATTTATATTTCTAATTTGTATCACTCATGTCGCTACTAACAGTTATCAGAATGCATGTCTAATCTTTTGATCTCAACCATTTGTCGATCTTTCGATCCTGGCCTGTCATTCGAATGATCAATTTTCTATAAATTGATCTATCCTTCATCATTTCAATCTCTCCCAAAATATTATGACTTTTGGAAGCATATCTATTATTTGAATCTTTTATGTTTTGCTAAATCACTATCACAGGCTATACTTGCACAAGAGAAATCTAAGGGCAAATATACTACAACGGAAAAATGGAGAAGGGAAATTGAGGTTATACATGGAATTACATAGATATTGGGTGAGATTGTTCAATTTATTTATGTTTTAGCTTTCCTTTGTTCTCTATTGTTTAACTTAGATTTCATTAGAGATTTGATCGCATTGTTGTGTGATTTTAACGTTTCTTCTGCATTTTCTAGATGTTATAGATATCACTTAAAAATGGGTACCTTAAACATGTAGAATTTTCCCATTCAACTAAGTTCACCCCAACAATAATACGTTCCTCCAAGTTTACCTCAACAACAATACATTCAATCGATTCAACCCCAACAATAATACATTTAATCAATTCAACCCCCACAACAATACATCCAATCAAGTCAACCCCAATAATAATGCATTCAACCAATTCAACCCCAACAAAAATGCATTCAATCAAGTCAACCCCAATAACAATACATCCACTCAAGTCAACCACAACAACATCAGATTCCCTTAAATCAATTTCAACAACAATGTTGCATTCATACAAGGGCACCTCCATCAACATCCACAAATGAATTGGCTCAACAAATTCAAGAGTTATAACAAAAGATATTGGAAACATTAACACTATGAAGAGCTCTACATTGGAAGAAGTATGTCCCTATCCTTTTGACAAGTCTTTGAACACAATCCCTTTCCCTCAAAATTTTGAAATGCCAAGATTTTAAAAATACAAGGGAAGAGGTGATCCAAGAGAACACATAAGGTAATTTTGCATAGCTTGTCTTGAGGCACCCTACAATGATACAAATCTAATGCACCTCTTTACTAGAAGCTTAAGAAGTCGAGATATTGAGTGGTTTTCACATTTACCTTATGGGATCAAGACCTTTATGTGTTGGTAGGTAAATTAATTTCACATTTTTCATATAACGTTGAGTGTGAAATCTCCATGAATAATTTATGTACAATGAAAAACAAAATGAGGGAGAATACTTTGTCCTTTTTAGAAAAATGGAGAAACATGGCAAGAAAATTCCCTTATCCTATTCATGAAAAGAAACTCATTCACATTTTCACCCAAAATCTAAATAATAAATTGGCTTTCCACCTAAGAATTCAATGTGCTATCACCTTTGATGAGATCATTGAAAAGGGAATAGAAATTGAAAGATCTCTCATTGAAGAGGGTCTTGTGAAAAATCTAAAGATCATAAGGATAACTCTTCAACATCTAAAGACAAGTCTAAGATTTTGGCCAAAAACAAAAATATTGTCAATGATGGTGTGGTAGATGGAAAAAAAATAAAAATGTTCAACCTACCCTACAATTGACAACAAA
This sequence comes from Sequoia sempervirens, assembly GCA_007258455.2. Classification (NCBI taxonomy): domain Eukaryota; kingdom Viridiplantae; phylum Streptophyta; class Pinopsida; order Cupressales; family Cupressaceae; genus Sequoia; species Sequoia sempervirens. The sequence goes on from VDFB02058242.1 coordinate 7,924,208, forward strand.
CAATCCTTAAAGCAATCAAGGTGGTAGAAGGCCACCTAGGAAAAACAATGCTCCTAAAAGGAAATATACTCCTTTAGGGGAATCTCTTGTATTTGCATTGAAAAAATTAGTTCAAGCTAAACTTATCACCTTCTAGAAGTAAAAAATAAAGAACCAAAATTAAACCTTCATGGTATAAAGATAATGAATATTGTGAGTACTATAGGATCAAAGGACATAATACTTCTAATTAGTTTAAATTGAAAAATCTTATCAAAGACCTTATAGATCAAGGTGATGCTGGTGGAGGAAATCAACCTTCAACTAATGATGATCTCAAGATATTCTAAGATCCTATCCCTAATCATGGAAAAGGTGAACCTACAAACAAAAATAGCAATCATAAATGAGCCAATTATATTGATGTTTCTTATGATTACACCATATCTTGAGTAGAAGGAATCTCTTGCATAAAATTACAATCCTTGAGTGCACAATCACAACATGTAGGGGAAAAATGAAAGGAAGCAAGGTACATAGAAAAGCTTCCAACACCAATATTTCAGACGAGAGAATGTGAAAATTTCTAGAGTTTCAAACTCTTATATAATTATAATAAAGAAGGTACACAAAATAGGTAACATAAATATAATTAAAGATACAATAAAAACACATAATGCCAAATATACGTGGGTAAAACCCTTTCGGGAGAAAAAATCCACACTCCAAAAGCTTAAACAATGTATTATCTATAAACAAATAGTTAAAATACACTTGTAGTGCAAGCTTCTATAGGATTTTTTCTGTGTTACAATTCTGGAGTAAATTTGACAACATAACGATATCTCAACACAACATCACTACAACTCCAAAACGCAACTGCTCAATATATAGGAGCTTACAATGCATAAATTAGAAATTTGTAAATCAATTTTGAAAGGCTGAAGAAGCAACATGGAAAGCACCAAAACCATTGCACACTCATAATGGTAAGTTTCCAATTGTTACCACATGTAATATTGCAACTACCAATTGTCACTAAACCTGCATGTGCAAAATCTGCACTTGCCAAATAATAATTGTGCCTCAAAAAACTCACATTCCATGCAAACTCAACACGGAAATAGAAAATTCCTCATACATAACTCCACCTGTAAATGCAACTTTCCAACTTGACTTCTCCTCAGATCAGAAATTGCAAGTTGTAACTCACACAAAAATGTGAGATAATTAGCAACATTAAATATTTAATAATTAATACTATGGAAAAATCAAAGGTTGAGACACCTTCATTTTCCTAACATTCTCCCACTTGTTAAACACCTTTGAAGAGTCAATGGAAATAATAGGATTTTACTACTAGAGGTTGAGAGGCCCATAGACTTCGAACACCATCTGAACTTCTTTGTGCTCACTGGCTTTGTCAATGCATCTGCAACATTCATCAGGGTGTCAACCTTTTCTAACTTCACCTTTCCATCTTCCACCGTATCATGAACAAAATGAAATTGAACATCAATGTGCTTTGTTCTAGCATGGAAAGTAGGATTCATCACCAAGCAAATGGAACTTTGACTATCACAATTGTAGACACGTAAAATGTACTAATTAACATTATACATCTGATACTGATTACTAACACCATTTCATCCTAAATCATCCCTTGGTCTAACCATTTAATTGAATACCCTTATTTGATTAAATTAATCAATTTTCCTCTCTTAATTAAATAAATCATTTATCTGATTAAGTCATTTTCTCTTGTTAATTGAATCAATCAATCTGATCTAATTGTCTCTATTTAATTAAATAATTCATTTTATTTGATTAAATCTCTAAAGTCATCTTATTAAATTAAATAAATTAAAACCTTATTTGATTTAATCTAACATCATTCCCTTTAATTAAATAAATCAAAAATATTTATTTAATTAATCTCTAAATCATATTCTCCTTTTGATTTAAATCAACCCATAAATCTAAATCAATTAGTCACATCATCTAATCCCTCATTAAATTAGTCAACCCTTGATTAATTTAATTCTAATCCATGTCCCATCCTCTAGCTTTTGCCACTTGCACATGAAAATAGATTTAATTAATTTATTAAATCTCTATTTTCTCTCAACTTGGCATCTTTAGAGAATATACCTCCAATTTTGAAATCCCTCCAAGTGGACTTAGTCCTTCCAACAAGACATTTATTTCACCTTACAAGTCCTTTTTCCTTGAGCCAAGTGGCATTTAAGTCATTCCTTTTTCCCTCTTCCATGTCATTTCATTATTTTCAAATTCCACCTAAATGCATATGGACACATTCATCAAAATGTGCGCATCCTTCATCCATTCATATCTTGACAAGTGGCATCTTGCCATTGGTTGAAAGTTAGTCCCACATTGCTTGATTTTGGGCATTTCTCCACCTTGTCTTTCTATAAATAATAGGTTTCTCTCCTCATTTGATCATCCACAATTTGAGCAAACTTATTATACTCAATTTCATCTTCAAAGCAATAGCATTTTCATCCATTTTATCAATTTTATAGGTAGGTTATGTAGATTTTTCATCATGGAGCTCAAGCGAATCTTTATCAAGTGGATCAAACTTCATCACTCATCAACATTGCATCATAGGAGTTGGGAAAGGGCCAATTTTCACATGAAATTGGCACCAATTCCCCCATGGGATCAAGAGTTTGCTTGCTTGATTAGGACTTCATTTACTTTCTTATTTTGTTCTTCATTTTATTTCCTAGTTTGAGCATTACTAATGGATTTCATGGGGAATCTTAATTCTTGCTTGCATTTGAGTCTTCTAATGTGTTTTTTTATTGTGTTTTGTAGGTATTAGGATTGGGGTTCTACATTTGGCGCTAGGAGGGAAAATCTCACGTTTAAATCACGTTTTTTATCAAAAAATTTGTGTTTTTTTCTATTTTTATGTGTCTACAGGGAAATGCACTGCTAGCAGACAATCGTAGTAGTACAGAACCACTAGCACTCCAGTGCTGCCATATAGCACCGCTTCAAACTCCAAATAGCGACGCTCTGTCTTTCTCACCCAAGATTGAAATTTCTAAACTGCACCGTTGATTCCATTCTCACGCGCTATAATTTTTAAATTCCAAACTGCACTATTGGTGAAAAGGGCGACACAATCATGTTCCATGATTTGCTACAGAGTGACACATGCAGAATTAGCAACGCTATATAGCACCACTGGATTCCTTAAACTACACCGCCTGTGCAGACTCCACTGCTAAAAGAAAGTAAAAAGTGAAATCTCAATTTTTTATGATGTGCTCTTTTTAATTCTGATTATCTGGGTTATTACTTGCTTTCCTGACCTTTGTTTTGCAGTTCTAACTAGTTTTTCGTAGGTTGGTCTATTCAAAGTGAAGGAGAGAGACAAGATTGAAAGAGGCATAATGACATCATTCTCTCATGATACCCTTTTTTTGAACACTTTAGTGTTTGTTTAACACTCTTAGAGAATTCACAATTTCTCTTAAAAAATTGTTATCTTTCATGTGCTTAGGACCTACTAAACTTCTTTTGGGCTCTAAAAAGAACATTTCAGATTTTTGCTACAAAGGTCTTAAAAAAAACTTTAGGACAAACTCACTAGATTTGGTTTGAGGATTAACAATTGAACAAGGAAATCTCCATATTTCATTTTGGTGTTCTAAAAAGAATCAAATAATTGCTTTGTGGGTTTAAAATAAACAAGTGCTTCTTTGTCTTGTAATTGCTTACTCAAAGTAATACCATCGAAAGGACGTATGTGCTTCTCTTGCACCTCACGATGATTTTGAGAATCAAAAGGCCTTTTGGTGATCTTAAGTTGGGTAAAGTAATTTCCTCCATATTTCATTTTGGGATTAAAATCAAACAAAACTTGCAAGTGTGAGTGGAGTGTATTGTGTACATTATCTCTCTTTGTGTTGCAACAAAGATTGATTGAGTTACGGGTATTGTTTCTTGCTCGCTTTTGTTTATCTTAGAGGGCCTACCTTGTGGGAAAAAGTAATCACCCAAGGGAACGACCCAACCGGTAACACACTAAAGCCAAGTGTATTTCCAGCTGGTATATAAGTGTGGATACTGGAACAAAGGCTCGTATCATGCGGTTGGTTCCGACGAGAAGGGAAGCAATGGTCTCTCACTGCATGGATCAACCCCTACAAACATAAAGTTTGAATTAAAACCCTTGTTTAGAAATGGCCAAAATCCTTGATCTATTTGTTGGTGCAAGAACGATTGTTCTGAAGCCGCCCCACACTTTTACGGTTTTTAGTAGAAATGGAAAGTATGCCATGGGAGTTTCATGGGTGTTGATGCTTGGCTGCCCTGTATAAGTGAGTGCCATGGAGGGGAGCCAGTGGGGTCAAGCATCTAACCATTCACTAAAAATAAGCATAGCTGAACTTGTCCAAGTGGGGATTCAAAAAATAATTCTTTCATAGCCTTAGGGTTTTACTTTTTCTTGGAAACAAAACACTTTGCTTTTTCGTAAACATTTGGAAACAAATATTCAACATTATCATGAAACGTCAAACCCTTTAGGAAGAAAATATCTTTGACAAGATTCATGTGTTATTGCTTGCCCTTGGGATTTTGTCCTTAGAGGTTTCTAAACACTTTAATTTATATCTCAATTTGCTTACTAAAGTCAACAATAGGTAACTTCTGCCTTGATTTCATCAAAGTTCCACATAATGCACTTTGTGGGATGAGAAGTTAAGACATTGGGCATCTAGTTTCAAAAGTTAATCAAGAATTGTTTGTGGTAAAAAGAAGTCACTAAGCAAAGCTAAGAACAATTGAACCCCACACATGTGTTTCAAATGATTTCATGCAAGATCATAATACGGAAACCAAAGTCAAAATTTCTTAGTCCAAAAGAACATCAAAAGCGTCTCTCAATGCTCTACGAATTCAGACGAAGATTACTTTTCAACTTTTACAGAAGAGATTCAAGAAACAATTCTAGATTGTACTCATTCTATTATTGTCAAAATCCAAATCTCTTTCAGGAATTTGAGCATCTTGTTAAGAGTAAAGCATGTTCTTCAAAACTGAGGTCTTGTAAACAAGAGTCTTTTTAGGTACACATAGGATCAAAATCAAAACCTTCACCCATATTTTCAAACATCAATCCAAATCATCTCACCAACAACTCTTGAAAATCTTGAAATCATCCTTCATGCTAGAATTTTTGGCAAATCAAAAATCAAAATCCTTGAAACAAATCAAAATCCTTGAATCAAAATTCTTAAATCAAAAACATCAAACCATCTTGTTTAGTTAAGTATATGTAGATGCATCCTTCTCTATATGCTTAATTAGATTATCCTCAAATCATCTTGTTTGGCTAGGTATATGTAGATGAATCCTTCTTCATGTACTTAGTCAAATTTGTCATCAAATCATCTTGTTTAGCTAGGTATATGTAGATGCATCCTTCTCCATATGCTTAGTTGAATTATCATCTTGTTTTAATAGGTATGGGTAGATGCATCCTTCTTCCTACACTTAGTCAAATTATCCTCTTGTGAGCAAGTCTATCCCATATATAACATCCAACATCTTGGGATCCATTTGTTCATTATCCAAAATCAAAGCAATCCAAAATAAAATCAAGGTCAATCCAAAATCCAAAACAAATCCAGGAATCCAAAAAGTCCCAAAAGTCTAGCATCCCTTCAAGATCTTCTAAGATTTCAATCATCCATACCATCCATCTTTCACACATTTTCATCATCACACCTTTGATCCTTAAAACATCCTAAATTTTCTCTTTTGTACCTAAAGTTAGATCACTCCAAAGAATTAGAGATTCATCTCCCACATTCTTGAAAATTGATCCCTATTTTATGGTGCAAACTAGATCTCAACACAAGAGGAACATGGAAGCCAACAAAGAAACATCCACTTCAAGTGACCTAAGTCAAACCAATTCCTAAATGAATCTTGTTGGACCAAGTAATCCTCTAACTAACTTCATCATCACAAAATCCACAAGAGGAAGGTCAAGTGGAGGATCTTACCAATAATCCCTTTGGGATGTCACAAGGTGAGATTGTCGAAATGGTCCAAAATCTTGAGAATCATAGAATTATCAACATCATGGTGAGACTCAATCCCTCACTATACATGCTTGAATTAGCAAAAAAAGGGGCTAAACTCCCTTCCTATTTTGATGTGAGCACCATTGTGGAACCATCTTTTGGGGTCATGCCTCCAATTTCATCCATGCCCCCAATTTCATCTACACCCCCAATCCAAAATGTCACTCAACCCATCCCCCAAATTACATCATCTATTGCTCCAACTCAACCAATTTTTAATAAGGGGAGCACATTTCTCAATGCTTTACAAACACACCCCCTTGTGAACAATCAATATTTGGATGCAAACACCATCCTGGGGCAAACCATCCCCCAAAATCCATCACCCATATGTCCCTCTCACTTTTCATGATCCTAATGACCCATCATCATCATTTCACGCAACACCTCAAACCTCTCTCCCTATGACCTCACAAGGAGAAGGTGACTTATTTGGACCAGGGGGTAGTTTGACCCTTCATCTTCATCATTTCGTCAAGGGAGTATGCCACTCACATTTCCACCACTTCCACCATTTCCATCAATATCCACACCACCTCTTGGTTTAGGCCTTCCCCCTTTACCAAGTATCAATCAAAGCATCATACCAAATCCTCCCATCTTGCCATCGATATCACAACAACAGGTGGCAACCACATAGGAAATCACCACATCATCAACCATCCCCCAAATGTCTCAAAACATGGTATCTCAAGGAGAAAGCATATCCATCGCACCACCCACCACTCGAAAACCCACTAATCAATAAGATGGTGCCTCTCATCACCACAACAATCACCATTCCAAATCTGGCTCCACCACCACCACCACCACCACCACCAAACTCGAACACATCAAACCAATACAACATTACATTGTAAGCCGCTTCGTAGGCTGCCTATTAGAAGGCACTCCAACAAATCCAAAACTAACAAGTTGCACAACTAGTTGCTCAACAAGCTGCTCAAGCTGCACTACAAGCGCAACAAGCACAACAAGCATAGCAGGCTGCACAAGCCAAAGCCTTAATGCAACAACAACAACAACAACAACAAGCTGCTCAAGTTGCTCAGGCTGCACAAGCTGCATAGATTGCACAAGATTCCCAACAAGCCCAAGAAAAAGCTTAAGCGCAAGCTGAAGCCTAGGCACAAGCCCAATACCAAGCTCAACAAGCGTAAGCACAAGCATAATATCACACACAACAAAAAGCATATCAACAAGTGCTAAAACAAACTAAGAGTAGGAAGAAGTAGCCCGAAAAAAAGCGTTGTTGGTGCAACAACAACAACAACAAGCTTAGCAACAGGCACTATTAGCGCAACAACAACAAGACCAACAACAAGCATTGTTGGTACAAAAACAATTGCAAGCATACTTGGCTCAACAAAATGTGCATGCACCATCCATTAATACACAAACCAATCCACCCATCCCACCAATAATTGAACCATCACAAAACACTTTCACCCCACCCCCTAGTTCACAAAACGATGTGACAACACAAATTAGGTTGCTCTTGCAACAAGTGCTTGTTCTTTAGTCAGGGAGAACCACGAAAACACCCAACAACTTGTGTCCCTATCCATTTGATAGGAGTCTTGCAATGAAACCATTCCCGAAGGGATTTGAAATCCCCAAATTTGATAAATACCGTAGGATGGGAAACACTGAAGTTCACATCAGGGAATTCCAAGTGCATTGCATGGAAGTCGCATATGATGATACATATTTGATGTGACTGTTTCCTAGAAGTTTGGATGGCCAAGCCATGGATTGGTTCTCTCGCCTCCCTCCAGGCATCAGGAAGTTCCAGGAGATAGTAGACGCATTCATCAAAAATTATTCCTTCAATATCGGTATGGATGTTAGTCTAGAGGAACTATACGCTCTTAAACAAGCTAAGGGAGAATCATTCACTTCCTTTCTGCAATGATGGTGATCCAAGGCCAATAGGAGCAAATGGGACATGTATGAAGAACAACAAGTTTGCACCATCATCTCCAAGCTGGAGGGAACCTTGGCATTTCATCTCAGGGTGCAAGGTATCACCACATATGACCAATTGATCTCCAAGGAACTCAATATCGAATGAGCCCTTATTTCACAAGAAGGATCACCCACATATCTTGAACAACAAAACAATCACCCATCCACCAGTTACAATGACAAACCCTGCACATGGGAAAAGAACATAAACATTACCAATGATGGTGTTGTTGACACCAACATTGTCATCAGCACTCCTCAACAAAACACACCCACACCCCAATAGGAACCCAAAAACCACCATCAAAACAATCATCAAGCTAACACAACGACACAACAACCAAACAATCAAATGATCAACAATATGAATGATCAAAGGGGACCACCCCAGAAAAACAAAAACTCCCATAAGTAGAAGTACACTACTCTTGGAGAACCACTTGAGGTCATCATGAAGAAATTAATAAATGAAAACCTCATCAAGGCTCCCACCTATGAGAATTACCAGGAACCAGACATGAAACCACCTTGGTACAATGAAAACCAGCTCTATGACTTTCAAAAAATAAAAGGGTACACCACTAACAATTGCATGAGGTTAAAAAACCTAATCCAGGACCTCATTGATCAAAAAATCATAAATGTGGAGCAGGTAGTAGGAAATTAGAACCTTAAGATATAGACGAATCCAATGCCTAATCATAACAAAAAAGGGAACAATAACGACAACAAAGGAAAAGGCACCTTCAAAAGCATGAATCATGTGTACAACCATGTCATCACATCCATGGACGAGTATTGCGCCGCTATCACCATCAAAGGAGTCCATGCTGATTGTGGAGTCACCAGAAGAGGAAAAAAATTACCATTGCAGGGTCATCTCAGCAAAATAGAGCACCCACCTCCAACCTAAGATCTGTTCCCAATGGTTATAATGTTCTTGATCAATTAAAAAGAACCCTAGCTCAGATCTCCATCATGGAGTTGCTAAAAATTTCATCTATCCACTGAAAGATCCTTGAGGAAGCATTGGCTTCATCCACCGTCCTCGTGGATCTTGATGCAGAACAATTCTAAGCTATGGTCAGAAACATCATTACCCCAAATCTCCTTACATTCTCTTATCAATACTTTCTCGCTCAACCATATCACAATCGTGCACTCCATTTGGAGGTCCTAGTGCATAAAAATAAAGTCAAGAGAGTCCTTGTGGATGGAGGTGCAGGTTTAAAAATTTGTTCCCTCGAGCTCATTAAGAATATGAAAATATTAGAGGATTCCATCGAAAAGGAAAAGGCATCACAATCAGGGCATATGATGATCAAGAAAGAGTGTCTTAGGGCACTATTCAACTCCCTATTCAAGTAGGGCCAACAATCATGGAAACTAGTTGTTAGGTCCTGGACCTTGATCTACCTTACAACATTCTCCTGGGACGTTTGTGGATTCATGCAATGCAAGCAGTAGCATCAACCTTCCATCAATGTGTCAAGTTCACATATGAAGTCCAAGAGGTCACCATCCATGGGGATCCTAAACCATTCTCTTACTGCAAGAACCTAGAGGCAAAATATTATAAAATCCCTCAAGTGCCTAAAAATGATGAAGGTCCATCAACTCCATATATTGACCCAACCACTCTCACTTCCACTTCTGCGACAAAGACACCCACCACTCCCGCCATCCCCACCATCTCTGATATCAAAGTCATCATCCAGGACAATGGTTTCAAAAATTATACAATTCCCAAAAATTATTTTGTGGTAGGAGAGTTACCACAATCTCCCAGATCACAAGGACAACTGCAATCAAATGAAGCCTCCACATCCCAAACATCCACTGAAGGATATTCCAACTTCAAAAGTTGAGGAGATCTCAGCCAAGAAGTAATAGAGGAGAACCTATCCCATCTCCTGTATCAAGACAATAGACCGGCAACTAATTTACCTATGGACGACAACAACAAAGGCTTGCAAATGATGCTCGCAATGGGCTATGACAGAAACCAAAAATTGGGGCAAAATGACAATGGGCTTCTAATACCCATCATTCCTAAGATGTGAATGAGAAATTTTGGCCTCGGATGTACCCCTCTGAGTATAACCATATGTGGACGAGGTCCCCCAGTTAAAGTAGTCAAGACTCCTTGTCAACCAACACCAGCTGAACTTCGCTTACCTGTGTCTACCAAACGAGTCATAGATAATTTCACTTTTGATATAACAAACATCTATAGTAGTAGCGATGATGAGGAAGATACCATAATTGACCTACCAATGCTTTTTGAGAATTCCTCACTCCTTATGATCAGCACCCTATCCTATGAGTCTAAAAACCAAGCCCATGAGATAAAGTTGTCTACCCCCAACTCATTGATCATGACCAACAAGGACTGCCAATTCTGGACACTTTCAAAAATGATGAGGCATTCTTAGAATTGATGGGACTACGAGACATGATACCATGTGGCAATCATAAATCTATATTTGAAATCATTCTGGACACGCAGGCTTACTATGGGGAGACGATTGAGTCCTTTAGTCACAAAACTAAAAATCTGAGAATAATCTCAAGGTATCTAAGTGAAAACCACACTGTGGCACTCTCTGATCCAAAAATAGTTAAAAGAAAGGATGTATCCAATGATGAAAACCTCTCTAAGGCACCCGTGGATGAATGATTCAATCTTCCCCTCAGTGCTTTACACCGGGAAAAATCAACAGCTCTAGCAAAAAAGTGCAACCCAGTCAACTTGGGAACAGAGGAAACTCCACACATAAAATTCTACGATGAATCACTAATGGAAGAGGAACAAGATCTCTTAGCTACTTTCCTAAGGGAAAGAAATGTTAATTTTGTATGGAGCTATGCCGACATGCCCGGGCTTGATTTGGAGATTGTGGTCCATCATCTAGCAGTGTATCCTAAAGAAAAGCCTGTCAGACAAAAGCTCAAGAAGATGCATCCCCAGATAGCCTTGTTGGTTAAAATGGAATTTAAGAAGCTACTTGATGTAGGGTTCATATGACCAATTGACTACCCCGAGTGGGTATCAAATCTGGTTCCTATTTTAAAACTTGATGGGGGTATCCAAATTTGCACGAATTTCAGAGACCTAAACAAAGCATGTCTGAAGGATGATTTCCCATTGCCTAACATTGACATGATTGTAGACATGAAAATGGGACATGAAATGATTTCTCTGATGGACGGTTTCTCTAGGTACAACCAAATAATGATTGCCAAACAAGACCAACACAAAATGGCCTTCACTTGTCCATGGGGGACCTATTGCTAGAATATGATTCCATTCGGCCTAAAGAATGTTGGGGCCACCTACCAAAGAGCCATGATGTTAATCTTCCATGACATGATCCATAGAACTATGGAAGATTATGTTGATGACATACCAGCAAAATCTAGAAAGCGGGGAGATCACATAGCAACCTTGAGTGCTATTTTTGATAGGTTGGAGAAATACAAGGTTTGTTTAAATGCAAAGAAGTGCATCTTCGGCGTACAATCAGGAAAGCTGTTGGGATACATAGTGTCAATGAGGGGTATTGAAATAGATCTCACCAAGGTAAAAGTAATCCTCAAAATGAGGCACCCAAAACATTGAAACAGTTGAGAGGCCTCCAAGGAAAACTTCAGTCCATTAGTAGATTCATAGCACAACTAGCAGACAAGCGAATCCCGTATTCTCACCTACTCCAAAAGGGGGTAGTGTACAAGTGGGATGACAAGTGTGAGGAAGCCTTCAAAAAAATCAAAGAATATCTTGTCACACCTCTAGTCCTCATGCCGTCGATCCTAAGAAAGCCACTAATTCTCTATGTATCAGCAATAACAATAGCCCTCGGTGCTCTTCTAGCTCAGGACGATGAAAATGAGATAGAAAGGGCCATCTATTACATCAGCCACACAATGGTCAGGCATGAGTTAAACTACTCATTCATAGAAAAATCATGTCTAGCAGTAGTGTTTGCTTCACAAAAATTTAGACACTCATGTCGCTGATCCCAAGAAAGCCACTAATTCTCTATGTATTAGCAATAACAGTAGCCCTCGGTGCTCTTCTAGCTCAGCACAATGAAAATGAGATAGAAAGGGCCATCTATTACATCAGCCACACAATGGTCGGGCATGAGTTAAACTACTCATTCATAGAAAAATCTTGTCTAGCAGTAGTGTTTGCTTCACAAAAATTTAGACACTACATGTTGGCACACAAAATCAAACTCATCGCCAAAATTGACCCCCTCAAGTATCTTCTTTCCAAGGAAATGCTCACAGGAAGGATGGCTAAGTGGGTCATGATTCTATCTGAATACGACATTGAGAATGTGGAACAAAAAGCAATCAAAGGCCAGGTGATCGTAGATCAACTTGCAGAAGCACCCATATATTCAAAGAATCCACTCATATCGAAGTTTCTGAATGAATCCATCTTCAATCTCAACATAGCCGACCATTGTAAACTCTACTTTGATGGTTCCTACACACATCATGGATCAAGAGCCGAAGTATTTTTCATCACCCCATAGGGGTACTGTATACCTAGATCCTACAAATTGGTATTCCCCTGCACTAACAACATTGCAAAATATGAGGCTTTAACCATAGGTCTCAGAATAGCAGTGCAGTGGCACATTATGGCCCTCAAGGTATATGGAGACTCCCAGCTAATAATCGATCAAGTGAATGATGAGTACCAGACTAAGGATGACAAGCTGATTCCATACAAGAAATTGGTGGAGACTCTCAAGGAATCCTTCATTTACATCACATTTGAGTAGATACCAAGAGCGAATAATAGAGCAGCAGATGCCATGGCAACAATTGGATCCCTACTGGATATCCTTCGTAATGTCCCAAAACATGAATTCCTGGTAGAGCAGCTTCTCATGCCCGCATTTGAGGTACCAGAGTCAGAATTCATGTGTGAAATCATTGGTCCTGGGGATCCTTGGTACCATGTCATTTACACTTATCTGAGAATAGGAGTCCTCCCAACTGATATAACCTCAAACCTCAAGAAATCCTTTATAAAAAAACATCTAGGTTTGTCATCCTAGGAGATACCTTGTATTGTAGGAGCATAGAAGGAGCCCTATTACGCTGCCTAAACACTGAAGAAGCCTTGACTGCTTTAACTAAGGTACATAATAGGATTTGTGGTTCGCACTCGAATGGAATGACCTTGGCCAAGAAATTGCTGAGGATGGGATATTATTGGCTTGCTACAAAAAGGAAAGAACATGACTACATCAAAAGGTGTCTACAATGGCAGCAACATGGGGACCTCATCCATGCTCCAGCTTAGGAGCTCCATCTGATTGTCACACCATGGCCCTTTTCACAGTCGGGGCTTGATCTTGTTGGGGAAATCACTCCCATCTCATCCAGTGGCCACAAGTTTATCATTACCACCACTGAATATTTCACCAAGTGGGTGGAAGCCATACCAATGACCTACATAACTGGGAAACAAATATCAAATTTCATCTGAAACTATCTCATATGTTGCTATGGTGTCCCACAAGCCATTATCTCAGATAATGGGACACCATTCAAAAATCAGGAGGTTCGTGAGCTTTGCGACAAATTCAAAATCCAACATCGCTTCTCCACACCATACTATCCCCAAGGCAATGGCCAAGAAGAAGCCACCAATTAAACCATCCTAAAAATCCTCAAAAAGATAGTCAATGACGTAGGTCGTGACTGGAATCTACAACTACATCCCACCCTCTGGGCCTATCGAACCAGCATCTGCACACCAACAGGTGCCACCCCCTTCTTCCTAGTCTATGGATCAGAAGCTATATTACCCATCGAGATCGAGCTCCCATCATTGAGAATATCACTACAAAACCTCATCACGAATGAAGAATACCAAGTATCAAGAATGAATGAGCTAGAGCTACTGGATGAGTGGCGTATGGAGGCATTAAATCATTTGCAAGTCTATCAGAATTGACTCAAGAGGAGCTATAACAAGAAAATCAACAGATGGAAATTCCAAGTTGGAGAATTGGTACTGAAGGAGAATTAGAAGAACGCCTCAAATCCAAATGGAAAAGTCAAATTTGAACCAGACTAGTTGGGACCATTTTTTATCACAACAAGCTATAAGTCAGGGGAATATCAGTTATCAACACCCAAAGGGGAACCTCTGTAGGAGCCCATGAACAACTCCCATCTCAAAAAGTTTTATGCCTAAATCTTTCAAGGTATAGAACCAAAAAATCCCAAAAGTTAGAAAATGTCTTGAAAAAATGGTTACGTTGATGAAAACTTGACAAACAGGCATCTTGGTGACAACAAAAAAATTAAAAAAGCAAAAAATCCAAAAAAAATAGAAAAAGGATAAAAAATAGTAAAGAGAAAAATCGTCCTCTAGTGAAAACCACTTCGATGGCGCTTTGGGCAAGTACCTTGGTGAAAACCTGGAAAATAGGTGCCTTGTGTAAATAAGAATTTTCCATCCACCAAGATCTTTGTGACTCATTTTGCACGCTTCCATCATCCGTCACATTCCATATCTCCATCCATCATCCATCTGCATCTGCATCATAGCTTGGTCCTGTGTTTATGTCATGATCCCTCCTAGTACTACTTGGCCCATCCTCAAGGTCAGTTTGTCCTGCCTTTATTAGAGTAGTCTATTGCATCATGCTGGTGGCATGTTATCATTGGATTGGATTTGTGTATGTTCTTGAGGTTCCTAAATCAAAAAAATCCAAAAACATCAAAAAATTGGAAAATCCAAAAACATTCAAAACATTCAAAATCCAAAAACAAGTCAAAAAGTCAAAAACAGAGTCATCTTGTCAAACTACGAGTCTCTAAGCATTCAACGTAGGCAAGGTTGATCTTTGATCATCCCCGAGACACTTAGGTCAGTCCTTTAGGAGTCTATCATAATAAACTGGCAGTTCATTTGTTCATATCTCATCAAATAATCAATTCAAAGTCAGTCAAACTATGTAGTCTCTGCATGTATAACGTAGGAAAGTCTAATTTTGTGATCAACCCCCAAGGCCCCTAGGATAAGTCTTTAGGTTAGTCTCTTGGTCAATTTTTTTAGAAAACCCCAAAACATTCAAAAAATCAAAAATCAAAACATTTAAAAAATCTTGAAAATATCAAAAACAGCCTCAAAACAGTTAAGAAAACTCCAAAAACATCCAAATATTTGAAAAAATCCATCCATCTCATCTCGCTTTCACCCGAAGTAAACTTCAATCATAATAAATGATTGTCATCCTCAACCTTTGGTGAAACAGTCAGAAATAAGTCTAGCAAATCGAAAGTGAAAACTCAAAACGTTAAAGTCTCAAGTCTAGGTCAGTACATAATCAAGTTAGTCAACTCTTTGTGTCAATAGCCTATCATCCAATCAGTCCCATATCAAATCATCTGATATCGTCATGTCCTAGGATGCATCCTTCCTACAATTGACATCAACATTAGGAGTCACCGTAGTTTAGTCTTGGCTAGCAGTATGAAGAAAATTAGCTTGTTTGTTTACTTTATCTTTGTCCTTTTGACTTATCTTATTGCACTCATTTCGATGACCTATTGATGATGTCCCAAAAAAAATGATATAGAGAGAAAGGAATGGGGAAATGATCATTATCTTTTATCTACTATGGTTGTTGGATATTCTTGTAATATAACTTGGTTATGCATGCTTTTCTTGGGTTGTAGGGAGGGTGTTTTAGATATCTTGTTGACCACATAGGAAGGCTTGCTTTTCTATAGTTTGGTCCAAGATGTTTGGAATTTCTAAACTAAATTTTAAATAAGGTTATGTATGCCAGGTGTGCATAAGAGTACTTCTATCTGATTGTCAAGTCAAAGTCCATCACACTACGTGCAACACCATCCTGGTTCTTTATACCTTGATGCATCGTGCCTACATGTGTAATCAAACATACGATAATTGGTCCTTTGAAAATCCCAACTCCTCGAAAAATCATCATCATCATCTTGTGTCTTGTTGGAATCTCTTGCTTTCTTCTATCTTCTTTCCATGCTAACATGGTACCATGGCAGTTAATCAAAATTCACTATCATCGTTGCATTCATCCCGCATCCACAAACAGTCAACATACTACATATCATATCATATAGGAAATATTAAATCATATCACATACATTTGTATTACCATCATTTGCATAATATATATTTGTTATTCTAAGCATTTCACACATGCATTCATTTGCATCCAAATAAAACATCATTTACATCCATCATACTATATCATAAATATCGTAATAAAATTCATGACCACATGTATAAGTAACTGTTACCTAATTTTCACCCTCAGGATCAATCAAGCAGAATATCATGTGACAGAGGTTCGAGAAGGCCAAATGGAAAATTTGCACAAGGGAAGAAATCATGTATCTGATCACATCTCATGGGGTTTTCAGTTGGGAGGCCTACTCTGTTGGAAAATTGCCTCCGCTCAGTCTCCTTAAGAGCTAGGTCGGCATGACATTTTCACTATCTGGCCGACTGACTGTTTGATACATTTTGTTTTGGACAGGTCGCTGTGACCTGGTCTTGGTCTCACCGAACACATCAGTGTGGATCCTATCGCTATAACAGAGAGGGTTCGGTATGACCTCTTATCGCATGGATTTCTTTGGCCGATAGGCCATTCAATCGTCATTCAGCGAGACTCTCAATGACCACGGGCTTCGGGGAGACCTACAGCACTCGGTGAGAAGTCCCAGCAAAGGTTCATGTCTCGCCGATAGCAGACGGTGGCAAGTCTTCGGCAAAACTCTCGCCAGAGGAAACACTATCGGTGGGAGGTCTTGGCGAGGGCGAAACACTCGCCGAAAGGAAAGGACGGGCCTCGATGCAGTCGTCTTCGGCAAGAGTCCCGCCGACAAAAAAGAACCCCAGTGTGACTAAGGGATTTCGCCAGGATGTCACGCCAATCTGTGGGGGATCTCTCCAAAGGGATATCGCCTTCGCCGGGGGTCTTGCCAAATGTAGGGTTCGACAAAGGTAAATGAAGTCGCCATGAAGTCTTGGCGAAGGCTTAATGTCTCCCCAACATAAATAAGGGGCTATCGAAAGGGGTTGGTGCCCTCGGTGTAACGTCTCGCCATCGGGATGATGTCTAACCGACGTTGTGATGTCTCGGTGAATGAAAATTCTCGGCAAGGAAAATCAGTTCGGCGTATGTCTTGCCGACTGCAAAGGAGCTCACCGTGAGATAAGGCCATCGGGATGAAGTCTTGCTGACTTGGTAAGGTCTCACCGAAAGCCAAAAGAGCCCAAGCCCAGAGGAGGAGTGAGCTCGGGGAAAATGAAATGAGATCGATGAGAGGTCATCGCCAAGAGTCATACCGACTGCATATGTGCTCGCCAAGAGATGGAGGGATCGTTAGGAGGTCTTCCTGAACATATAATCTTTGATCGACAGTGATGAATGTGCCAAGTGAAAAGGATATCGGTGTGACTCAATGGTGCTCGCTGGGACTTCTAACTGAATCTGTTTGTCTTGCTGATAGTTTTGGCGGTATCAATATGACTTCTAAAGCTGTAGAGACACATAATCGCATCAGTGAGACACTTCCAGTGTCTTGCCAAGATGCGATTCTGACTAAGGAGTTCGATCACCCGTAAATCCACGTGGAGTGAGCTCGACCAACCATGAGGAGCTGAGGTGAGCCATGGCAGTCTAGTCAGAATGCAGGATGTCAACGCAGGATGAATACAACATATATTTGTTCTGAGCTTGGGGGCATTCAATGCAGCTCTTCAATGGGGGACTTGGTAGCTAGACATGATGGATCAAAAGAATTAATGCTACAAAAGATCTGAAGGCTTCTCTAAGAGCGATTCTTCACACTGACACACACAACAGGGACATGCAGGCTTTAGCATTAACTTCATCCAAAAGATCTGAGGATAGATCTTTTTGAGCTCTAATATTTTTGTAAGCCCTAAGGGGCCGACATTTAGTCTGTATATAAGGCATTTTTTCCTTTTTTGTAAGTGGTTCTGATTACACACTCTGAAGAGTTAGTGATTTTTTTTTAATCAATCCTTTCTCAATCAATGTATGTTTTTCTGTAACTCAACTGGAATCCTGAATACAACACAGAGTTTACCTTGGAAGTTTGTGCTCATGTTTGTATTGATTCTCATTTTTGTATCTTTCTTTTGAACAATGCAAGTCTTTAACTGTGTTTTATAATTATGTGTTCATATCTTAGAGCTGTGAAATTAATCTTTCCTTCCTGAGATGTGTATGTGGGCCAAACCTATTAGGACTAAAGCATTAAGTCTGAAAGAAGTTGCTCTGAGAATAGTAATTAGGCTTTCAAGTGTATGTTCTTCCTGTGTTCATTTCATGATTTCTTATTAGTTCGGTGTATCACCCTAGTGTAGTCTTTTAATTTATGCATCTCTTCCCTCTTTCCTCTCAAAGAAGCAATAGTTTAGGTGATACCCAAAGGAATTTGGCCTTCTCCGGAGGTTCATTTCAGCCATAGGTGACCCACAACCTTGAAATGATCCCATGTTGCTCTAGAATGCTTAGTTTTTTTTGTAAACTTTGCACAGGGTGCAATTCTAGGTGACAATAGTAACATCATCATAAGCATCATATAAATATATCACCATATAATGCATGAGAAAAGATAAGGAAAAATATTGCATTTCATCCATTAGGAGCATAATATAGATATGTTAGTTGCATAATCATTGCATCTTGCATCATCATATCATAGCAGAAAAGATATAAAAAAGATAGCATCTCATCACATTAGCATCATCACATAGAACATAAGGCACATCATAACATCATAGCATCATTGCATCACATAGCATATAGAAAGTAAAAAGCATCCATATAGCATAAAGTAAAGATAAGACATATCACATCACATCGAACCATCATCATCTCATATATCATCAAAATATACACTATCATGGTACAAAAAGTGGATCAATGTACATGTAATGTCAATAAGTACAAAATGACCCATGGGGATATCAAAAATGAGTCCATGGGGCACAAAAAGAATCCTGTCTCTGATCAAAAACTAGGCTAGACCTATTAGCTGCTACCCTCGCCACACTCTCTCTCTCTCTATGGTCCTCTACAGGTCTATGGCCTATCCTCTGTGAAAATTCCAGGACTCGGCATGGTCTTGGAACAACCTAGTAATAATGTATCCTATAATATTCAGCCTCCTAAATGGCCTCCCTGTATGAACAAAGTGATCACGTGCTCCGGGAGGAAGATGCATGCATGCTCTCTAGCTGTTGGTGTCTGCCCATCTCAGCCACTGCCTATAACTCTACAACCTATCTCTGCTAGAACACCTGGTCATGTTCTACCCGCAGCTGATCTCTCTCAGCTGTCAATGTTTGCACCTGGGCCTGTAACTACACAATTTGGCCATCTCTAGGGTCTGGCTGGAGGGGTGGTTGTGTAGCTAGCTGATCCTAATCCCCATCTCTGGGCTATGTTGGGACCTTATCCTGATGTGCCTGGTCCTGGTTCTACCATGCTTGATCCTAATCATCCTGGTGGGGCTGATCCTGCTGATCCCTGACTGGATGATGCGGTGGTGGCCCTCCACCTCCCTGATCCTGGTCTTCGTCCCCTCGGCCCCGTCCTGCTCCCCTACCTTTGGCTCTGCATTGAGCAGATGGTGTCCACAAAATTGTAAGTCTAAGTGGTGGCCAAAACCAATCTCTGTAGGCTTACATGGTCCTTGGATCTGCCAATCCTTGGTCATATGGCCATGGCTTAGCCACTAGTTGTATAAAACTCTGAACTGCCTTGTGGGTAGGTATAGAGTGGCCCTAGGAGCTTTGGCTCATAGTCTATGAAAAAATGGCCACGTACTAATCATCTGGTTGATCTTGTGCCTCTCCAAACTGTCTTTGAACTTTTCCTAGTAGGTACATATCGAGCATTGTATGCTCCATTCCCTGCATCAATTTTTCCTCATGGGTGAAGAAAAGCTGCTGCACATCATCGAACCATGTGGGTCATCCAAGGTATGGCCACCATGTGAACACTTGCATATGATCGAGGACTCTCCGCCAATGAGGAATCCCATGTTGTCATGTATGTCTAAAGGAGAGACCTCCTCTATATCACCAGACAACTAGATCATCTGACTCCATTGTAACTAGTACCACTCTCAAACAAAGCACAGAGATGTGCTCCCAAGCCTAGATGTGCAGGAGTGTGACTCCTACCTCAAGTGCTCTGCCATCTAGATAAGGAAACTCATGCAAATCTTTATAAAGTAAGGCTAGAAAAACTGGCCCCCATGCAAACAGTGTCCATCACCGAACCATGTGCTCCCAAATGAGCCCCCATACAGGACTGAAGTATTGACCCCACCGATCTGGTGCGACGAGACCTGATATGATGGCTGTAATGACTAAGTGGTAGGATGATACAACATGCCTATGATGCTCTAGCTCGATCTAGCCCTCACAGAATATAATATGATCGGTGCCCATAATGTCAAAGCATGCCTCCCTCCTGACATCCACATCGTAAATAACGTGCTCTCTACAGATGGGTAATCTCAGAATCTGCCATATGTCCTCTAGTGTGACTGAGGCCTCGCCCATTGGAAGGTGGAATGAGGATGTCTCACTGTGCCATCTCTCAACGAGTGTTGTCATCATGCCCAAGTGTGTTCACACAGGCGATGCATAAGTGATGTACCAAAGTCCCATCTCTCCTAGGTACTCCTGCTGTAGATCGAACAGATCATCCAAAAGGTCAAAAAGCTCTCAGGACCTGTGCTCATGTGAATAGATTTCTCTCACCTCCTCCTACATCAGGAAAGTCACCATGTTAAAATTCATCAAAAAAATCTTGATGCTGGTTTTGCCTTGGCATCCTGAAACAACCTCAGCGTCACTGTCTGTGATGGCGGTGCAGCTTGCAAACTCCAAACTGCGCTGCTAAAAGCTTTAAACTCCCAAATCACACCACGACGTCGTAGTTTGTGATGAAACCCTAACCTTAAAGGGCACCGTGGTGGTGCACTTTGCGAAGGTGCCTCAGTTTGGAATTTGAACCCAAACTCCAAATTGTTTCATGGCATTGCTACTTGCGACGGCGGTGTAGTTTGATGTCAAGCAATGCCATTTAAAATTTGTAGCGGTGTGATATAGAACTGCTCCTAAAAGCTAAGATTCCTAATGCATTAAATGAGCATGAAATTTGAAAAACAAGCTCAAGTCAAGTTGACTCACCAGTGGTCTAGTGCCAGGAAGCCTCTGGTGTGTTCTGTACTCTGTCAAAAATGTGCATGGGAAGCTATTGTTGCGCCATCTCGCGAAGGTGTTAGAGCTCAAAATTGCAAAATCTCTCAGGGCTGAATGTGAAAATGAATTGGAAGTGGCCCCTCAAGGCCTATTTAAGCCTGAAAACTAGGGTTTTTTGACCCCGTTTAGCCGTCCTACTAGGGTTTTGGTCTGTCGATCCTGTTTTCGCCCAATTGAGGGCTGTTTTGCACCATTTTTTTTGTTTTATCTCATTTTTTGACCTCCTGGAGCCTTTCTAGACCTATCGGGCACCTTGTCCTCTTTTTTCGTGAGATCACCCAAAAAATCAAAATTTCCATCCAATCTCTCAAGGGGGTGGTATATTGGCATGTTTTCTCTCGTCGAGGCAACAGTGGGAAAAATTTTGAAATCAATTTTTTTTTGGCTTTTGATCGAGACAGCTTATTCTTTGAAACAACACAACAAATGCATCACTTCAAAGAGGGGCAAAATGTAGACACGTAAAATGTACTAATTGACATTATACATCTGATCTTGATTACTAACACCATTTCATCCTAAATCATCCCTTGGTCTAACCATTTAATCGAATACCCTTATTTGATTAAATTCATCAATTTTTCTCCCTTAATTAAATAAATTATTTATCTGATTAAGTCATTTTCTCTTGTTAATTAAATCAATCAATATGATCTAATTGTCTCTATTTAATTAAATAATTCATTTTATTTGATTAAATATCTAAAGTCGTCTTATTAAATTAAATAAATTAAAACCTTATTTGATTTAATCTAACATCATTCCCTTTAGTTAAATAAATCAAAAATATTTATTTAATTAATCTCTAAATCATATTCTCCTTTTGATTTAAATCAACCCATAAATCTAAATCAATTAGTCACATCATCTAATCCCTCATTAAATTAGTCAACCCTTGATTAATTTAATTCTAATCCATGTCCCATCCTCTAGCTTTTTCCACTTGCACATGAAAATAGATTTAATTAATTTATTAAATCTCTATTTTCTCTCAACTTGGCATCTTTAGAGAATATACCTCCAATTTTGAAATCCCTCCAAGTGGACTTAGTCCTTCCAACAAGACATTTATTTCACCTTACAAGTCCTTTTTCCTTGAGCCAAGTGGCATTTAAGTCATTCCTTTTTCCCTCTTCCATGTCATTTCATTATTTTCAAATTCCACCTAAATGCATTTATGGGCACATTCATCAAAATGTGCACATCCTTCATCCATTCATATCTCCACATTGCTTCATTTTGGGCATTTCTCCACCTTGTCTTTCTATAAATAAGAGGTTTCTCTCCTCATTTGATCATCTACAATTTGAGAAAACTTATTATACTCAATTTCATCTTCAAAGCATTAGCATTTTCATCCATTTTATCAAGTTTATAGCTAGGTTATGCAGATTTTTCATCATGGAGCTCAAGTGAATCTTCATCAAGTGGATCAAACTTCATCACTCATCAACATTGCATCATAGGAGTTGGGAAAGGGCCAATTTTCACATGAAATTGGCACCAATTCCCCCATGGGATCAAGAGTTTGCTTGCTTAATTAGGACTTCATTTACTTTCTTATTTTGTTCTTCATTTTATTTCTTAGTCTGAGCATTGCTAATGGATTTCATGGGGAATCTTAATTCTTGCTTGCATTTGAGTCATCTAATGTGTTTGTTTATTGTGTTTTGCAAGTATTAGGATTGGGGTTCTACAACAACAAATAATGATATGTCATGCATCAAGCCCAACATCTGAACACAAACGCTTAATCCAAATGGCTTCCTTACAAGCATGAGTAGCTTCCATGTACTCTGTTTCTATCGTGGAAAAAGCGACTACAACTTTTCGCTTACTCATCCAACTAATAGCACCACCAAACATTGTGAATACATATCCACTGGTGGATCTTCTACTGCCAATATCTCCTTCCCAATCAAAATCCACAAACCCAAAAATACAAACTGAATGTCAAGGTCTAGTGGGATAATCGTGAAAACACAAGGCATACTCAAAAGTACCCCACAAGTATCTGAACACTCTCTTAATTACACCCCATTGCACCCGTCCAATATTAGCCATAAAATGAATCAAGACTCCCACTACTTGGGTAATGCCTGGCCTCGTATAGACCATAGCATACATCAAACTACCTACAACAAAAGCATAGGGTACTCTGGTCATGTCCTCCACCTCAGAAGGAGACTTTGGACAATCTTCCATAGAAAGCTTCATCTCTTGCAACACAGGAACAACTAACTATCTACAAGCTTTCATGTTGAATCTCTCTAACACTACATTCACTCACATACTTACTTTGGATTAAACAAATATTTCTATTAGCTCTTTCTCTTCTAATCTCCATCCCAAGATATATCGAGTTGCACCTAAATCCTTCATTCCAAACTGTGATTACAACTAGGACTTCAAAGCTAAAATCAAACTTTTATCTTTCCCAAAAAAATAACATATCATCAACATATAATGCAATGATGTGAAAACGATCATTAAATTTTTTGTAGTAAACACACTAATCAGATTTAGATCTCAAAAATACCAAACTCAACACAAAGGTGTCAAATTTTTGGTACCACATCCTAGGAGATTGCTTAAGACCATACAAATACTTTTTCAACTTGCATACCAAACTTTCTTTATCTTTAACCACATACTGTTCAGGCTATGACATATAGATTTCTTCCTCCAAGTCACCATGAAGGAATGATATTTTCACATCCATTTGCTCCACTTCTAAATCATGTGCCATTGCTAATGATAATAGGGACCAATAGATGTCAGCTTTACAACAAGAGAGAATATCTCACCATAATTTGTCTCCTCTACTTGTGAATAACCCTTTTGTGACCAACCTTGCTTTATACTTCTCAACCTACCATCAAGACCAAATTTCTTCTCGAACACCCATTTACAACTAATAGGTTTGCATTCTTCAGGAAAGGGCACCAAATCCCATGTATCATTTTTCCTCATTGTAACTATCTCCTCATCCATGGCTTTTATCCAAGAATTTTCATCACTCATACCAATATCCCTTTGCATAGTCCTTTGCTCACCAGTGTTAGCAATCAAAGAAAAAATACAATTTGAATCCAATAATGAATAATCAAACCTTTCAAGTGAATAACCAAATCTCTCATAGACCTCCTTGCTTGCTGAGGTTGAGGTTCTTCTTCTTCAAAAATTTTAGAGCTTCTTAAGCTCTCCTCATCATCAAGTCCATTCTGGGCTTCAATTTTAACTTTCTTAGGGTCAAGAGGAAGTTGTACATCTTTCTTTTTTTCTTTAGTAGGCTACAAAATAGTGGAAGATAGTTTCATCTCTCTAAAGATAACAGTTTGACCTATAGAACCTTTTTGGCCACTAGATTTTAAAGCTTGTACCCTTTCACATCAATACCATATCCGATGAAGATACACTTGACAACCTTGTTATCCAACTTCAACCTTTTCTCCCTTGGCACATGAGCATATGCCTCACAACCAAACACATGAAGATGTCTCAATGAGGGCTTCTTACTCGACCACACCTCCATAGGTTTCTTCTCAACGAGAACTAATGTAGGAGATCTGTTAACCAAATAGCACGTAGTGGCAACAACTTCGGCCCAAAATTTTTATTCAAGGCCAACTTCACTTAGTATACTCCTATCCCTCTCCATCAACATCCATTTCATCCTCTCTGCAACTCCATTTTATTGAGGGGTATATGGAGTTGTTTTATTCCTTTCAATCCCATATTTTTTACAGAACTTATCAAAATCTGTGAAACAAAACTCACCACAATTTTCAATCCTCAAACACTTAATCCTCCTATTAGTCTGATTTTCTATCAAGGCCTTAAACTCCTTAAATCGACTAAAGACTTCATATTTACTTCTAAGAAATAAATTAATTTCCTTCTACTGTAATAATCTATGAAAGAAACAAAATATATAGATTTTCATAATGAATACATATATTTATAGGACCAAAAAAATCAAAATTCACATAGTCCAAAACCCCAAAATATTTTTCAGAATTGTGATAAAATTGAACATGGTTTTGCTTTCCATAGACACATTGTTCACAAAAAATCAACTCAATATTACAATCATCAAGCCCCTCAACAAGGCATTTAATTTTTATGGTTTTGAAACCCTTTTAACCAATGTGACCAAGTATTTGGTGCCAAAGCATTTCTTCTCAGCAGGCGACTTCATCTCCAAAGCATGAGTACCCTTGGGTACCCAAAAAGCATGACAATTAGAAGTAGATGCAACTTTCTTCTTTGTTGCTGGAACCAATGGTGAGGATTGTGACTTAGAAGTCCTTTTCTTCTTTTCCATAGAAAGAATATTGCACTGAACTTTGCATGCATCCAAATGAAGCATAGTGCCTATCTAAACACCCTTAGCAAGCACCATAGCTCCTCTTGTCATCTTGCATAATCCATTCAAGAAGAAAACCTACACACTCGCATCATTCAACTTACTTCCAAAAAGAAGGTTTCGTGCCAAACCAGGGATATGTAGGACACCATCGATCCCCTTCACTCTACCATCTTGGAATCTTATCTTGACTCTTCCATGACCAACAATGTTCAGGTGAGAGTCATCACCTAGGTACACCTTTCCACCATCATAACTTTCATACTTAGAAAACCAATCTTGATGCAAAGTCATGTGGAAAGAAGCACCAAAGTCTATTAGCCACGCATCTTGTGATGCATGCATAACCGAGGTAATAAAAAATGCATTTGCATCATCCTGAGAGGATTTATCAAATTCAAAATCAGAGAATGTCTTCTTTTTCTTCCTTACAATCTTTATGGAAGTGACCAAATTTACCACAAATATCAACATTTTTCCTTGGTCTTACCAAGAGACTTAGATCTCCCATGAGATTTGGATTTTGACTTTTCTTGCTTCATGTTCTTATTTTTTCATTTTTCTTTTGGTCTTCCTTGAATTGTCAGAGCCTCCTTAGCTATTTTAGAATATTTTCTCTGCATCTCTTCAAATAGCAATGATGCAACCAATTCATCCATTTTAAAGGTGGTTGTGGTAATTTCAATGGCCATGACAAGGTGGTCCCATGAATCCGACAATGAACACAACAAGTCATGCAACAATCCTCCTCCTCCATTTTCACACCAATAGATTTCAACTGGGAAACAAGCATGTTGAATAAATTTAGATGATTTGTGATAGATCCTCCTTCCATCTGGACAAATAATACATCTTATTTCATAGGAAAAACTTATTTACCAAGGATTTATCTTGATAAATTTGGGCAAGTTTCTTCCAAAGAAGTGCAATGGTCTTCTCTTCATGAATGTTTAGGAGTACTAGATCAACTAAATAGAGTCTTATTAGGCCCTTAGCCTTCTGATCCATCATATCCCAATCTTCTTGTTTCATGCCTATTAGCATAGTTCTAGAAACAGTGTTCCACAAGTCACGGTCTATAAGCATGTCTTCCATCTTGAGCTTCCATAACTCAAAATTGCCTCCATTAAACTTCTTTATCTCAAATCTACCATATGTGCTCACCATCTCCTTCCTACAATAGGGTCAACAATTTTTTTTGCAATAGGCTCCCACTCAAATAATATTAGTACAAAAAACCCTTTAAACCATAATAGGAAATAGAGGTGATTAGGTTCTAATACCAACTGAAAGGAAGCCAGGTACGTGGAAAAGTTTCCAACACCAATCTATCAGAGGAGAGAATATGAAAATTTCTACAGTTTCAAACCCTTATATAATTATAATAAAGAATATGCACAAAATAGGTAACATAAATAGAATCAGAGATACAATAAAAACACATAACACCAAATATACATGGGGAAAACCATTTTAGGAGAAAAAACCAACACTCCAAAAGCCCGAACACTGTATTATTTATAAAAAAAAGGTTACAATACACTTGCAGTGCAAGCTTCTACATGATTTTTCTGTGTTACAATTCTGGAGTAAATCCAACAACATAACAATATCTCAACACAACATCATTATGACTCCAAAACACAACTGCTCAATATAAAGGGGCTTACAAATTTATAAATTAGACATTTCTAAATCGACTGTGAAAGGTTGAAGATGCAAACATGGAAAGCGCCAAAACCATTGCACATGCATAATGGTAAGTTTCCAATTGTCACCACATGCAACACTACAACTTCCAATTGTCACTAAACCTGCACATGCAAAATCTATAGTTTCCAAATAATAAATACCCCTCAAAAACTCACATTCCATGCAAAATCAACATGGAAATAGAAAATGCCTCATACACAACTCCACCTATAAATGCAACTTTCCAACTTGACTCCTCATAATAAAAACTGCAAGATGTAACTCACAAGACAACGTGAGATAATTAGCAACATTAAATATTTAAATAATCAATGCTATGGAAAAATCAAAGGTTGAGACACCTTCATTTTCTTAACAAAAATTAGCATCCAAGGAAGCTAAGGTAATAGAACAACTTCCTACACTAATCTTAAGAGGAGAATAATGAAATTTTATTATAGATCTTTAACAGTTATAGAAACTTAAACAAAAATAAACACAAATATCACACATACCACAACACAGTGATTTACGTGGGGAAAACCCTTTCAAGAAAAAAACCCCTACACTTTAAAAGCCACCAAATATTCAAAAATCACAAAGATTACAATATACTTATAGATCAAGCTTCTCACAAGAGTATCACCAACTAGAGATCCAGAGGTAACACAACCACTAACAGACTCTCAGAATACATCATGATTCACAACTGTAATACAACACCCTCATAAAATAGGGTTTCCTTCATTGTCGCCGTATGAGCAATACCTTATGTATCAATAGTAACTTATGTAATTACAAGGTTGAGACATATTTTCCCAACAAAAGTATAAATTCCAATTAACCCTTTCCATCTCAATATATAGATATCTTCCTTCCACTTCATAATCCCCCTCCATCACAAGGATTAAGTATCTCTTCCATGTCACCTCAAGAAAAATGTATCCTTTTCACTTTCATCCCATCCAATGATCCCCTCCCATATCATGATCTCATATCTTTCACTCCATGTAGTGATCCCCTCCCATGTCAAGGTCAAAAAATCCTTTCATGTCATGATCCTACTCCACAAAATTCCACCATCCCTATCCAAACAAGAGATATCAAAACATGAATATATCATATTAGTGAAAAAATGGCCGAGTGAAGGGAGTGAAAGTTAGGAGCATGGGCTGATGAGGCAAACACAAAATTTCCTCTTCATATGGTGTGAGAAAGAGAGGGAGAAAATACAACACAGGTGAAATGGAAGGGAAGGAAGAAATGTTTCAATCAAGGTTCGAGCAAACATGGTCGAAGGAGCATTCTTGATGGGATTGCAGAACCAGGCCATGGGCAACAACACCAATACATCTGAAAAAGGAACAAGGATGGGGTTTCATGGTCACGGTTTAGGACCTTGGACAACACACCCCTTGGATCAAAAGAGACTATGAAATCCTAAATAAATCTGGAAAAGGTGCTAGGAGAAGCTATGATGGAAATTTTCATGCCCTGAGCACTAGAAGGGAAGGCAAGGTTGGAGAGCGTAGCGGCAAGGGCATCTGAAATTTTGGAAAAAAAGGGAGTGTCATCTAGAAAGGGGTCTTGGGGAATGAATAGATCAAGAATACACAAAGGGGTGGATGGAAAAAAAGGATTGGGGCAAAAAGTATGGGATCAAATGCAATATGAGATAAGGGAAAACTATCCCTTCTTATTGTAATTGGCACAAATGCCATTGATCTAGGCCAACTATCGTATGGGGACAAGGGAAAAGATGTCATCTCTAAAATGGTGACAAAGGAAAATAGATATGGAGTAAACACTAGATTCGACATTTTTGGGGGTGAATCTCAAGTCGAGACAAATAGAAAAAAGGCACCATTCAACAACAAATCCATGGTCATTACGAAGGAAATTATGAGACCTATTCTAAAGCATACAAGGACTTTTTCCTTTTTCACCAAGTTGTGTGGAAGTGGTGCCACAAAGGAGAAGGTCTCATGTTGGTGGTCGAACAAATGAGGTGATCAGGTAAGGCTCAAATTCCTACCCAATGATTTCATTCTGGTAGATTTTGTTTTAGGAAAATTGAAGGAATCAGTTTTGAATGAAGGCCATCTACTATTATATGGGGTGGGTTTTTACATCAAATACTGGGAATCAAACTTTAACCTATTAACCCATTAAATGGAAAAATAATATGTCTAGATCAAGCTAATAAATTTTACCTCTTGAGTATCGGGGAAGGGAAGCCCTAGAGATAATAGGAAATTAGATTAGGGAATTCATAATCATGGATGAGAACATATACCATAAAGAGCAAGGGATTTATGCCAATATCTATGTGGAAATCAACCCCAAAAGGAAATTGTGGGACAAATTAGAAATCATAATGGAGGGTAGATGGTGGAAAATCAAAAAGGAGTTGAACCCAAACCCTTCACCACTTATAAAAATTTCATCTAGAATCCCTATAGACCATGGGCACGAGCCAGGAATGGGTGAGGGTTTAGGAATTGAGTGTAATATTTCTAATAATGAGACCCAAATGGAACAAGGAGAAAGGTGTGATCTACCTTCACCAACAAAATCAGAAGGTAATCTTCTGAAGGATATGATGGAGAGAAATGAAGTGAAGAAAAACAATATCACAAAGAATGGCAATGCAATGGTTGTAGTTGGGGAGGTAATATCCTCAACACAAGAAATGGGAAATATAGACACCATCCTAGAAGTTGGAAGTGTGTTGGTTGAAATAACAGGGGCTATGGATTTGGATAGAATTGAAGAGGGCATTGGAATGGAAGCTTAGAGCCTTGGGGTTGAGGAGGGTAGGAGTTAATGGTGATTCCTCAACACCCCCAAGAATAGTTGATAGACCAAAATATATTCCACAAGAGAGAAATGGAAATAATACTTGCTTCAATAATGCAATATTGAATATGGTTGAATATAAAAATACACATGAGATACCTTGCTTATAAGGGCAAGGTGAGAGAAAAGATTAGAAAATATCATGACAAGTGTCTTAGTCCTATAACATGAGACAACAAACTCATAACTACCTAGGATAAGATAAAGTATAGATATGAAAACTACAAATTCTAGAAGGAATCTTATAATCCTAAGTAAACTTAACATGTGAATATGTCCCCTAAGTCCCTAATGAGGAAATTAACTAGGTACATACATTTATTCACACCAACACCCCCCCTTAACTGTAACTTAGGGAGAATATTATTATGAAAACTATGCAAAGATGTTATGAGTTCCAACTATAAGGCCATGTTAGGTACCCATTTACAAATGTAAATGCAATAAATGCAATCTCTCACAAATGGAAAAAGAAGAAAACCTAATGGGATAAAAATCCTCTCCAAAAGAGAGAAAAAGAAACAAACAAGATGATGTATGGATGACTCAATGATACCCCCAGAGACTACATCCATCTTGT
Organism: Sequoia sempervirens; assembly: GCA_007258455.2. Classification (NCBI taxonomy): domain Eukaryota; kingdom Viridiplantae; phylum Streptophyta; class Pinopsida; order Cupressales; family Cupressaceae; genus Sequoia; species Sequoia sempervirens. The sequence goes on from VDFB02058242.1 coordinate 7,955,125, forward strand.
ATATACAATCAATGACCCCCCATAAGAGGGAAAGAGAGAGATGAGATATCCCCCCATAATGAAGAAGCTCCAATGCTGATGAAGAATGCTTGAAAACAAAAGATGATCCAATGAATGTAAGCAACACATCTTCCCTTAGGAAGAAAAAAATCCATAGGTTGATGAAGAAGCGACTCCACATCCAACTGAAAGGAGGAAGGATGAAGTCTCAACATGTATGCCTTTGAAAACTGATTAGGAGTCTCCAAGCTTGAATAAGCCACAACATAATCATGGTCAAACTCAACCAAGAAACATGACATATCAAGAGAAGTAGGAGACTCATGAATGCAAATCTCTAAGTACAAAGAAGATGGGATAACATTTGTGTTGAAACTATCATCAAAGAGGAGAGAAACCCCCTCAAGTGTGTCCTCTAGATTTGTAGTATGAGACTCAACAAAAAAGTTAGAAATACCTATCAAATATTCATCCCACAAAGCAATATCTAAAAAACTATTATCATCCTATTGAATAGAAGTACTGCTAGCTAAAAAAGAAAGAGGTGGAGGAGTAGGAAGCTTAGCACTAGTCTCTAGAATACCAATGTTTAGAAGACCAAAATTCTCCTCACAAACATGATTCATACTTAATATCATAAAGTTTCTACAATCCATGATCAATAAGTGCTAATATTTTTGGATTGCAACAGTGTGTTTGCATGAACGTTTCAGATCATTCTACATGATCCATCATTAGGATGTTGAGCATAGAGAATAAGAGAATAAAAAAAGATGTTGATCAGTCTCTTATTCTCTATGCTCAACATCCTAATGATGGATCATGGAGTATGATCTAAAATGTCGATGCAAAAAATATTACACACAGTTGCAATCTAAAAATCTCAGCACTTATAATTCACACTTATTAAATGAGTGTGATATGCAGTCAAAGGAACATTATCTTCAGTTGAAGAAAAATGAGAAAAGGAATAAAAACAAGAAGAATGATCAACCACCCTGATAGAAATGATATCTCTATTCTATAAGTCCCTTATGTACACTCTATTAGGAGTGAACTCAACTGTTTTATCTTGACCACCATGGGTAATTTGGTAAACAAAAAGAAGATTAGTGGAAAAAGAAGGAACACAATACATAATTAAAAGTTATATATCCCATGTCAATAGAACCCTTCCCACTTACCTTCATATATTTATTGTTACCCATCAAAATATGAGGTGAATTACAAGGCTCAAAAGAAGAGAACATTCCCATTGATTATGACATATGATGAGATGCCCTTGAATCAAGAAGTCATCTATTAGATTTAGGACTTGTAGAGGCCAAGAGTACTTGTCCTTTCATTTTATGTAGCCCAATTTTAGATCCTGTATTCCTTAACAAATATGATGAAGTTGCTTCTGATTGAGATGTTGAAGAAGAAGAAAAAGACATTGATGAGGGAAACTATATGTTATTCTTTTGAAGAAGGTGTGTGAGTTCATTGATCTTATTTTCATAACATCTATGCTCATCATGTCCTAACCTTTTATAATATGCACATTTGAACTTATTTTTAGATGATTCCTCTTTAAAATAAGGAGTGGAATTAGGAGTGCTAAGTGAAGGTGAATATTTACCTTCCTCATTAGACTTGGGATCCTTATTTTGCTTCTTATTTTTGCTACTTGAAGCCTTTGTATCCTTTGCAAGAAGAGAATTTGATTTAGAAGACTTCAATGTTCCCATGTGCCCCAACTTTGATTGTTCCCTTGTGAGATGAGCTGCAAATTCATCAAGAGAAGGTATTTTCTATGTATTTCCAAGGGCATCCATTGTAGCATAAAATTTAGAAATGAACATTGAATAATTAGGACCAAGCTTAGCAAGAATAGAAATAATCAATTGTTCACCCTTTTTTGTGACCCCACAATTAGATAAATATAGTCTAAGAGAATTGAGCTTAGAGAAGAAGTCTTGGATATTGTCAAAACCTGAAGGATTTAGACTCATTATTTCATTCTCCAACTTAAATTTCCTCATTTCATCTAGCTTAGATAATTAGAAGAATGAAGTCAAACACCACCCAAGTGTGGAAAACTAGGGATAGAAAGGAATGTAGAAGCAAAGAGTTCTTCAAATTGTGGAGAGGGGAAGAAAAGGGGCCAAAAATCCCATCAAGAGAAGCATAACTTGGATGGGGATGTTGAAGGACAATTAAAATTAACCATGATGCTAAGATTAGGGAAGGGAATTACCCTTTTTGAAGAGCCATGAAAATCATATCATGGAATGTTAGGGGCTTAAATTCCCCTAACAAATAGTTCCTAGTAAGGCATTATATGAAAATATATCGAAGGCTGATATTTTCATGTTTTAAGTAATAAAAATGGGAAAACAGGAAATGGATTTGTTCACAACAAGGGAAAATATTGGCAGTTGGAGGTAATTGAAGCATGGGGGGCCTTGGGAGGTTTGGACATTATGTGGAAGCTTCAATTGATTTACTTGGATTGGGCATCTGCTAGCAAGTAGTGGATGTCTTGTAAAGTGAGGATTTTAACTTCAAGCCTACATTTCATTCTTTTAAATGTTTATGGCTTGAACTCTTACATAGGGAAGGTAGAAACCTAGGGTGAAATTGGAGTCTTTTTAGATTTGGAACCAAATGAATCCTACATCCTTGGAGGGGATTTCAATGAAATTTTGTATGATCATGACAAAAGTGGAGGTGCTCATATAAGTCTCAAATCATAGGTAGACTTTGGAGATTTTGTTGGAAGGAATTATCTTATGGAAGTTCAAATACTAAATGATACTCACACTTGGTCTAATAGGAGGCTAGGTTTTAGAAACATATCTGAGAAATTGGACATATGTTTCTTCAAGGGTGATTGGGGGGCCTTCCTATTTTTATTGGAAGGCTCCATTTTCCCTTAATATGGGTTTGACCATTATTTGATCCAATTAGATATCTTAGGGGAAAAGAGATCATCCAAATGCCCCTTCAAGTTTGAAAACAAGTGGCTAAAGGAGCAAAAAAAAATTTGTAGTTGGTGGAGAAATGGTGGTGTGAAGCAAAGCTTGCTAGCACTAAAACATTCTGTGTGGTAACAAAACTAAAATTGATCAAATAAAATTTGAAACTTTGGAACATAACATATTTCAAGAACATCTTTGAATAGAAACAAAGATTGGAAGAGGAAATGAGGTCTTTCAATGATGAAGTCATATCTCAAGGTATGGAAAATACAAGATACTTGAAGGAAAAAGAGTTACTAAAGGATTACAAAGATATCCAATCAAAAGAAGAAATCTACTAGAGATAAACATCCAAGGAATTATGGATCAGTGAAGGGGATAAAAACACAAAATTCTTTCATAATGCCACAAAGGCAAAAAGGGAAAGAAATAAAATAACAAGGATCAAAAGTGTTTATGGTAGTGTTATTGAGGATTTCAAAGCAATTACCAAAGCCTCAGTTAATATTTTCAAAGAACTTCTCAACAATTTGGGTACTACAGATCTTGGAGTGCAGAATCAGCTCCTCCAACACACTCCAAGGTTGGTTACAAAAGCCCAAAATAGGATTTTAATGGAAAACTTCATTGAAGAGGAAATAATAAAGGAAGCTTTCCAACTTCACCTAGACAAGGCCTTGAGGCTGGATGGCTTCCCAATAAGGTTCTATCATAAATGTTGGGGCATAATGAAAAAGGAAATAATGGAAGAAATTGAAGACTAAAGGATATATACTATAGTTTGAAAGAAATAAACAACTTCATATATCTTATACCCAAGAAGGAGAATCCTACATCCTTAGATTATTTTAGACCCATCTCTCTGTGCAAAAATTTGTATAAAATCATGGCTAAGACAACAAAAAAATTCCTGAAGAGAATTCTCCCACATTTAATCTCAGAGGGGAAAATTGGCTTTATGCAAGGCAGGTCAATCCTGGAAGGAGTCATAATTTCCTAGGAAGTTATTCATTCAATACATAAAACTAAAAGGCCAAGAATGTTCATAAAGTTAGATATCAAGAAGGCCTATGATCGTGTGGATTGGAGATTCCTATGCAAGGTATTGGAATCATTTGTTTTCAACAAGGTATAGATGACCTGGATCTTCAACTATATTGTAAGCCCTAGGTTCTCAGTCTTGATCAATGGCTCCCTTGAAGGTTTCTTTGAGGTCTCTATGGGAATCAGATAGGGAGACCACCTATCCCCCTTCCTATTCATCCTTATGGCATAATAATTAGGGAGGGCCATTTCTAGTGTGGAGGAAAATGGGAAGTTGAAAGGAGTCCAGGTGACCAACAGCATGTTGGCAATCACACATCAATAGTTTGTAGATGATACAATGCTCTTTGGGAATGCAAGCAAAAGGGAGGTGGTAAATTTGAAAGTTATTCTAGATCAATATGATATTGCATCAGGGCAAGTGGTAAGCGAGCTCATGTTAGAAATATACTTTTTCAACTCAAATCCTAGAAAGGAGGGCAAGATCTACTAAGGGAACTCAAGTTCAAAAACCTAGATAGCTCCTAAGCACATAACTAGTGTTACCTTTATCAAAGGGAATAAGGGGCAACAACCTATGGGATCCACTGCACACAAAGGTCAACAATATAATATCTTCCTAGAAGGATAGATGGTTGTCATGGGTAGGCCAAATTACTATGTTGAAAACAATCATAGTTGTTGTCCCTATTTACCTAATACCATGCTTGGTGATCCCTTCAGGGGTCAAGCAAAAGATAGATTAGGATATGATATGGTTCTTTTAGAATAGATCAAATGATCAAAACAAGATAGCCTTTGTTGCTTGGGTAAAGATATATAAGGCTAAAGAAGTTGGTGGGGTGGGCCTCTGAGATCTTCTCAAGCAAAATAAAGCCTTGGGAGAAAAAATAGTATGGAAAATGTATAAAGATCTAGATTCCAAATGGGTGAAATCTTAAAAATAAATGTCTAAACAATAATGAAAACAATGCAATATTAACCTCAAGGAACCTACCTTAAGGGTCATAGACATGAAAATTCATTAAAGCATACATGGTTGTGATCAAACACTACATCTCCTGGGATATTCATGATGGCAGATCAACCCTCTTTTGGGAGGACTGTTAGGATGGATTCCATAGTCTAGAAAACACCATTAAGTAGACCACACAAGGCGAAGCTTAATGAAAAATTGGGGTCTGTGTGTTAGTAGCCACATGTAGATGCAATATAAGGAGTTTGGGGTGTTGTGCTTCCAACTGTTTGAAGTAGGTCAATTGAAGAAGCAGTTAACATCCAAATCAAATTCTCTAAGGGAAGGGAGGGAAAAAAATGTTTGAGATGCTTCAAAGACATGTGAATACAATCCAAGGATGGCTACTGCACTCAATCCATGGAAGACCAAGTCCCAAACCTCCCCTTACATCTAATTTGGAATAGGCCTTGTCTACCTAAAGCAAGGGACTTTGTTTGGGTTGCATTCCAAAAGAAAATATTGACAGCTGCCAAATTCACAAAAAATGGGCTTCTAGGGTCCCTCACATTGTGTCCTATGCAAGAATGAAGAGGATTCAATCAATCACTTGTTGTTGAGTTTCCCCTTCATCTAAGCATGCTATAGATGGTTATGCACCAAGCTTGTTTGGGAGAGTTCTCTCCCTAATGACATATTATATCTATTCAAATCTTGCCCCTATCTCATCAAGAAGTATTTATATGCATGTATTTGGATAGTAAGCCCTTCATTTTTGGTGTGGGAACTATGGAAAGAAAGAAACATAAGGTTATTTTAGGAAAAGGAGATGAACTTGTATTCATTCCAAAACAAAGTGGAGGTAGCATTGGTGGAGTTAGTAAACAACATGATAGATAGTAAACAACATGATCCAAGGATGGCTACTACACTCAAGCCATGGAAGACCAAGTCCCAGACCTACCCTTACATCTAATTTGGAATAGGCCTTGTCTACCTAAAGCAAGGGACTTTGTTTGGGTTGCACTCCAAAAGAAAATATTGACAGCTGCCAAATTCACAAAAAATGGGCTTCTAGGGCCCCTCACATTGTGTCCTATGCAAGAATGAAGAGGATTCAATCAATCACTTGTTGAGTTTCCCCTTCATCTAAGCATGCTATAGATGGTTATGCACCAAGATTGTTTGGGAGAGTTCTCTCCCTAATGACATATTATATCTATTCAAGTCTTGCCCCTATCTCATCAAGAAGTATTTATATGCATGTATTTGGATAGTAAGCCCTTCATTGTTGGTGTGGGAACTATGGAAAGAAAGAAACATAAGGTTATTTTAGGAAAAGGAGATGAAATTGTATTCATTCCAAAACAAAGTGGAGGTAGCATTGGTGGAGTTAGTAAACAACATGATAGATAGGCAAGAGTTTACATAGTGCCAATACATAGGTTGGGATGCAAAAATGAGGTTGGCTTGGTTTGGTCTTAAAGTCCCTACAAAAATCAGGAAAGGTGGTTGGCATACATGAGCTATGAGAGACAATGGTGTTTGGTCTCCCCTAGCTTTGGGGAGATACAAGTTGAACTTTGATGGGGCTTCTAGGGGAAACCTTGAGGCCTCGGGTGCAAGTTGCATAGTGAGAGATTGGGTAGGAAAAACTATTGGCCAGATTTGTAAGCCACTAGCAAAGGGCGCCAACAATGAAGTTGAGTTTCAAGCATCACTACTTGACCTTCACCTATGTCATGATCTTAAGTTGTAAGATATAGAGATCAAAGGGGATTCAATGTTGGTGATCAACATTGTAAGTAAGAGGCTGAGTCATAATGGGAAACTAAGGGCATGGTTAGATCATATTATACTATCCTTAGATAACTTCAATAGTTATAGCATCAAGCATGTCTATAGGGAGGTAAACACAGATTGTGACTCTCATAAATATTAGGGAAAATGGCATAGCCAAAGGATTGTATGGTAAAATGCTCAATAGGCACCTTGGGGTGGTTCATGGCTTGTGACCATAAGTATAACACAAAATAAAGTGTTTCCATTCAATCAAACATCTTGAAGGGGATTGCACTATGAGGTTGAATCAATAATCCTCTGCATTTATCCCATCGGTTTGGTTGGAAGTTGTTATGTGTTAATCATATTTATTTGTCATCAACACTATTTGGGGTGGAGACTATATATATATATATTGGGATGCATAGTCATATTTCACATTGGATCTGAGGTGGCATGAAAATTAGTTGAAGTTAACACCACACTTGCCATCTCACATGAGATTGGATGATTAGGCTCCACTCATGGCTGATTTGACACTCATATTTTAATGTATCAAAATGGTACTTCTCACACATATGACCTTTTATGTGATGGAAACTTGGCATAATATGGGTCACACAGTGGGAGGTGGCTATATAATGAGAAAAGTTAACTCATACGAAATAAAAGCCAAGTTAAACTCATAATTTTTTCAATTTGCATGAGAAGTGATACAACCTAGTTTGGAGTATGCCAAAGTGGGGAGCAATCATTATTTAGTACGCTAAGATTGTTTTAAAGGGTTATTTAAGATGACTATAGTAGCCAATTTGGTAAATCATTTGGTGGATCTGAGTTGTGTTGGTGGCATCATGGATACACCCATTTGGCTCACCAATTACAGGCACCAAATGGCCTTTCTAGGAGAGGTCACTAAGTATAGACTTTAAATTGTCTTCGTGGAGAGTGACTTCCTATCATTGGGTGCAATCAAACTAGTGTTAGGTAGAAAATTTTTGGTTACCGAAGAGTGTTACTGAGTGAATAGTGACATTTCCTCTTGTTTTGTCGTAGTGTATTCTGAAGGTCCTGGTTCTGGAGTTGGCCCAGAGTCTAGTCAAGTCAAAGCTTCTAGGGGGCATTGAAGAGGAAGACAATTATGCACAATCGGGGGTTGGTATACCTCACCCAAGGGATTTGGGTTTGCTGGTGGTTTCGAGGGCCAATATGAAATACTACCCCTTTCTTTTGGACATCAAAGGGGAGGAAATGCAAGATCACCGTTTCAACGAATTGTAGCCTGGCGTAAACTTCCTAAAGAAAATGTTGCATATGGAACCTATTTTTGATTTTTAGTGAGTTGAAGAATTTGTAAGGTATCTGTAGGAGTCTTCTAAAGAGTAAGGTAGATGGGATAAGGTAACATCATAATGCTTTTGGGTATGTCATTAGGGAAGTATATATACATGTAGGTTATGGAATGTAAAGGGGGTTTTTTTTAGGCCATGCCATTTTTGTGGCATGTAATGAATAAACTAAAGCTTTCAAGATTTTGGGCATAGCAAGTAGTGAATTGTAACAAAATTCTGGTTGGGCAAAAGGATTGAAACTATAAAAGGCTCTACATAGCCCAGCTGTTAGTATATAATGTGGCACTATAGCCAAATTTTGAGGTGGTTTGTTACATATGAAAATCATTTAATACCTTCGGATAATCAATAAAAAGTTGTCTCGTATGTATAAAAAGAAAGACATATCAAAACATGAACTAATAGAGAATCCAAATTGACTCATTCAAAAGCTTCATAAACCTTTAAGGCATCCATCCCATCACATATCCCCCATCCCATCCAAATACATCCCACATTCCTTACTTTGATCTTGATTATCTTATATGTAGGATTTTATCATATATACTTCATCCCATCTAATCCATTCCCTTACCCTTGGTACTTTGATTTTGATAAAGTTGGGGCAAACCTTGTCCAAGTATGTTTTAGACAATGAAAATCCTTACAATCCATGTCTTTTATATATCATCCTTTTATCCAAAGAATCATTTTTTTAATCTCATATCCATAATAGAAATACCTCCAGTAAAGGCTATTTCATTCCTTTGCAATATAATGTTTAGAGGTTTCTTCTCCTATCATCCATCTATCCACCTATCCACCTATCACAGCATAGTCAGTCCATGTATCCAATAATAAGTGATCCTATACCTAACTAGGGGCATCTTTCCCTTGACCTAGGTGTTTGGTTGGATTCTTGTATCTTGAGATCATATGCAAATATTAAAAAACATTGAGTTTTAATGAAAATCATACACAACAAATATCAATTGTTGAGTTAAGTCTTTGGCTTGCATAAATTGTTTTCTATCTTTTAGTATAACTATCAAAACATTTTAATGTCCTAATAGAATGAACTTTCCTACAATGGTCATTATCAAAACAAATTTGAGGTCCTAATGGATGTATCCTTCCTACAATGGACCTTACCTATCAAAATTGAGCTTATCCTTTTGGCAAGAGATATGTTGGTTGTTGATTTGTGTTTCTTAGTTTCTTTTCTTTTGCTTTCTTGTTTTATCTTTTTTATCCCATTTTCTCAACAAAATACTATCTTAATGTTGTTAGAGAAGCTTGGGTCATAGCATGAGTGTCCTTATGTGCATGTTTGACTTTATTTTTTCTCCCATTTGCTTGATGAAGGCCTATATCTTAATTTTCTTAGAGTAGCTTCAGTTGAAACATGAGTTTCCTTCTTTTCATCTTTGCATGTGTATTATGTGTATGCAAGTTGGGTAAAATTACAAGTGTTATCCACTTGCTTAGGTTCCTCTTCAAAGCAACAATGTGTCTGGTTTCTCTTTGCTTGTTTCTTTGTGCTTTGTATATCATCTATCTTCTCTTTACAGGTTTCATTTTGATATTTGATCCTTGGTGGAGATTGGTTTGGTTGTATTCACAAGTGTTAGTATGCATCATAGTAGCATCATAAATAATCCTTGTTGTGAGCTCGACCAAAAAAAAAATTTCTAGACCATTCTCTCAAGGGGGCATCATATCCTCCATCCCATGGTCAACTGGGGCATGTTGGGGCACATCATCAATATTTTTCTTTGAAATATCACTATAAAACATATTATCTCAAAGAGGGAAAAAATGTAGACACCTAAAAATAGCTAATTCATTTTTATCCTATCATTTCATCATTATCCTTATCATTTCTTCTATCTATATTAATTAAATAATTTTTAGTTATTTAATTATCTTAATCTTTTTTTTTTCAAGTAAAAGTGGCCGAGCCACTATAAAAGGATTTTATTCATAAAAAAAAAAAATTATACATAGTGCATGAGTACGAGAAAACAAAATTTTCTTGCAAAGACAACCAAAACCTGTCAACCTGATGAAGATCCATTGGTTGATGCTAACTCTCATTACCTTCTATCAGTTATCTGGTGTCAAGGATCCCCCCTGTCTTCAGTTCCTACGAGACACCCTCTATTGTATAAGCTATCCCGATATTGATAATCATTCATAGATTTTGGAATGTCACCACTTTTATTCCCATGAAACCCTAACTCCATCATCACTGTATCAAAGAGACCAAAAATTCATTCTCGCTGACATCCATCTCTCTCTCTGATAAATTCCAATCATATGCCTTCCTTATATTTTGAAATATCAAAGGGACATTGAAATCACTTAGCCCAAAATATCAAAGTGTCCTCAATGTACCTGAAATTACATACAAAATGCTCCATTGGAGGGACCATGAGTGAATCCTGTGGATATAATATATTATTAGAATGTCACCACTTTCATTCTCATGAAACTCTAACTTCGTCATCACCATATCAAAGAGACCACAACTGAGTTCTCGTCAATATCCATCACTCTCTTTGATAAACTCCAATCCTATGCCTTCCTTATATTTTAGAATATTGGAGGGACATTGAAATCATTCAGCCCAAAATATCAAAGTGTCCTCGATGTACCCGCTATTGCATAAAAAATGCTCCATCAAAAGAACCATGAGTGACTCCAGCTGATATAATATATTATTGGAATGTCACCACTTTCATTCCCGTGAAACCCAAACTCTGTCACCATCGTATCGAAGAGACCACAACTTCATTCTCGCTAATATCCATCTCTCTCTGATAAACTCCAATTGTATGCCTTCCTTATATTTCATAATATCGAAGGGACATTGAAATCACTCAACCCAAAATATCAAAGTGTCCTCGATGTACCTACTATTTCATATAAAATTCTCCATCAGAAGGACCATGGGTGACTCTTGCCGATATAATATATTATTGGAATGTCACCACTTTCATTCTTGTGAAACCCTAACTCCATCACTGCCATATCAAAGAGATCACAACTTCATTCTTGTCGATATCCATCTCTCTCTGATAAACTCGAATTGTATGCCTTATATTTTAGAATATTGAAGGAACATTGAAATCACACAACCCAAAATATCAAAGTTTCCTTGATGTACCCACTATTGCATACAAATTTCTCCATTAGAGGGACCATGAGTGACTCCTGCTAATATAGGGTTGTCTCTTTGATGTGTTATCGGTGGGACTTTGTTACATCGAGGGGACTTCGAAGGAACACACTTCAAAAATGGGTTGTCTCTTCGATGATGTTTACACTGTGACTTTGCATGCATCTAGATAGATCAAACACTTGATACTCTTCAAAGCTTCTAAGAATTTTCAAGGTATTTGATATGTGATAATCCCAAACTCCAAAACCTGCTAACTTAGCACAAATTTGACTAAGTCTTTTACACCACTTATGTATGATACTACATAGAAATTCTTTTGACTTCAATGACACCATTATATCGATAAACACCTATCAAGATCATGACCAACTCATCACACAATACCAAGGAATGTTGAAATTCCAAGAAGCTACCATAAGAAGCCAAGAGCATTAGTCTACAAAAGAATTAAACTCATCAGGAGAAAACACAGTAAAAGGGAAGGAATAATCAATGGCCATGTTTGCTAATTTATCTATAGTCGAATTAGCTTTTCTAAAGCAATGCTGAATCTGATAAGACATAAAGTTTTGTAAGATGCAAAGAGCATGTTGTAGAAGATAATTCAAATGCCAAGCATGAGAGATTTTGCTTGAGAGGGCCCCAATAACTATCTGAGATTTACCTTCAATGATAAGCTTAGAAACCTTATTTGCAAGGGCCAATTCAAGGCCAAGTATTAAGGCATTGGACTAAGCCACATTATTAGTTCCATTATTTAACAACTTGCAAGAAACCTTGACCACTTTGCCTTCATCATTTATTTGAATCATGCCTACACAAGAAACTTTGGGATTGCCCCGAGAGGCCCCGTCAAAATTCAATTTGACCCAACCTTTGGGAGGGGGAGACCACCTCAAAAAAAAATTATTATCCTTTAGTTTAATGAACTGGATTGAACCCCAAGCTAATGGATGATCTGACCTAGGCCAGGACTTGAGCATCCAAGCATCCTAAGAAGAAAAAGGGGCTCCAACCTGCAAGTTCTTGAGTATGAAGGATCTCACATTTTCAGAGATGGAGGCTTCAATTCTCTGTAACACCTTTTTATTTGAGGATTTCTTTCTAAATATTTTGTTATTTCATTCGACCCATATGTTCCAGATCATAATTGAAAAGCTAAGATTCCAAATGCAAGAAAAATAAGTCTTTTTGAATAGGACAAGCCAAGCCTAAAACTAATTGAAAAGAGAATTATGAATGGGACTACACCACCCCATTTTCTCCATAAGCCAATACCAATAAGAGGAGGAAAAATCACAAGTGAGCAAGAGGTGATCAGTCAATTCTAGGGCCTTACAACAAAGGACACATGGGAAAAGGGGAGTGATTCCAAGGTGATCCAACCTCATACCTGACAATATTATGTCTTTCACATCCAGCCACACAAAGGCACTTACCTTAGGGAAAACCTCAAGTCCCCAACAAAGATTATAGGGCCATTCAAGTGATCTGTTAGCATTAACTAAGGCTTTGTAACCTTGACTTACACTGTAAGAACTCGAAAGAGACTTATTCCAAATGATTTCATCATCCTTGTCAAAATATAGAATGCTCCTAGATGCCAACTCCAAGTAGAGAGAGTCCTTTAGATCCTTTGGAAAAGGAAAAGATTCCAACTCCCTCTATTTAGCTAAAGGAGAAGACACAAAACAATCCACTATCATATAGTCATACACTCTACAACCCCAAAGTTTTTTAAGTAAACCACAATCCCATTCCATTTTGCATTTGAATGGAGAGGTTGATGACCATTCCAAGCATCATCCTAGAACATAACTTTTTTCCCATTATGAATTACCTATGACAAGTGCGGAAGAATAACAGATCTGCAAGAAATAATGAAGTTCCAAACCTTGGAGCCACAAGGAGGATTCCTTATAGTAAAGATATGTTCCCTATCCCAAGAGTCAAGATATTTGTGCCTCATGATTTGACACAACTTGGCATTCAAATACTTATATATATGCCACAAAAGTTTCACCCCCAGAGCCCTGTTTTGAAGGATCATCTCTTAAAGCTGCCCCACCCATATCCTTTGAAAGACAAACCTTCTCCCAAGCAACCAAGGACAATTTATTTTTCCAACTTACATTCTCAGCCCACAAGAACTCCCTGAAATTTTTTTTCAATTGCTTAGCCTTTCCCTTAGGAAATTTCAAAACAAACATAAGGTAGATTGGGAGGGACTATGAGACAAATTTAATCATAACTAGTTTTCCTACCAAGGACAACCATTTATATGTCTAGGTCATAATTCTGCTTGAGACTGAAGAGATAATCTTATCCCAAAAGTCATGCTTTTATTTTCTTGAGAAGAAGGGAATCCCTAAGTACTTGCAAGGGAGAACATCCTGTTTAAAGCCCTAGAATCTCGGGATCCTACCCTTCACTAAAGAATTCACATTTAGGAAAAAAAATTGACTTCTCCTTGTTAATAAGCTAGCCCAAACATTCAAAATATAAAGAAAGGACTTTATGCATGGCCTTCACTTCTAAGAGACTTTCTTGTCCAAACAAAAGTATATTGTCTACAAATAAAGAGTGGGTAACTAGCCATGGCACCTTATCCACCTTTATACCCTTCCATGAGTTTTTGTTGTTTGCCACTCAGATAGCCCTATTGAGACCTTCAACCATTAAAATGAACAAAAAAGGTGAAAGGGGATTACCCTGTCTAACCCCTTGGGTAGCGTTGAAATAACCACAAGTGGAACCATTAACCAAAATAGAGAAGCATGCCCCAAAAATGCACGAAAAAACCCACTTACACCACTTCTGGGAAAATTCAAAATTGGAAAGCACTTTCATTAAGAACTACCAATTTACCTTGTCATATGCCTTAAGCATATCCAAATTCAAAATGACCGTTGGTTATTTTTCCTCCATAAGGGAGTGGAGAATTTCATGGGCTAAAATTGCACCATAAATAGTTTCTTTGCCAGGAAAAACCCCCCTACTCATCTGAAATGATTAAAGGAATAAAAGTTGCAAGCCTTATTGAGATAGCCTTGGTGAATATCTTATACAAGGTGCAACAAAGAGAAATAGGCTTGAAATCCATGAAGGAAACTGGACAAGGTTTTTTGGGATCAAGGAAATTAACATGTTATTCGTTTCTTTGAGGATTATTGTCATGTTTTTTGGATTCTTCTAGAGCAAGCAAGAAATCTTTCCCAAGAATATCCCAACATTTTTGGTAGAAGAGTGCAGTGTAATCATCAAGGCCTGGAGCCTTATCCTCTGTCATTGAACAAACCACCTTTCTGACTTTGTCCAAAGTGAATCCACTCATGAGAAATTTATTGTGCTCATCTGAAATTAGTTTAGGAATAAAGTCCAAGTTGGAAAAATTAGATTTTGGTACATTATTTGAGGGGGCCAATAAACCCTTGAAGTAATTAACAACCTCTTCCTCAATTTCCTTGGAAGAAGTTAGAGTAACCCCACCATCCCCTTGAATGGACATAATACTATTCAATTGACGTCGTGCTTTTTTAGAAGCATGAAAAAACTTTGTGTTCTTATCCCCATCCTTCAGCCATAGCTCCCTTGATTTTTGTCTCCAATAAACTTCCTCTCTACATAAGATTTCATCCAAATCTACCTTTAGTGATTTTTCCTTATCAAATACCTTGTTATTCATCCCCCTTTGAATAACCAACTCATATAGCTCTGAAAACTCCTCAATATGGGCCTTTTCAAGGAATATGTTCTTGAATGAGTAACATTCCACTCTTTAATCTTATCATGGAGTCTCAGTTTAATAACCAATTGAAACATTCTAGAGCCCTCAATATAAGGACTCAAATACCACCACTCCCTCAATAGGGGCAAGAATGTAGGATCCCTAAACCACATTTCCTCAAACTTAAATAGTCTTTTTATCTTAGGTTGTTCCTGAAAAACTGAAAGAGAGATCAGAAAATGATCAAACCCAGTGATTGGATGAATCAATGAAGAGAAATCATGCGAAGAAGATAACTAATTATCTAAAAACAAAAGTCTATCCAGTCTTTTAGTAATCTGACAAAAATCCCTCCTCTTATTTGTCCATGTAAATAGGCCATTCTTTGGCACACAATCAACCAAATTATTGGAAGTAACAAAATTTCTAAAGTCATCCATTACCTCAGTAGAAGGAATAATCCATCCCATCTTTTCAAATGTGTTCAAGATTACATTACAATCCCCCCAATACACCAACAAACCTCTAGGAACTAGCGGAGGAACCAAAGACAATTCCTCCCAAAGACATTTTTTAAAGGGGGAAGAACATGACCCATGTAGGTTAATCAACCATAAACAATTGCCTAACGAAATACAAGAAACATGAAACCCCATCCAATTATTTTCAAGATAAAAAGGAACTACAACAACTTTGCTTGAATCCCATAATATGGTAATACCCCCAAACACACCAGAAGCCAGAACTGACAAGAACTTCCACTTCACCCAAGAACCAAAAACTGCATTCACCAAAGATTCAGATAGCTTTGTTTCTTGTAACATCACAACATCTGATTGCAAGGACTCAATTTGACACTTGATCAAGCATCACTTGTTAGGGGCATTTAAGCCTCTAACATTCCAAGAAAGGATCATCATGCCTTTCGAGGAGAGAGATCCTCTATCCTCTTCTTCAAGGTATTCTCTAGGTTAACAGTCTCCCTAGCAGCCTCCCCATGTCGAGACTTAGCAACATTACCAGGAGGTCCCACCTCATTGCTCCTCTTTTAAATAAACTAAAAATAATTTATTTAATTTAAATATTTTCTTCTAAAATAAATAAATAAATATTTATTTATTTCCCCAAACTATCATTTGAATTAAATAAATTTTATTTATTTAATTCCCTCTAAAATTTAAAATTTGGGTCTTACCCTATCTTGAATTTTCCTATCCATTGATCAAATGTTAAGTGAAGCATATAAATAGGAATATTTCATTTCATTCAAATCCTCTAGCACTTTTATTGTCAAGATCTCAAGCTAGCAATTTTATGATCAAGATCTATCAAGCATTCAAGCATTATCAAGTGTTATCATTGTCATTTATCAAGCATAGGTATCATTTATCATTGAGCAATTATCTTTATCATTGCATCATATTATTATTGTTCTTTCATAGTTTGTTACTTCGAAGAGAAACCAACAATGGAGAAAATAAAGATCTTAGCTATGATGACTTTGCTTTTTTATCTAAATTCTATTTTTTAAGCCAAGATCTTGAACTTCATTGTATGATTGCAAGAGTGTGAGTTTTGCATTGTTGATTTTGTGATCCATATTTTCATCATCCACATGATGTGTATATGTACCATTTCTTTTGATCTAGTAAATGTATCCCACTATATATGCATTTTCTTCTTCCTTATTGTATCACACTAAAGTACAACATAACATGGTCCAAATACAATCATTGAATTTATTTTTTATGTCTACATTATTTATATCATTGAGACTTTAGTTGTTGGTGTATAGGAAGGAAGCATAAACTCAAGGAAACAATTTGCAGAAACAAGTGTCAAATTTAAGGATTATTGAGAAATTTTTTATACATAAAAGATATAGCAATGGTGAAAGATGTGATAACACACATTAATTCTTATACCTCATGAGGGAAAGAGGAGAGGCTAGACACCTAAGGGATGGCTATGAAGTGGAGTAAAATCCTAAAAACATGTGACTAGTAGGTCAAATTGAATTTAACTTTTGGGAATGTATAAAAGAGATTAATGAAAATTACATTCAATTAATATGGCCAAATGAGACAAGAGAGTAAGAAAGATCATTATCAACATTGAAATGGGGGTTGAAGAGGGTTGAATCCCTAGCCACCATGGGAGGGGATATCCCACTCCTCATAGGCCCATGAGCATGTAGGATGTGGGAGCTTTGTCCCACCCCACGATTCGGTGATATGACCCCATTATGGGTACTGTGGCCCCTACAAGGGGTCAACCACCCTAGTGTTATGAATAATAAATAAAAAAAATCTTCGAAAAAATCTTGTGACCTATGGTCATTTCTTCCATCTACATTCATATTTTTCATTTTATCTTTTTCAATGGATATATGTGTGTGTGAGTATATGTCATAGCCATCTATTATTTCATTAAACCCATACTAAGATTAGGGGGTATCAAATTGATAATTACTTGATGAATCTTGATCCTAAAGGTTTTTACCACATCCAAGACTACATATCCAAGATTAAGTAAGTGAGAACACAACTAAAGGATTGCAATATTGATAAGGATGATTTACAATTGATTCTAAATGTGTTATCCAAACTTGGTCCTAAGTATTAGTATTCTTTTTGTCTTTCATATCCATTGAATTTCAATAGGAGCATCATATGTTGCTCCTAATTTAGATGAATTTGAAAATATCCTAATCCAATAGGAAGAAAATTAATTCAAATTGGTATCATCAAGTTCTTTAAACCACAATAATTGGTGGCTAGTTAGCTTAAGGTACATAAAGAATTATGAGATCTTAAAAAGAAGCAAAAGAAGAAAAAAAAATCTAAAAATTAATTTGAATCCTTTCCCTCTCAAGGGGAATAATCTAAGAAGGAGAAGCCTAAGTGTGCATATTGCAAGAAATCAAGCATGATGAACATTGGTGTGATTTAAAACAACTTGGTTAATTGAAGCATATTCTTAAGAAGAATCAAATCAATTTTCCTTCAACAATGTTAGGGGGTTCATCATCATCTTCTTCCTTATCATCAGATTCAAAGAAACACAAGGGAAAATCACTTGTTATAGTTTCAAATTATGAGTCAAAGAGGTGGATACTTGATTTACGAGCTTCAGATCATATGGTTTCATCAAAGAGTATGTTCTCTTTTATTTGAGTCTTGTTCATCACCACACAACCTAATGGATAACAACATATATGCATATTTATGGGAAGGTATATATTTACATGGATGATAAAGTATTTAATGATGTTCGTTGTGTGTCATCATTGTCAACCAATATCATTTTTATCTATCAAATCACACATGGTGGAGTAAGAAAGAGTGTTGAGTTCACACTAGATTCTATCATAAATCAAATTTGTATAGTAGAGATGTAGTCGTATTTAGGAAGGTTGATCATCAATCTCAAGTTTACATCTTCTCACATTATTCTCCTATTGCTCCTTCATTTGGCATCTAGTGGATAATTTTTAGGAGATTCAACGTGGTCATTTGAACCTTGGTATACTTCCATCTACTAAGGTTCTAGAGACATGTGTTGATATTCAATCTCCTTCATTTACTGTTGCTTCTTATGAGACTAGTGTTGATACATCCATGGCTTCATGTGATTTAGTGTAGTAGGATATTCATAGTCTTCTAGATACAACTACTTGGGGTGAGTACTTGACAAATATTTTAGGGTTATTTTGTGAGTCCTATCTTGCAAACTTGGAGGACACTATTGAGGATATCCACCTCCTCTTTGATATTATTTTGTATGAAGTTGTGAGTGTATTGAAATGTTGAAACTAAAAAATGATAATAATGTAATGAAAATATCCAATACCTCTAATAAAAACTACTTCAATAGAGCATGAGCACAAACAAATCAAATCAAATCAACTAATTAACTCAAATGACACCTCCACAAATACCTCAATTTACTCCATTGTATATGATAATGTTGTAAATATATCAATATGTGGACTACTCTTTTTTAGCATAACCTTGATAGAAAATGGATATAATAATAGCCTAGATTTCTCAAAGCTTATGGAATTCTCAAGATGATTGTGGATGATTTGATAGCTTGGAATAATGGTTGATTTATAACTTTCACTTGATATTGATCAAGAGTGGAGGATGATTAGAAGGACTGATCTAGATGAGATTGATTGAGAGATCATGATGAATGTGCAAGTTGTTGGTATGTG
The DNA here is from genome assembly GCA_007258455.2 of Sequoia sempervirens. Taxonomy (NCBI): domain Eukaryota; kingdom Viridiplantae; phylum Streptophyta; class Pinopsida; order Cupressales; family Cupressaceae; genus Sequoia; species Sequoia sempervirens. The sequence goes on from VDFB02058242.1 coordinate 7,974,330, forward strand.
GTGATTGATCATGCAAATATTGTACACTCATAACATATCCTCACTGGGGTTCCCGCTAACATGTCAAGGTTTTCCTGCTAGCATGTCAAATGAAAAAGCGACTTTGTAAAACCCTAATTCTAGAAGCTTCCAAAAAGATTGTTATAAGTGGCTAGGATGTAAGTTGCGGTGTGTGTGATTCACAAGATTGTAATATGTTTTGCACTAGATAATAAAATCACTGGGTGGTTGAGTTTCTGTGGATGTAGCCCATATTGGTTGAACCATGTTAAAATTTTGTGTTGATTTCTTTTGTGTTATTCTTCATTGTTATTTCTGGGTTATTTAATTTGCATATAATTGTTAATATTTATTGCTCTAATCTACCTGAACCCTAACACAAGTGGCATGCATCCTTTAACTAATGAGTTAATTGGTCGCATGAGTGATTTGATTGACTGCATGAATGAGTGAACGAAAGAAGTTTTATTTTTAGTTGACTCACTTAAAATAATATACAAAAATTAATTAATTAAATATATTTATTTAATTCATGTGCATGAAGGAAGATATTATTAGAAAATAAATAAAATATTAGTTTTACTTATTTTTAGAAGAATTAAATATTTAAAAAATTAACTAAATAAATTATATTATTTTATTTAATTTTTAGACAAAATGTTAGCTAATTAAATCATTAAAATTATTTAATTATAGTGGATAATAAGAATTAATTATTTAACTAATTAAATAATAAAAATAATTTAATTAATGTGGAGAGGAAAATTTGATGATTTGATTAAATAATTAATAATGAATGTTTATGAGGAAATTTGATGAATTAATTAAATAATTAAAAGTTATTTAAATAATATTTATGAGGAAATTTGATGAATTAATTAAATAATTAGAAATTATTTAATTAATGTGGATGATATAAATTGATTTGAATGGTGTTAGATTAATTAACTAATTATAATTAATTAATTAATATTGATAAAGGAATTGATGAGAAGTGATAAGGTGATGAGATGAAACAAATTACTCATTTTTAGGTGTATACATTTTCTCCTCTTTGAGACAATTTTGATGGTATTATTTCAAGACATAATGATGGTATAAAAGAATTTGGTGATGACATGCCCTAGTGTTCCCCAATGGACCAAGGGATGGAGGTTGGTTGCCCCCTCGAGAAATGGGCAAAAACAAATAATTTTTTTGTAGAGGTCATGATAGGAAAATATTGTAGGTTTAATGGATTAGTGTTGAAAATATGGATCTGGATGGAGGAAAATTGGGGAATACAGATGTATGAGATGAAGAAAATAGATTGAAGCTAAGGCTAGTAGGGGGAGTACTTAGGGTTTTAAGATGGATATGAGTTATTATGGAAGAAAGAGGTGAAATGTAAGATAATGAAGAATGTGTAATTGTCTTTGATCAAATATCAAATAGTGAAAGCTATAATGGAATGAAAAGGTGGATAGAGAATATCAGATGGAAAGGTGATATGCGTAGGTTATTCTTGAATAATGTAGAGAAAAATCCTTATTTTGATATAATAAATGGATATTATTTAATAAGATATGAGGAAACAAGGTGATGTTGTATCCCTTGCATGGACTTTGACTTTACAAACAAAAGGATTGTCCTTATTCATACTAGAAATACTAGAACCTTGCGAGATCTATGTGAGGAAGTGAGAATTAAAGCATGATAGTCCAAGTGCATAAAAGGTATGAAATGACCTTATATGTAAATGATAATTGTTTATGCAAGAAGCTACCTCAACACAGAAAAGGTAAGTATTTGCTTTGATCATAATATAAGAACATCCCACAAACATGATAGATGAAAATAGTGACCACATCTCATTATATGCTCCTCTAAATATGCCAAGATATTGAAATATTGAAGTGGTCTTAAGTAAACAATAGAAGGAAATAAAAAGATAAATAAAAAATAAAAAGACTAATTGATAAAACAAACTATCAACCATTATATCGCTTGCCAAAAATGGTATGTTGATACTAGATTATGCAGTGAGAAGGATACATTTATTGAGTCTTGGATTGAGATGATGGATTGAATGCTTAGACAATAGGTATGCAGGTAGCTGGTTGATTCAACAATGGTCTTAACTTGTTAATTTCATGATAGATTGATGTTTTTGCATGATGTATAATTTTCTTTTGCTTGTGTGTCAAGTCTAGGTGGTGATGGTTTATTATGGGTGGGATGAAAATTTAATTATTTGTGTATGTTTGTGGATATTGAAGCATACATTTATTGTTTTATTGGTTTATTGGTGGGAGACAATGATAATAATAATAATGATAAAAATTTAGATTAGAATCTAAGAGATGAGATGATGATGATGTAATGATAATGATGAAATGATTATGTGAAAGGCTAAATAAGATTGATGAATTTTGAAATGGAAATGAATCAATAACAAATCCAACACAATAATCAAATGACCTATTTCAATAAAGTGTGTGCACAAACATGAAAAAAAATCAAATAAACCTACTTTACCTCCACCAATGTGCTTATTCTTACTCCAATGTAGAATGTTGTAATACTAATTCAATAGTATGTAGATTTCTCAATAACATTAGCATAATCTATATAACAAAAGCAATGCAAAAATGGGTATAGTATGGATGTAAGATTAATCAAAATTAATGGGGATATTGAATGACTAAAATATGGATATTTTATAGATTTTACTGATATTTGATCAATGGTGTAAGATGTTGAGATGATCAACATATGAGATTGTTTGAGAGATCATGAGGAACATACACATGCAACATGTCAAGATGAAGGGTTGTGATGAGCCATTAAGTGATTGCATAAATCAAATGACTTTGCATGGGTAGATGAAATGGAAGTGAGTGAGAGTGAACTGAGGTTTCTTTTTAGTTAACTCACTAAATTTATAGATGGTTACTAAATTTAGAGATGGAGGAATATAAATAGAATGATATATTTAGGAGATAAATAAAATAATAATTTTATTTATTTTTAAAGGAATGAAAAAGTCAAACTAAACAAATTAAATAACTTATTTAATTTTAGAGGAAACATTAGCTAGTTGGATGAGAGGAATGCATGACTGAATTAAATAATTAAAAATTATTTAATTAAAGTGGTTGGAGGAAAATGATTAATTTATTAAATAACTAAAAAATATTTAATTAGTGTGAATAAGGGGAAATGATAAATTAATTAAATAATAGTGAAGAGGGAAGATGATGAAATAAATTAAATAATTTAAAAATTTAATTAAAGAGGGAAATGTACTATCTTAAGAAATTATTTAATTAATAATGATGAAAAGGTTGACAAGAGATGATGACAAGGAACAATGATGTTTTGGAAGAAATGAGTTATTGATTTTGAGGTGTCTGCATTTTCCCCTCTTTTAGATAATGTGCCCTGTTGCATTGTTTCAAAGAGATGCTATTGGTATGAAATTTTTCTAGGTGATGATGTGTCCCATTGTACAGAGGGATGAATTCTAGATGGTAGGTTGCTCCCTTAAGAGGTTAGCCAAAAATAAATAAAAATTAGGTCAAGCTCATGATAGGTAAATGATGAAGAGGAGGTTGAAAAATGGGTCAAACTTGGATAATGAATGATTTTGAGGGGTATAGGTTATGAGAAAAATAAATTAGGGGAAGGTAGGTGAGATAAATTTAGGGTTTGGATGCTTATATATAGACATGGAGGGCCATTTTTAAGTCATTTTCATCCTCCTAGTTCTTGAGTTGCAAAGCCTCTCGAGTGATTAGAGCATGAAGGATTTGTAGAGATGGTAAGGATTATGAGAGATCTTCAACATATACAGAGAATCTGTCAATAGCGATGGCTAGCCAAAGCACTCGTGGTAATATGTATCTAACCCTTAGTTCATTAGGCCTAGGTATAGGTGTCATAAATGATAGGTCAAACTAGGTGAAATGAAGAAAAAGTGGGGTATGGCCCTAAGATTTTACTCTAGGGTTTAGGCACTTTTCCAAAAAAATTATTTAGAGGGTTGAGGTAGCAGGGGTTTGATGCATCTAAACAAGGTATAAGATTGACTTACAACCTAAAAGGTGAGTCAACTTTCCCTTGACCAAAATTGGGATGGATTTTGGAATCTAATGAAATAATTTGACTAGGCTAATGATGCAAATAACCATTTGTTAAATAGGCGTAGGACAACTGACAGGGGGGGTGAATCAATTGTCTCACAAATCTATACTTAAAAACTTTATCACTCATCAATTCTTTAACTATACTATTCTATTATTAAATATGAGCATTAAATACAAATAACAAAAAGCAAATCAACACAATGAACACCGGATTTTTACGTGGAAAACCCAATAAGGGAAAAACCACGGTGAGGGTTAACTCGCAATATAAAGATTATAAAAAGGCTCACTGCCCAAAAGAGGACTCACTATCCAAGTACAAAGGCTCACAGCCTACAAAAAGGACTCACTGTTCAACAGGGAGGCTCACTGCCTACAGATACAAAAGAGAATAAAAGATCCACCACTACAATTAAAGCACATTTGTAGGATTACAAAAACCCTTGTCTCACTGTCTTCAACACAACTCGCACACACACTTCTGCTCTTATGATTTGTGGCTTACTTTCATCACTTTGCATCACACTATCATACACATCTTCACAATTCAACTTGCTTTTATACCATTCTCAACCTTAGAAACATTTACCAAGGTCGGCCACAAAACAACATTTCATAAATTCAAATTAGGTTGGAAGCTCAAAATTCCCACAATGGAAAGGAATAAGAGTGGACCAATAAAATTATTTTCTTGAACCATCTACACGCTTCCTTAATTGAATTTTATTCTTAGAATGAAGTTTAAACACCAGGTCAGCCAAACCTAATGAAAACATAGATAAACATTGATGCACACACTTCCCAACAAGAAGATGACACGTGAATGCCACAAGACACTTAATTAAGCACAAGGCAACATCTCAAAACCTTCCAGATACATCCACAACAAAAACAACAGACTTCAATCACTAAATTCCTTTCACCAGTCATCCTGGACTATGCAAACTCATACAGGAATACTGAACCATGACTTCCTTATTACCAAACTCCAAACCTCTTTTCCAAAGCATAGGAAAGACCTTCACAAGACATATCCTAGATCGGCACGATCTAAAACAAAACAACGAAGAACTGTGAGCAAAAACATTTCTCCTAGTCCATAGAAGATCAAAACTTGCCAGACAGTCCATATACCGATGAACACAACTTCCATGTACCATCTCACCAGAAGTTGAAACTTAGGATATGTTACCATTACATACTTATTAATAATACTTCATATCCACACAAGTGTAGGATCAACACAGGAGAAACACGAAGCACATACCATAGCACATTTTGAACACACTCAACACTCTATCTTCTCTTCTTTATTTAATTTTCTCAAAAGCACTTGGAAACTCAACGATACTACACAACTACAACACCATAAAGATAGCTCCATGTAATCACTGCATCTCAAAAGTATCTTAGCTATACATGTACAAACATCAACATACTGAACTCTATTGACATCAATGACAACACCACCAAACTAGCTCATATTTGTAACAATCTCCCCCTTTGTCATTGATGGCAACACATAACCTTTTCTCCCCCTTTGACATCAATGGAAAAGAACAACAAATTTGATTACTCCCCCTTCGGAGTACACCTATATTACAACAATGAAACCACTTCTACTCCTCCAGTAGAGTAGACCCAACAATCAGTCCATCTAAATGAAGAATTTATGAATTCAGTAGACTGATGCACCTTCATGTGCGCCTGGTTAGGAGGGCCAATGATCCCCAACATCTCTCTAAGATGCTCAAAAGCATCCTTTGTAAGAGCCTTGGTAAATATGTCTACAATTTGTTCCTTTGTCGTCACATATTCTAGTCTAATCTCGTTCACCATCACTTTTTCTCTCAGAAAATGATACTTGATAGATATGTGCTTTGTTCTTGAATGCATAACCAGGTTCTTCAAAATGTTTATTGCACTTGTATTGTCACAAAAGATAGAGATAGGTTCATCACATACTACACCAATATCTTTCAGAGTTTGTTTCATCCATAAAACTTGTGTGCAACAGGATGCTGCAGCAATATATTATCCCTCTGTAGTTGATAAAGAAACCGAGTCTTGCTTCTTACTCAACCATGAAACCAATCTCCCACCAAGAAAGAAAGCACCACCAATGGTACTCTTTCGGTTATCTACACATCCATCCCAACCAGCATCTGTATAAGCACTCAGGGTAAAATCATTACTTGTAGGATACCATAGTCCATAATCTAGTGTGCCCTTAAGATATCTAAATATCCCTTTTACAGCCATAAGATGTTCTTCTCTAGGATCTACTTGAAATATAGCAACTAAACACACTGCATGCATAATATTTGGTCTAGTAGTAGTGAGATACAACAATCCACCAATCATGGATTTGTATTTTCTCTGATCAGTCTTAGCAGATTCATCATCCTTGCTTAGCTTACATCCGATTATCATAGGAGTACAGACCGGTTTAGAATATTCCATCCCAAAATTTTTCAACAATTCTTTTACATACTTAGACTATGAGATGAATATCCCTTTATTGATTTGATTCACTTGTAGACCAAGGAAGAAATTCAATTCACCAATCATAGGCATCTCAAATTCTTTCTGCATTTCTTCAGCAAACTTTTTACACATGCCATCATTTCCACCAAAATGATATCATCAACATAAACAACTACAATCAACATCTTATTACCTTGTACTTTGAAGTAGAGATACTATCAACAGAACCTTTTCCAAATCCTTGCTTTTTCAGATATCTATCCAATCTTGCATACCAAGCTCTGGGTGCTTGCTTCAATCCATACAATGCTTTCTTCAGTTTACAAACCATATCCGGTTTGTCAGATAATTGAAACCCTTCAGGTTGCTCCATATACACTTCATCCTCCAACTCACCATTCAGAAAAGCTGACTTAACATCTGTCTGATATACCTTGAAGTCCTTGTGGGAAGAGAATGCCAAAAACATTCTAATAGCTTCCATTCTGGCCACAGGGGAAAAAGTCTCTTCAAAATCTATACCTTCAACTTGTGAATATCCTTTGCATACCAGTCTTTCCTTATTCCTTACTACTTCTCCATTTTCATTCAGTTTGTTTTGGAACACCCATTTAGATCCAATCACATTTTTTTTCTAAGGTCTAGGGACTATATCCCATGTCTGATTCTTTTCTATCTACTGCAGTTCCTCTTTCATAGCTCTCATCCAACTTTCACCTTCACATGCTTCTTTTACATATTTAGGTTCAATTTTAGAAAGTAAACACAAATTTACCTCAGCTGCAACTTTGCTTCTTGTCTTCACTCCTTCACTCTTGTCTCCAATTATCTAATCTTGTGGGTGATTCTTCTGTACATATTTAGGAGTCCTAGCAACAGGTTTTGGTTCATCCTCTTCTTCTTCTTCTTCCACTTGTTCCTCTTCTTCTTTCTCTTCTTCTTCTTCTTCCTTCTCCCTATTTTCTTCAAGTATATGTCCACAGATAGGATCATCATGTTCAATTTCACTTATCTCAATAGGTCTGCGTATGTCTTCATCAACTTTCACATTAGCACTTTCAATGATTTTTCTCAATCTTTTGTTGAAGCATCTGTATGCCTTGCTAGTAGTAGAGTATCCAAGAAATATTCCTTCATCACATATAGCATCAAACTTTCCAACATTTTCATCATCTCTTTTAATATAGCATCTGCTTCCAAATACCTTAAAATATTTCACAGTAGGAGTCTTACTAGTCCAAAACTCAAAAGGTGTCTTTGTGTTGTTGTGTCTGATATGAACTCTATTAAGAACATAAACAACAATATGTATTGCCTCTCTCTGATACACATCTAGTACATTAGAATCTTTCATCATAGTTCTAGCGGCTTCCTGAACTATCTTATTTTTCCTTTCAACAACTCCATTCTGCTGAGGGGTTCTCAAAGCATAAAACTATCTCTTTATTCCATGATTCTCACAAAATTCATTAAATTCACCATAAGTTAATTCACCACCTCAATCAGATCTCAAACATTTTATTTTCATATTTACTACATTTTCCACTCTCGCTTTGAATAACTTAAACCTATCCAGGGCCTGATTCTTTTCTCTGAGAAAAGAAACCCAAGTCATTCGAGTATAATCATCAATAAGCAACATAAAGTACCTATCTCCATTCAGGCTAAAAGTCCTGGTAGGACCATAGAGATCAGTGTGAATCAACTCGAACATTTTGGTTGTAGAATGTTCTTTTCCCTTAAAGTTGCATCTTGTTTGCTTCCCCAATTGGCAACTTCTACACATAGCATTAGCAGGTCTTGTGATTCTAGACAGTCCTCGAACAATCTCTTTAGCACTAATCTTGACTAGGTTATCAAAGTTCACATGTCCCATTCTCCAGTGCCATAGCCAAATTTCACTGATTTGAGATACAAGGAAATGATCATCAACTCCCTTCAATTGATATATTTTTCCATGAGTTCTTCTTCTAGCTGCAATCATATCCTCCTTTTTGGATCCTTTTCTGATTTCACAGGTATTGTTCTGAAACACAAGTTTAAAGCCATTTCTGCATATCTGACCAACACTCAAAAGATTATGTCTCAAACCATTCACATACTATACATCATTAGTATTATGCACTCCATCAAAATTGATTGAACCTTTACCACAAATCTTAGCTCCTGAATCATCACTGAACATGACTAAACCACCATCATATTTCCCAAGTTTAGTGAACTTACTCTTATCTTCGGTCATGTGATTAGAACATCCACTGTCAACTACCCAGTAGTCTTCATCATGTCTTGCATGAAAAGTGGTAACCAAATTACCTTCCCTCATATTCTTCTTAACCTCTAGAGCCATCTTACACATTTTCTAGAGTTAGTCCAGATACTGATTTATTTTCCAAAGCTAAGAATAAACATTCACTATCATCAACCTCATTATCATATTCGTCATCAGAAATACCTGCCTCTTACTTAACATAGTATAGATTCTTATACCTTTTATCCTTCCTATCCTTATAATCCTTGTTCTTCTTATGTGTACCCCTATTCGGACATCTCGAAGCATAATGACCAATGTTACCACAACTAAATCATTTAAAGGGTAACATCCCTTTATATTTTCCAGTTCCTTTCTTCAAATTCCTGGTGAAGTTTGCTTCCAACTCTTCATCTTCACTATTCGGTTCTTCAATCTTTAAAGCCTTGAATGTCATTTCTATCTTCTCTTATGTCTTTTCATCTTTCTAGAAATTTCTTATCTCAAATGCTTGCAAGGTGCCAAACAACTCTTCTATAGTGTACTTCTTAGGATCATACATTTCTTCAATAGAGAATATCTTGTCATTGTAACATTCTGGTAATGTGATTAGAATCTTCTCGATTAGATCTTCATCTGGTAGTTTTCCATGTTGATTCTTAACATCATTTGCTACCAGTTCAACTCTTTGAAATAAACTTGTAAATTCTTCACCATCTTCCATCTTTAGGTTCACAAATCTACGCTTTGCTGCCAACCTCTTTGTCAATTTCACCTTTTTGTTTCCTTCATACATGTCTTCCAACTTCTTCCAGACCTCATATGTAGTATCAAGAGAATTAACCTTGACTCGCTCAATTTTAGATAAGCCATTGCAAATCACATACTTTCCTTCTCATTTTCTTCATAAGTAGAGATCTCATATGCCAAATTAGCACCACCAAACGAAAGTGTATACTTATTCTCAATGGCCTTCTAGGTCTTAAAACCAAGAGATATAATGAATCCTCTTATATGTCCCTTCCAGTCATTGTAGTTAGTTCCATCAAACATAGGGATTGCCAATTTGTGTGCCATTGGATCTTCCTTAATCAGTTAAGCTCTACACAAGGAACCACAAGCTCTAATACCAATTGTTAAACAGGCACAGGACAACTGAGAGGAGGGGTGAATCAGTTGTCACACAAATCTATACTTAAAAACTTTATCACTCATCAATTCTTTAACCACACTATTTTGCTATTAAATATGAGCATTAAATACAAATAATAGAAAGAAAATCAACACAATGAACACTAGATTTTTACGTGGAAAACCCAATAAGGGAAAAACCATGGTGAGGGTTAACTTACAATATAAAGATTATAAAAAGGCTCACTACCCAAAATAGGACTCACTGTGTAAGTACAAAGGCTCACTGCCTACAAAAAGGACTCACTGTCCAACAGGGAGGCTCACTGCCTACATATACAAAAGATAATAAAAGATTCACCACTGCAATTAAAGCACACTTGCAGGATTATAGAAACCCTTGTCTCACTGTCTTCAACACAACTTCCACACACACTTCTACTCTTATGATTTGTGGCTTACATTCATCACTTTGCATCACACCGTCATACAAATCTTCACAATTAAACTTGCTTTTATACCATTCTCAACCTTAGAAACTGTAATAACCCTCCTAGTTGCTAGTTGGACTCATTAGTTTTATGCTTTGATCTGATACTTTGATACATTGATACTATGATGGTACTGCTTGTGTGGTTGGTTAGTGAGACACTTGATGATGTTGTTACTCCTTTTGTGGACATGATTATTTCATATGACATTGTGGTTGGTGATGTTAGTTGATTTCATATTTATATTATGATGTAGTGATTTAATAGATTATGTCATGAGATGAATGGTTAGTTTAGAAATGTATTTTATCAATCATATTATAATTGTTAGAATAGGTGTGATGAAGGACAGTGTAACATCACTCATTGCGAGTGCTCTGTTACGTTGTGATTCCTTCTCACAACACAATGCTTTGATTTATATATATATATGCACATGTACACAACTTCGCTTGTATGCAGGAATTGCAGGTACATAGTCTCGATTCCACCTGCTTCGGCAGGACAGGGCGAGCACAAATAACCCAATGGTATAAAGTTGAAACAGAGGTGACAATGAAGTTTTCTCGTTCCATGATGTCAGACCGCCTTGTTGAATGGTATTGTATGTTCTGTAGTTGTCATGATTTGTGGTTGAGGTTGTGTTATGTTGTATTTAATTACGGTTGGTATTTTATATGTTGTGGTGTTTTCAATTTAAAAATTGTTGATTAAAATATTAGATTTAAATTGTATTTGTATATTTAAATGTTTATTTATTTGAAAAGCCATGTATTTTATTAAATGTTAAATGGTGTATTGTCAATGTAAATAAATTGCCAGGTGGAAGTTAATAATAAAATAAATAAAGTTAATTTTTTGTGCATGAGCAAGGCTGGCAAAAAAAATGGAGTTTTAAAATAATAATAATAATAATAATAATAATAATAATAATGACAAACTGGAAAATGAGGTGGGAGCAGAAAATGCAATGCTGTTAATAGAAAATGGTTGTTGGGTTGCATGTAGGAAAGGAAAATATAGGGAGTTTTTGGGAAAATGAATCAAAAAAAAAAAAGGGATTCTTTGCTGGAAAAAGGGATGGCAGTATTTTAGAATTTTATTTTTTTGAAAAGAAGGGGATTGTGCTGATTTAGTTTTTGGAGAATTTATCAAAAAAGAAGAAGAAAGGAAGAGGAAGGAGAAGCTGGAAGCAAGGTACGGAGGAAGGAGCGAAAGCCATTCGAAGGGCTAATCGGAGCAGGAACTTCATCGTATTTCCAGCCAGCAGGAGTCCAGGTTCCAATAAGATTTCTTCTCCTTTATTTGTTTAAAATTTCAATAAAAATCACATTGTTTTGGGTAAAGAAAGTAAATTTGAGAAATTTGGGTTTTCAAACAAATTAGGAAAAATTTGGTTTTCAAATAAATTTGAAAAGAAATGGGTTTTTAAACAAATTAGGAAAATCGAGTTTTTTAAACAAAATAGGGTAAAATCTGGGTATCAAACAAAATAGGAAAATCTGGGTATCAAACAAAATAGGAAAAAAATATGGGTTTTCATGCTTTTGGGAAAAATCGGGATTTTCAAGTAATTTGGGGAAAACTGGGTTTTCAAGTGATTTGAAAAAAAATAAAAATTGTTGTTTGAAATAAATGGAAAAATCTGTTGTTGAGAGTATATTGTATTTAATTAAAAACCCTGTTTACCTCTGTATATCTGTTGAAGAAAATTCATCTCTGCTCTAAAAATCTTAATTTATTCATTCCCCTATTTTTTTGTTGGAATTACAAATAAATAAATAAATATAAATATATATATATATATATTATATATATATACTAATATAATGAAATGTTGATTTGAAATTTGTATTTTTCAATTATCTCTTTAGACTGTAAATTTTCTTTTAAATTTTGGTTTTAGAGCCGAGCTGCGTCGGCGTCCGTGCCCGTAAGGACGAAATTTGATATTTAATACAAAATAAAAATGTTATTTTTAAAATTTACATATATTAAAAAATATATATATAAAAAAAAAATTAAAAAAAAAAATATTATAAAGGGCTTGGGGGACGGACTGGCCGCCCCCCGTACCCTGGTGTGTGTGCGTGGCAGTGACTGCCGTGCGCGGCAGCCTTGGCTGTGTGCACAGCAGTCCCTAGACTGCTGTGCGCAGTCCCTGCAGGGACTGCCGTGGGCAGTCCTTGCAAGGACTGCGCCGGCAGGGTTTCAGCCTCCTTTGTTTATTCGCTTCACTTTATTTTATGAAAGTTTAGTTTAAAATTTTTTATTTTGTTATTTATATATATATATATATATATATATATATGTATATATGTATATATATTCTGGTTTATAAACAATATGTTATTAAATATAATAATCATAATTTATTTTATTTAAAAATAATTTTGATTATTTTATTTAATATTAGTTATTTTAAAATGTAATTTAGGCATTACTTTTAAACGGTTAAATAATATTGTTGTATATTTAGATAAGGCATTATTTAGCCTTTGTTTTGTTGAACAATAATGTTTTTTTTTTAAAAACAGAAAATTTGCCATGAATCATGGTTAGAGGTCTATATCAAGTAGGTAACGTTCCTTATTTTCTTTTTATGATCATAAACTGATAATCATTTCTTTGGTAATAATAGTTACTTGGTGAAATTAAATTAATTATTTAATTGGAAATGGAATTAAATGTTAATGGTGCAAACTGGCTACTTATTACTTGAGTTTTCTTTTACGTTAGGGACATTGTTTTTGTGTTGCCTTTGAGGGAACCCTGTTGTCTTGCAACCTTTGATCCAGAGGCATGTTTAATTGTGAATGTTGCCTTCATCTTAGTTACACTTTTGAAATTGAACTTTTGGTTTTTGTGCTTGGAAGGGTTGAACGGTATTGTTAAGTCTTTTGGTTATGAGTTTTGCGAGAGGGTTAATGCCTCGCATGTTCTTGTTTTGAGTATTACGCTTTGATGTTTTAGTTCAACCCTTGCCTAGTTTTTGGTTTATGTTAGGGGTCTTAGGGAGAGTGGCTCTTCGTGGGGGCCGGCGCCTCGGTTAAGAGGAAGTGCACAGGAGAACCCACGTAAGAGTAGTTAAGCAAGTGATAACCTAAAAATAGAATTAGGGGGAATGGGTAGTAAAACACTCAAGATAATAAAGATTGGATTCCTCTTCTATGCATTAGGGCTATCATAGACTAATGATAGATTGAGAAGGCCGTGGTCGGAAAAGTCATAATCTCGTCTTCATGAGAGGTTATTGGCTCCGCACGAGCTACCCTATGGTGCCGGCGCCTCAAGTAAGAGGAAGAGCCAGGAGATCCATAGATGGGTGCCGGCGCCTCAAGTTGGAGGAAGAGCCAGGAGATCCCATGAGAGCTGTGCGATGACACTCTCCACTAGACTTCCTGTTTCACCTTGTTGCTTTTTTCCTCTGGAAACATATTCTGGATTTTGGATGTTGTATCAGTTTCCTTAGCTTTGTACTCCTATTGTTGATTCAAATTTTGTGAAGTGATTATGTGTATACCTTGGTGACTTGTTATTGTCATTGCTTGGTTTAATTGTATTCTCTGAGTTTGTATTTGTGTTTGTACCTTGTTGTCATGGAGTCGGTCTGGCAATCTTGGTCGGGTTAACTTCCTTATCACCTCTGAGCATGGGGGGTGAGTTATCTTTAATTCACATGGTTGGGTGGAACGTGCTCCGCACCCATTGGGTTCCCCATTAGCATCCTTTGTTCGCAGCATGTCTCGCAGTGGGAGTTGTACCAATGCTCACTTTGTTATTCAAAAATTCATTGTAAATTGTATCATCCCACTTGTTTGGGAAATTCATTGTAATTATTTTATCAGAAGATTGTAATGTAACATTATAACAATGATGTAATAGTTAGGATTCTATGTAATTTTATTTGATGAGATTCATATGATTGTATTATGTGGTATCTTAATATACTTGATTTTGGTTCATGGATGCACATTTATTCATGGTTATTATATTATAATTGGTTACATGGTTTATCTTTATCTATGGTTTATCATTATCTTTTATTTCCGTTTTGTGGTTGCAATGTAACCTCACGTGCCCCAGAGAACTAAGTGAGATAATGTGATGTAATATGTTATGTGATTATGATTAATGTATTGTAAGTTTAAATTTAATTGTTTTATTAAAAAAAAAAAAAAAAAAATTATTTGCCTTTTGAGTTCTCTGGGGTTTGCACGTCGGGCGTTACAGCTTGGTATCAGAGCCAGGTTTGCAAATGCTGGGGTCTCTGGGTAGTTAGGTCTATTAAGTAACCTCTCGTTTGAACTCTAGAGCTCATTTGTACCTTTATCTTGTTGTGCAGAAATATGCCTCGAGGTAGAGGACGTGGCCAAGCAAGAGGCCGCGGTGCTGGTCATAGAGCAAACCGGCGAAGTCCCTCAGTTCCCAGTTCTCATGGTTCTGAGCATGAGGAACAGCCGAGTCTTCACAATAATCCATCAGGTGGTCAGAACCCAGGGCAGCCTGGATTAGATAGTTCCTTACAGCATATTCTTGGAGAAATTCTGGCTCGTTTGGGACCCAGGCCAGAGGAGGAGCCACAGATTGAAAGAGAAAGAGAAAGGTCACCAAGGCGGAGGGAAATAACTTCTGATCAGGATGCAGTATTAGCAAGTCATATGAGGGATTTGTTGAGAGCTCACCCACCGACATTTGATGGTTCAGGAGGTGGACTAGAAGCTGAAACTTGGCTAATTGACTTAGATCGTTGCTTCGCCATGCACCCTTACGGTAGCAATACCAAGGCTCGGTGCACGGTTATGCATTTGCGAGGCTTCGCATCTACTTGGTGGCATCTTGAGGAACAAAAATTGCACCTTGATATCAGTATGGTCACCTGGGAATTATTCTTGGACAGGTTCAGGGCTCATTTTCTCTCAGACCATTGGAGGCAGCGCAGGGCTGATGAGTTTCATGATCTCAAGCAGTTGTCTATGTCAGTGGAACAGTATGAGCGGCACTTCTATGAGTTGAAGCAGTATGCAGGGATTAGCCACGACGAGGGCATGTTGGTTCAACACTTTGTTCGAGGCCTTAATGCCCGCATCAGTTGTGGAGTGCGAGTCTTCGAGCCAAAGACAATGGAAATGGCAGTTGAGAAGGCTCGATTGGTGGAGGAGAATTTGGCCATGGCCTTGGGTGGCCACATTGGAGTGCAGATTGGCAGTGCACCTTCTCAGGGTTTTAGCACTCGTGGGGGTCAGTCTCAGGGAGCAGGATCTTCCAGAAACAGGTTTCAACCCTCGAAAGGGGGTCATCAGTAGCAGCAGCCTCAGCAGCAGCAGTCAAGACAGAAGAACTTCCAATCTCCTCAGAGTGGCAATTCACAGTTTCGCAAGGATCAGAACAGGAACAGGAACCAAGTTCGACAGGAACGTTTTGCACAGCCTACACCTAGTATCCAGTCAGCACCGAGTCAAGGGAGCTTTCAGCAGTCAAATGCTCCATCAGGGGGCAGAGGTTTTGGTAGGGGTACTGGGTGTTACTCTTGTGGGCAGCAGGGGCACATTGCCAGATTGTGTCCTCAGAAGAGCACTTCAGGTTTTAATTAGAGGCCAATTGGTTCAGAGCCGACAGTAGGTGATGCAGGGAGGTCTCATCGTGTATTTGCTGCAGTGGACAATCGACAGGCAGACCACCAGAGCACCGTCATTGAGACTTCAGGTGTGTTACATGATTCTAGCATTTCTATACTTTTTGATTCTGGTGCATCTGATTCCTTTATATCTCCTTTAGTGGTTGAGCGATGTGGATTGGTGGCAACTAGTCAAGGCAAGAAATGGCAAGTTGAATTGGCTTCAGGGTCAAAGCTTGTTGTAGAGAAGCTTGTGCAGGATTGTAGCTTGAGTATAGGGGCTTTGACAACAAAGAAAACCTCAGAATCCTACCACTCGGCTCATATGATGTCATCTTGGGCATGGACTGGTTGAGTGCACACCGTGCTATAATTGATTGCCTCTGTAAAGCGGTGCAGTGCTTTGATGATTCTGGAAAGGAGGTGGAAATCGTGGGTGTTCAAAAACCCATTTCATTGCGAATGATCTCTGCCATGCAGCTCAAAAGGTACTTTCGACAGGGTTGTCAGCTCTTTGCTATATCTTTGAGTGACTTGGAGTTAGAGGATAGTCAAGGGATGTCGTTGGAATAGTACCCTCTCCTTAAGGAGTTTTCTGATGTGTTTCCAAAAGAGATACCTGGTATGCCACCTAAACGAGATATAGACTTCAGGATTGATCTGGTACCTGGAGCTGAGCCAATATCTCGAGCTCCATATTGGATGACAACGCAGGAACTTCAGGAACTCCGTTTGCAGCTGGAAGAGTTGTTGGCTAAGGGCTTTATCCACCCAAGTGTTTCTCCTTGGGGAGCACTGGTGATTTTTGTGAAGAAGAAGGATGGTTCTCTTCGTTTGTGTATTGACTTCAGGCAGCTGAACAAGGTAACAGTGAAGAACCGATATCCATTACCCAGAATTGATGATCTTTTCGACCAGATAAAAGGGGCAAAGGTGTTCTCTAAGATTGATCTCAAATCAGGATATCATCAGTTGAGGATTGCTGATCCAGACATTCATAAAACAGCATTTCGTACTCGATACGGACATTACGAGTTCATCGTGGTGCCATTCGGGTTGACGAATGCACCTTCAGTCTTTATGAGCCTAATGAATGGAGTGTTCCGAACATACTTGGAGAGATTCGTCCTTGTGTTTCTCGATGACATTCTAATTTTTTCTAGGTCTATGGAGGAACATGAGGAACATCTAAGACAAGTGTTGCAGTGCTTAAGAAGTAATAAGTTGTTTGCCAATCTCAAGAAATGTGAATTCTATAAGACTGAAGTTCAGTATTTGGGCCATGTGATTTCTGGTGAGGGAATTTCGGTTGATCCTGCAAAGATCCAGGCTATTGTGGATTGGCCCGCACCCACAAACGTCTCAGAAATTCGCAGCTTCATGGGACTTGCAGGATACTATAGGCGTTTTGTCCAGGGGTTTTCTAGGTTGGCTCATCCTATCACCTCTTTGCAGAGGAAGGGAAAGAAGTTTCTTTGGTCCGAACAATGTCAGTTGGCTTTCCAGACTTTGAAGGACAAGTTGACTAGTGCTCCAATCTTAGTAGTTCCTGATCCGTCAGGTGATTTTGTTGTGTGTACTGATGCTTCGTTGGAAGGCTTAGGGGCTGTGTTGATGCAGGAGGGGCGAGTGATTGTGTATGAATCACGAAATCTTAAGGATCATGAACTCAATTACCCCACTCATGACTTGGAGTTAGCCGCAGTTGTGCATGCTTTAGTAAGGTGGCGACACTTTCTCCTTGGTCATCAGTTCGAGTTGCATACAGATCATCGTAGTCTGCAATACATCTTTACGCAGCCGAACCTGAATGCAAGGCAGAGAAGGTGGATGGAATTCTTGTGCGAATATGATTTTGAGGTGAAGTATATTCAGGGCAAGGAGAATGTGGTGGCAGATGCACTGAGTAGACGCAAGCATGAGATTTCCGCTATGGCTCTCGAGGTTGATTTGAGAAGTCAGATCTTTGCAGCTCTTTCTTCAGATGATTGGTATCAAGCAGTGAAATCGGAGTTTGAGTCGGGCAGAACTTTGGAAGGAAAATTTTCTGGTTACTCTATGGATTCAGAGGGTCTTCGTACCCTAATCTTGATTTGTGGCTTACATTCATCACTTTGCATCACACCGTCATACAAATCTTCACAATTAAACTTGCTTTTATACCATTCTCAACCTTAGAAACTGTAATAACCCTCCTAGTTGCTAGTTGGACTCATTAGTTTTATGCTTTGATCTGATACTTTGATACATTGATACTATGATGGTACTGCTTGTGTGGTTGGTTAGTGAGACACTTGATGATGTTGTTACTCCTTTTGTGGACATGATTATTTCATATGACATTGTGGTTGGTGATGTTAGTTGATTTCATATTTATATTATGATGTAGTGATTTAATAGATTATGTCATGAGATGAATGGTTAGTTTAGAAATGTATTTTATCAATCATATTATAATTGTTAGAATAGGTGTGATGAAGGACAGTGTAACATCACTCATTGCGAGTGCTTTGTTACGCTGCGATTCCTTCTCACAACACAATGCTTTGATTTATATATATATGCACATGTACACAACTTCGTTTGTATGCAGGAATTGCAGGTACATAGTCTCGATTCCACCTGCTTCGGCAGGACAGGGCGAGCACAAATAACCCAACGGTATAAAGTTGAAACAGAGGTGACAATGAAGTTTTCCCGTTCCATGATGTCAGACCGCCTTGTTGAATGGTATTGTATGTTCTGTAGTTGTCATGATTTGTGGTTGAGGTTGTGTTATGTTGTATTTAATTACGGTTGGTATTTTATATGTTGTGGTGTTTTCAATTTAAAAATTGTTGATTAAAATATTAGATTTAAATTGTATTTGTATATTTAAATGTTTATTTATTTGAAAAGCCATGTATTTTATTAAATGTTAAATGGTGTATTGTCAATGTAAATAAATTGCCAGGTGGAAGTTAATAATAAAATAAATAAAGTTAATTTTTTGTGCATGAGCAAGGCTGGCAAAAAAAATGGAGTTTTAAAATAATAATAATAATAATAATAATAATAATAATAATAATAATAATAATAATAATGTTAACTGGAAAATGAGGTGGGAAGAAAATGAAATAATGTAAAAGGAAAAAATATAGGGAGTTTTTGGGAAAATGAATCGAAAAAAAAAAAGGGATTCTTTGCTGGAAAAAGGGATGGCAGTATTTTAGAATTTTATTTTTTTGAAAAGAAGGGGATTGTGCTGATTTAGTTTTGGGGTGGAGAATTTATCAAAAAAGAAGAAAGGAAGAGGAAGGAGAAGCTGGAAGCGAGGTACGGAGGAAGGAGCGAAAGCCGTTCGAAGGGCTAATCCGAGCAGGAACTTCATCATATTTCCAGCCAGCAGGAGTCCAGGTTCCAATAAGATTTCTTCTCCTTTATTTGTTTAAAATTTCAATAAAAATCACATTGTTTTGGGTAAAGAAAGTAAATTTGAGAAATCTGGGTTTTCAAACAAATTAGGAAAAATTTGGTTTTCAAATAAATTTGAAAAGAAATGGTTTTAAACAAATTAGGAAAACTGGTTTTTAAACAAAAATAGGTAAAATCTAGGTATCAAAAAAATAGGAAAATCTGGTTTCAAAACAAAATAGGAAAAATTTGGGTTTTCATGCTTTTGGGAAAAATCGGGATTTTCAAGTAATTTGGGGAAAACTGGGTTTTCAAGTGATTTGAAAAAAAATAAAAATTGTTGTTTGAAATAAATGGAAAAATCTGTTGTTGAGAGTATATTGTATTTAATTAAAAACCCTGTTTACCTCTGTATATCTGTTGAAGAAAATTCATCTCTGCTCTAAAAATCTTAATTTATTCATTCCCCTATTTTTTTGTTGGAATTACAAATAAATAAATAAATATATATATAATAAATATATATATATATATATTATATATATATACTAATATAATGAAATGTTGATTTGAAATTTGTATTTTTCAATTATCTCTTTAGACTGTAAATTTTCTTTTAAATTTTGGTTTTAGAGCCGAGCTGCATCGGCGTCCGTGCCCGTAAGGACGAAATTTGATATTTAATACAAAATAAAAATGTTATTTTTAAAATTTACATATATTAAAATATATATATATAAAAAAAAAATTAAAAAAAAAAATATTATAAAGGGCTTGGGGGACGGACTGGCCGCCCCCCGTACCCTGGTGTTGTGCGGTGGCAGTGACTGCCGCACAGCAGTCTAAAGGACTGCCGTGCGCGGCAGCCTTGGCTATTGTGCACAACAATCCCTAGGACTGCTGTGCGCAGTCCCTGCAGGGACTGCCGTGGGCAGTCCTTGCAAGGACTGCGCCGACAGGGTTTCAGCCTCCTTTGTTTATTCGCTTCACTTTATTTTATGAAAGTTTAGTTTAAAATTTTTTATTTTTTTATTTATATTTATTTATATATATATATATGTATATATGTATAGATATTCTGGTTTATAAACAATATGTTATTAAATATAATAATCATAATTTATTTTATTTAAAAATAATTTTGATTATTTTATTTAATATTAGTTATTTTAAAATGTAATTTAGGCATTACTTTTAAACAGTTAAATAATATTGTTGTAAATTTAGATAAGGCATTATTTAGCCTTTGTTTTGTTGAACAATAATGTTTTTTTTTTTAAAACAGAAAATTTGCCATGAATCATGGTTAGAGGTCTATATCAAGTAGCTAACGTTCCTTATTTTCTTTTTATGATCATAAACTGATAATCATTTCTT
Organism: Sequoia sempervirens; assembly: GCA_007258455.2. Lineage (NCBI taxonomy): Eukaryota > Viridiplantae > Streptophyta > Pinopsida > Cupressales > Cupressaceae > Sequoia > Sequoia sempervirens. The sequence continues at coordinate 7,995,204 of VDFB02058242.1, forward strand.
TGGTAATAATAGTTACTTGGTGAAATTAAATTAATTATTTAATTGGAAATGGAATTAAATGTTAATGGTGCAAACTGGCTACTTATTACTTGAGTTTTCTTTTACGTTAGGGACATTGTTTTTGTGTTTCCTTTGAGGGAACCCTGTTGTCTTGCAACCTTTGATCCAGAGGCATGTTAATTGTGAATGTTTCCTTCATCTTAGTTACACTTTTGAAATTGAACTTTTGGTTTTTGTGCTTGGAAGGGTTGAACGATATTGTTAAGTCTTTTGGTTATGAGTTTTGCGAGAGGGTTAATGCCTCGCATGTTCTTGTTTTGAGTATTACGCTTTGATGTTTTAGTTCAACCCTTGCCTAGTTTTTGGTTTATGTTAGGGGTCTTAGGGAGAGTGGCTCTTCGTGGGGGCCGGCGCCTCGGTTAAGAGGAAGTGCACAGGAGAACCCACGTAAGAGTAGTTAAGCAAGTGATAACCTAAAAATAGAATTAGGGGGAATGGGTAGTAAAACACTCAAGATAATAAAGATTGGATTCCTCTTCTATACATTAGGGCTATCATAGACTAATGATAGATTGAGAAGGCCATGGTCGGCAAAGTCATAATCTCGTCTTCATGAGAGGTTATTGGCTCCGCACGAGCTACCCTATGGTGTCGGTGCCTCAAGTAGGAGGAAGAGCCAGGAGATCCATAGATGGGTGCCGGCGCCTCAAGTTGGAGGAAGAGCCAGGAGATCCCATGAGAGCTGTGCGATGACACTCTCCACTAGACTTCCTGTTTCACCTTGTTGCTTTTTGCCTCTGGAAACGTATTTTGGATTTTGGATGTTGTATCAGTTTCCTTAGCTTTGTACTCCTATTGTTGATTCAAATTTTGTGAAGTGATTATGTGTATACCTTGGTGACTTGTTATTGTCATTGCTTGGTTTAATTGTATTCTCTGAGTTTGTATTTGTGTTTGTACCTTGTTAACATGGAGTCGGTCTGGCAATCTTGGTCGGGTTAACTTCCTTATCACCTCTGAGCACGGGGGGTGAGTTATCTTTAATTCACATGGTTGGGTGGAACATGCTCCACACCCGTTGGGTTCCCCATCAGCATCCTTTGTTCGCAGCATGTCTCGCAGTGGGAGTTGTATCAGTGCTCACTTAGTTATTCAAAAATTCATTGTAAATTGTATCATCCCACTTGTTTGGGAAATTCATTGTAATTATTTTATCATAAGATTGTAATGTAACATTATAACAATGATGTAATAGTTAGGATTCTATGTAATTTTATTTGATGAGATTCATATGATTGTATTATGTGGTATCTTAATGTACTTGATTTTGGTTCATGGATGCACATTTATTCATGGTTATTATATTATAATTAGTTACATGGTTTATCTTTATCTATGGTTTATCATTATCTTTTATTTCCGTTTTGTGGTTGCAATGTAACCTCGCGTGCCCCAGAGAACTAAGTGAGATAATGTGATGTAATATGTTATGTGATTATGATTAATGTATTGTAAGTTTAAATTTAATTGTTTTAAAACAAAAAAAACAAAAAAAAATTATTTGCCTTTTGAGTTCTCTGGGTTTTGCATGTCGGGCGTTACAGAAACATTTACCAAGGTTGGAAAAAAAAAAGTGTTTCATAAATTCAAATTAGGTCGGCAACTCAAAATTCCCATGGTGGAAAGAAATAAGAGTGGACCAATAAAATTATTTTCTTGAACCATCTACACGCTTCCTTAATTGAATTTTATTCTTAGAATGAAGTGTAAACACTAGGTCGGCCAAACCTAATGAAAAAATAGATAAACATTGATACACATGCTTCCCAACAAGAAAATGACATGCAAATGCATCAACACACTTCATTAAGCACAAGAAAACATCTTAGAACCTTCCAGATACATCCACAACAAAAACAACAGACTTCAATCACTGAATTCCTTTCACCAGTCAACCTAGACTATGCAAACTCATACAGGAATATTGAACCATGAATTCCTTATTACCAAACTCCAAACCTCTTCACCAAAGCATAGGAAAGAACTTCACAAGACATATCCCAGATTTGCACGATCTGAAACAAAACAATGGAGGGCTGCAGAGTAGAAACATTTCTCCCAGTCCACGAAAGATCAAAACTTACTAGACAGTCCACATACCGGTGAACACAATTCCATGTACCATCTCACCAAAAACTGAAACTCAACATATGTTACTATTAAATCCTTATTAATAATACTTCAGATCCATGCAATTATAGGATCAACACAGGAGAAATGCAATGCACATACTAGAGCATGTTTTGAACACACTCAACACTCTAACTTCGCTTCTTTATTTAATTTTCTCAAAAGCACTTGGAAACTCACCGACACTACACAAATACAACACCATAAAGATAGCTCCATGTACTCACTACATCTCAGAAGTTTCTCAGCTATACATGTACAAACATCAACATACTAAATTGTGTTGACATCAATGACAACACCACCAAACTAGATCATATTTGTAACACCATTTTGATGTAGAAACAAAAGATCTGGAATGTCATAGACACATTTAGACTTCAAAAATAGATTGAGTAGAGTTCTACACACCTGTAATATAAATTTTGGGTTGAAAAATGGAGGACTAAGTCACCCAGGGAGACAGGGTCCTTGTAACTAAATATTAGATCTGATTTCATAGTCCTTTGGAGCTAGATTAGAGCCTTGTTTTTCTAGGTGTCGCACTATCAAATCTTTGTTGGGTGTCAAGATAACTGAGTTTTCGTATGTTTTCAAGGTGTAGGGTTTGAATGCAAGAATGAATAATTGACCTTTAAGCTTCTCCAAATCTTCTTTAGATTTGAAACCTACACGTTCAAAGAGAGAGGAAAGGTTGTGCCATATAGGGGCTTTCCTTAGTCGAACCTCATGTTGGTGTTTCCATCTCCAGAATGGCAATATAAATGAAAGAGAAATTATCCTTTTGAGGGATAGAGGCTAAATGATAAATTAATGATGAATCAACAATGGACTGCAACTCACCACTTAAAATGGCTTCTTTGAAGGACCAAAGTTATGCACATATCCTCAAGGCTTGATTGTTGTTTTCTTGATTTTGCTTAAAGACCTACAAGGTTTAGAACTCACAAATAATATGATAATATAAACATGAAAAAACTCACATACACTTTGACATGATGCTTTGATATTGAATTACTACAATTAATCTACTCTTGACTACTCTTGACTTGCTCTTGACTTGCTTGATAATTATCTTGACAATAATTCTTTTTAGATTCTCTTGTTAATACTAGATATCTTTAGAGGTTAAATTTTCCACACTTTTA